>JAHQIW010000203.1:0-372701 GCA_019055375.1 Parelaphostrongylus tenuis | reverse complement strand
ATCTGGATCCACCCCATTCTTTCACTTCTCGCTAGTCCATACAATTTGAATATCCAGATGTACGTATATCTGATGGTGTACTAAGCACTTCGATGTTTCGGTACGATACAAAGAAGTGGCTGGTTCAAAATGTCTAAGTACAACAGGCAGACAGTCAATCATCATGTATCGCCATGATTGTTACTTAGTCCTGGATTCGCCACCAGCTCTTAATGAATAACGAAAAAGACGGTAGTCATCCCCAACGTACATATTATTGCGGCGCGTAAAGCACACTGAATGCCGAGGTTATCTGATTTCATTATTCCTCAAACGATATCTACCCATTCAAGCTCCAGCTAGTACTACTGGCGTGTAAGTAGTTGAGACAACCGTTTGAGATACAACACAGAAGACACTTGTGATAAGACTATGACGATGTGCAGTTCTAAACGTTCTTTTGTTTCTAGCTATGCCCTAGAATCCCGGTAGTTACGAAGAAGACAGTGGAGATGTTCATTCAGCTTTTGGAAATACTTTAATAGTATGTTTGTTGACATCTGTTACACCAACATATACTAAATTAAAAGGTCAACTCATTGCCTACGTGTTTGTTGCTTTTCGCAGAAGAGCTGATAAAACAATGCAAATGGTCACTTGTTGGTGTAGTGCACCCAGTTTTTTGATTTTTACTACTAGTAATTATTTGTAGACTGGTCAAACATTAGCGCATGAGAATCTTTTCTTGGAATCGAGCTGTAGACAACTGCGACAGGTTTTTTCCACTTCTTTAGATCGTTGACTTCACACGGCACCCTCAGAAAACGAAGTCAGTAGGCATACCAAGAGAGAATACTTGACAAATTGCAAGCGTGATTATCCGAAAGGTCACAATTCAACCAAGCACCCTAGAACATCGTGATGTTAGAGTCCTTTGCCATGTCGTGTTCAAAGCTGTTTGTCCGCCAGTTTTTTGAATAAACGTCCCGCTTGTCGCTTCGAAGATCAGCTGTGCATCGTCACGTCGCACAGACCTCTATCTGTATAAATGCTAGAATTCATAAAACAAGTATATTAATTAAACACAGTATCACAAAAGCGTGACTACGCTCCTTATCACAAAGTTAAATAAGTATCTGCAGGTTACGGACTGATTGATTGGACACGAGATTGATGCACACGGAATCGTCAAAAAATCAACTCAGGTAAACTTTTCTTGCGGACTGGTCAGTAGCGCCGTCGGACGACGTGTAAGTGCTATTCTTAACATGCGTTCACTTGCCACGTCGTACTCCGTACACCTCTACACTTAACAACTTTTTTTCACGACCAACAAAAGAGAATGAGTCTCGTTGGCGAGCGGCAGCCTGTCAACTTTTATCTATATCAATTGGTTCGATCTCTCCTTCATCGGAGTTGGTGACGAAGATGGGGTCTTTTTTGGATGGACTTACGTGTGCGGATAACATTTGCAGAGTATATCACCTCTGTACGGTCACGCATAGTTGAATTAATGTTCCGAAAATCGTAAGTTGAGGAAAGTTACGTAGTGTATAAGAAATATCTGTATCTGGTTACACTTGAAAATCGTCTAGTTCACACTTTCGTGTGCCTAGGATATTTGATCTACCGTGCTAATGTTGGCCGATGTCCTATATCATTATCAAAGAATCCTTGGTTTTTTTACGTTTTATGACGTTACTAATCGGTACGACTTCCGGAGATAGATTTTGCGGTGGTCAGTTATTTTATTGATTTCATAATGGTTTTTATTTATAGCTAGGACGAGAATATTTCTGCACGCCTGTACGATAAACTCCCCGGTAGTGTGCTATTACAATGGATAATTGAACTCGGATTCACATAGTTTTTCCGTGCACACCACCGAATAATGCCGGAAAAAAATTGGAATTAAAGATGAAACATACAAAGGACTGGTGGGTTAGCCACTGAAAAAGAAAATGGAGCTCTCCGATGTTTGAACCGTCAGTGAGAGTGATGCGCGCCATGGTAGTCAATCTTCAATGTCTAGTTCCGCTCGAGGTAAAATGCGCGCGCTGCTGGTGACCTGCAGAAGGCCTCGCAGTGACCGCTGCAATGTACGACAGAGCTTGTGCTGGCTCCTGCGCCCAGGCAGGCTATGGTGGCTGAACTACCACATCGACCCCCGGAGAAAGAAAATGGAAAGCTTGGTGAGTCTTGAGCCGTGGGATCGCGAAGCAGCGACCCTTCAGATTGATCGACCCATGTGTTGTTACAGAGCACCTCTGAGCACTGTACCACACGCAAATCTAGTTGCCACTTATGGGCTAGTAGTATATCCGTTATGAACACACAAACTATCAGTACAGCGTGATCACTGCTACCTAACGATCTTAGGTGTTTCGCTTTTGCAGATTGGTGTCACTTGTTTGAACGTATAAAACATAAAGCGATTACTGCCAAGATTTTTGATCATTCACCCTTTTCTGTTGTTCAAATGTGGTCTTTATCTCTCGCTAAGTACAGCATAGAACTTGGTCGAATCAACGCGTTCGCTTATATCGTTCGGTTCGGCAGCTATGATTTTTCGTTGAGAAAGTGTTGATCCTTCGTTTTCGCGATAGTGTTTGAATAGCCTGCTGAAATCCATTCAAATTGCATAAGTGCCGTTATTTACAGTAGAGACCATTTACAACTTTACATTTTTTAGTTTATGCAGATATTTTATACCAATTTCTGTAACTTAAATCGCCAATTTTACCCTGTCCTTGATAAACAGGAAACAGCAAAATAAGGAAAAATTACTCATTTGCACTATTGCAGTGACAAACGTAACTGTAATGTCACTCTGTATAAATTTTTTCCCATGGCACAACTATAATGGTTAACGTGGCTACAATCGTTTTCGATAGGTAATTTGATTAATCGCAGACTCATTGCAAAAAGAAACGCTTGGTGTCAAGAAAGAGGTTTCATTTTGAAAGGATGGAGTCAGAAGGTACTACGTTGGAAAGAAGGTTCAGCGGTTTCTCAAACAAGCATCAGATAAACTCACCATGCATAACAATGGGAATAGTACGTTTCCAAATGTGAGGATTTTTCCTACTGTGAAGGCCTAGACATTACTCGTCTTTATTTTCATTTTGGCTACGAGCCTCTGCCATGTCCACCATTAGAATCAAAGTTTGTGTTTTCATTGCATCACTATTACAGAAAGGGTCTTTCACAGCGAGCTGCAGTCAATGAAATCAACGAA
Source organism: Parelaphostrongylus tenuis (assembly GCA_019055375.1). Classification (NCBI taxonomy): domain Eukaryota; kingdom Metazoa; phylum Nematoda; class Chromadorea; order Rhabditida; family Metastrongylidae; genus Parelaphostrongylus; species Parelaphostrongylus tenuis. The sequence goes on along the minus strand of JAHQIW010000203.1, from coordinate 369,484 downwards.
GATGAAAGGGAAGATACAACAAGCAAATCTGCTGCTGGACGCTGGTTTCCAACGCTCTAATGCCGGAGATCTTAACCTCGAAGACAAACCTCGTTCAGGACGTCCAACAAAGTTAAAATAACGGATATTTGATTGCTGCTTTGGAAGATGAACCGTCATCAAGTGCTCGCGAATTGGTAACTGAACTTGATATTTCTCATGCAACTGTGCGAACTCATCGCAGGAAAACGACGGCCTTTGTTTTGAAGAATAGTTATTATTGTTCCTGCTCGGAATTCAAGCATAAATATTCAATTTTTTTCACGAGTACCCCCGAACTTTGTTTCCAATCTAATAGAAAGCAAACTCCTGATGGTTCCAAAAAGCCAGTAATGTTGTTTGGTGACGAAATAGAATATTTAGTGCACTACTGTTGTGTACACTGCAAGAAAAATTCACCCTCAATCATCTTTTGACACGCGAATGAGTACAGAACACTGATCCTGAGGCTGAAAGCAAATTCACACTCAAATTGTTTACCAGTTCTATTGATAACGATTGGTACTGACAACCCGAGAACGGGCGAGTCAAATATACCTGATCAGAGAACTGACAATGATCGTACAGCATAACATTATTTCAAAAAGATTCAGTGCTTGTAAAAGAAAGCCAAACAAATTGGACGAAGCTCAGGAGGTGTTCGCACATGTTTGTGTTGCCGATGGGCGTCTGGAGGTGGTGTTAGTTAAAGCTAGTCTATGGACTTATGGCTTGAAAGCCTTCATTGATAACAAGATTTATGTAAGAATTGCTTCGCAACATCGCAACATAATCATGAGAATTGACAAAAAATGTGAAGCCAGACAATTAAGAGAATATAGAATGACGTGCAATTGAAGTCATTTATATGAAGTCGAACTGCGATAGTATTACGAGCCAATAATTGGACAGTAAATAATTACGCGAACATTCTACGAAATGAAATCCGTCGCAAAATGATTGTTTTTGAGTGTCTGATGGTCATCAGACAGGATAGTCCACGGTAACATCTTGAAACCATACGAAATCACAAGAGTTATGTAAATTCTGGATGGAAAGAAATCAGAACTGCAACCTTTTATCTTCTTAGATGTGTAAACTACATATCACGCAAAACATATTCTACGTATTTCCCTTAACATTAAGCTTACATGAGATTATCCACTTTGTCATAAGACTATAACTAATTGTTATAAAGTTAACTATAATTTGATCTATGTTAAATAACTGACTATAACTGTGCTTTATCATGTCAGGTCATGCAAGTGAAAACAAGTTGTATTGCAGTGAAACTTAGTAACCCTTCAAGAACCATGACAGTCATTTTCGATGCGCATGGCGCGACATTAACTCATTCAGCTACTGTGATGAAACTTCACGTCTCGTGGAAAAGCAGGCGGACATTGTTTGGCAGCTTGTCTGACTGTCGTGTAAGTGACGGCACGACGCCACCTGTCTGTCAACGCTGGTTCTTGAGGGGAACACATTTAATGAGCTGATACTTCGTTACAAGAGGTGCCACTGATTGAGCGGAGTACCAGTTACACAAAAAGCATCAAGGAAAGCTCGTCGCAATTGTCACGAGATTCAAAGAGAATATAAAAATGTCTAAGATTTCAAAGTTCACCTTATGCACATGCATGATGTCGGGTGCAGTTTGAATGGTACCTTTAAAGGAATAGAGACTCTCCACAACTGGTTCCATGTCATTCCGTGAATGTTGCTCAAATTCGTCACCGATTTGGTGATAATGATGTGCAGTCTGCTTCAATGCTTCCACCATACGATTACTTCCTGAATTTCCACACTTTCAAACACTTCGAAAGTAAGCTGAGACGAGAAACATGCAGCATCTATGTAACTACATGTTGAGAAGAAAAAACGTGGCTGATGTAGGATAACTGAACGCAGCTCAGCATGTCTTCTTCATGTTGCAGCGAGATCAAAGATGTTGCGGAAGTAATTTTCCGATGGTAGATGAGAAGAAAGCTTTAAAAGTAACATTAGTCGTCTATGAACTCCTCTAAGAAGCGAAGGCATATACAAGAATGCTGAGATATTAACAAGATCTCTTAGCAAAGGGTGAGCTTCGAACTCGTGATTACTCTTTCCACATGGCGATATAATCCACCACATCAGCCAACGTCTTTGCTTCATATCTCTCTCAGTCATGATTTAACTCTGTCGGTGTTATCAGTAACTAGAGCATTTTAAACGCATAAAATCTGAGATCTACTTATGGCCGTTGGGATAGGAGGTGGGGGATCATGGAGAGATTGGTGATACTATTTGTCAGAAAACAATTTATTAACAATTCCAAGAACGAAAGGCGATGAACGCAAAGAAACGAATCGAATACAAGGAGTATTGGAATCCGTTAGATAAGCTGATGACGGTTCATGTAAAAGAAACAGAAAAATTATGGGAGCTTAGCAGTTGAACAAATTCATTCTGTTACATTTCTCAAATTCAAAACGTAATCGTCACTTGAATTGCTTTGTGGTCAAATTTTTTTTAACTATTTAAAGATAATCTGTATGACGGAACGAAAAAGAAATCAAACAAGCTCACCGGGATGGTCATCAGTGTGGAATGACTGCGCCAAGGTCACAAATGCTACAGCCATTTTTTGCCAGTTCGATTTTACAGCTAAATCAAGTCATACATCAGGGTATCAAGCAATGAAAAAAACTGAATTCTTTAGAACATACGTCCTACGAAGAGTTTTTGGAAAACGGTCAACCGTTCTTGCATTATTCGCATTGCGTCTTCAGTTGTTTTCACACTTCGTTGAAATTTGTCCATTTGACGTTCACTGGAATCAAATTTTCAAACTCGTTGACCTTCTAAAGACAATTTTTGGCGTTTGAAAGCTTGTAAAGTATAAGAAGAGTCAAGTTGGACACTGGAAAGCGCAGTGGTTAGTGATGTCGTGCGATACACTGTAATTAGTGGTTTGATCACGCCACAAGACTTTGCTCATATTTCCTCCACATAAGGCGGCGATTTTCTGTGAACGCCTAGAGTTGTTGTGGTACAGCCAATCTTCGATGCCAGGAGATATGCACTTGACAGATAGGAATAGACATTTATGACAAAGACAAATTCTTCAAGTACCACCAGGGAGAAGGAGACCCGATCTTTTTGGATAGCAAACGCAATAGAACGGATTGTATAGAAGAGACTTTGGAATACATGATTTTGCGATGGTGGGCCGTAGTGGCTCGCAGAAAAAGAAAAATTAGCGAACTTACACATGACCGATATCCAGAGAAGATTGCGGTACCGTAACACAGTTGAAGAAATTACCGCCGACGTATTCGTCCTGAAATAAAGATAGAGAAACAGGTTCATGAAAAGCTGATATGATAGTGCAATCATCTATTTTTCCTAATTCAAAAACGTCAGAGACCTTCTCAGCTTTCCGTTTGCCATTCTTCCATTCCTTTTCGTCTGTACAGGTGATGAAATGTAGCCAAACCTTTGAATTATGCAGAAAACTATTAGAAGGCACACATTAAGAAGGTAAAATAAAGAATCAAAGAATAAGAGATGTTAACGTATATACCTCACTGTGGCTTAGCACCGGATGACGGCAAATTTTATTTACCCACAACTGTAGAATATGCTTTCGATGATCGATAAGATCATCCTCATAACGCCCTGAATAAACTCCGCATGTGGATCTGACATGATGTTGATGGAAATTTTTTCTATTTTACACAATTCAACATTCAGATTTGCTGTGGGGAAGCCCTAATCTTTGAATGCGACTCATGTCTTTGGATCTATCATTAAGATGCACCTTCAACTTTAGAGCGTGGGTTCGGTTGCGGTCTAAGAATTTTTCCTTCTTCAAATGTCGTTCGATCCTACTCAAGCTAATTCTTCCCGAAATCTGAATGGACGAGGTAGACCATTCCTATTTAGACTGCAGAAAATTAACTTCGAGCCAATTTCTCGACTTCGCAGATATGAGAGGGTTGGTGTGCCCGGGTTAAGTCGAATGGGCACTGTGATGAACTAATGATCTCCACCATTACCACAAAATGTAAAAATTATTGACTATAAATTATAACAAAGTCAGTCACAGCTACCGCAGAAAATTTGTATAGTCTCAAAATAATTGTGAAAGAGTTTTTGAACAAGTGATATTGTTTCTGACCCGACACCTGCTTCTCCGGCAGAGGTGGTATTGCTATCATTATGTATTTAGCCGAAAGCTGATCATGTAACCAATCGAAATGCTTATAACGACGAGATACCTGAAAAAGGTAAAAGTAAGAATAGTCTCAAAAAAACACAACTTTTCTGTTTGACTGAGATTCTGACACCAATTACTACACGACAAAATGAAACATAGAATTTTTACAAGTTACTAATTGTCGATTCGCCTTTCTTCCAAGTAGGTAAAGGTCCTCAAGTGAATCACTGAGGTAGTAAACGATGTTAACTTTAACTATCAACACGGCTGGATAAGTGTAAACTCTAGAATACCTTGGATTGGCTCTAATACTAGCTGAGTTTCCGCATAAAATTTTCACGCTTGTTCTCATTATGGGTGACAGTGTTGGCGCAACAAACTCTGGTTCAAACTCCCGTTGTTGTTGTTGTTGTGCATTTCAACATTACGCTATATTCAACAAGCAAAATGGAAAATAGACAGTATTCATTGAAGATTTCCAATTCTAATCTACTTTGGAAAACCAGATTATAGTTTTTTTGTAATAATGTGAGACTTATTCCACTTCTTGTGATCGGCACTAAACTAAATAAGCGTCTTTCCGCTGTAAAATTTCATAAACTATTATGACAAGCTATGTCGGAAAACGTGCAAATGAAATCATCTCAAAGAGATTCCAAACATCTACAGCTCCGTCACAATGGCATTTTCTTTATGAAAAACAGGAAAGAAGAGTAGATTTAGGCCACGAATCATGACCACACAACAAAGGGACGATGGACGTCTCATGAGAATTTGAGATTTTCTTAAGGTTTTACGGTAAGATCGATCGAAGGAATGTTTCTAGGGATGTAAACCGTATAAATGATCGGAGCTTTGGACAAAAATCAATGAAAATTAGTCCGTTTAGAGATTTTTTCTTTCGTGACTAAAAACTCTTTTCTTCTGTTATTGCATCAATAAAGCTACCAAGTATGAAGTCTGAACATCTCAATTATACCTGTACTCGACTAAGTGAAGAAGTAAGCGAATAAGCGATGAAACTTTTCAGTCCTTTCAGTTTTGTCTCTTTTTTTCGGTTTATCCACTGTACACGTGTAATACTGTTGAATTGGACGCCATTGTATTAACGGACCACTGATCTGAAAGTAATCAACTATTTCATGCAATTCTGATCACTGTAACGCAAAAACATCAATGGTGTGGAATATCGCAGCCGCACAACACCTGTGCGACTGGTTTTCATTGGAACATGTGCTGATTCGCAGGATAAAGCATGAAAGAATGGATGCGCTTTTCAAAGCATCCTTCGTCGAACTTGGCAAGTGAAAAAGATTTTTTTCTGTTGAAAGATGGTCACATACTATTAGATTATGGAAAAAGTTCCTTAACACCAGCTGAAAATTCAATGTTTATACATAGATCCAATTATAAACATCAACAATCGATCTTCGAAATAGAGACCATCATTATCCACGATCTTCTGCCAACGATCTGCAAGCTTCCAGATCTGCTCGAATGCGGCCATTCCTAGGGTCAAGTCAAAAAAACACCTGACATGCCTCTTTAACTCAAATGTTTCGTATCGGCGTCCACGCAGGAAATCCGCCATTGAGCGTAACTGAACCAAAATCGAACGGTGCAGCATCTGAACTGTAAGCTAGGTGCGACATGACCTTGGACGCCCTCCAATTCATCAAACTTTTCCTTAGTCTTCGTTGCGGTGTGAGATTTGGCACTTTTTTACTAAAACAGAGTGCACTTTCAACGAATCACGGGTATTTTCCCTTCAACGCATCGTATACTCATCTCAGTGCTCACGGAAGAGTTCAGCGTTCTTATGGAGATAATCCTGAGATATTCCCATGAATTTACAATAACCGATACTGTCGAAAACAATCATAAAATTTGAATTGTTTGCGGGTGTTGAGAAACTTTTCCTCAACCTAGCATTTTGTAATTGAAGGAACAAAAGGATTTGCTGAAAAAATAAGACTGAAAAGGTTTTCAAATTATTTCAATTTACAAAGCATCTTTCATTTTACCGCTTTTGCAGCAGTGTATGATGTTATACCTACTGAGTACTGTACAAAACCTTGAACTTCGGGTGGAAGCTGAACTGGTGTCTCACCCTTTCCGGAGACACGTGCAGAGCACTGCACTTGCTTTTATAAATTTCTCGGTATTTAGTTCATTTTAAATTCTTAAGCCTAAGAAACACGAAAAACTAAGAACATCGATTTGACGATGAGTAACTAACAATGACTTCGTGTTTCTCTCCAGGTTGTCCATTCATTCGTGATTCTCCGAGAATATAAGCTTCCATTCCAGATTTAACGAAATTAGAAAACCTTGAAAATATTCGATTTTGTGTACAAATATAAAACCATCGAAACTTTGAAACATAATGAGAAAATGCATTCACTGCCACAAACCTATTAATGTTCCGATTGACTTTACTGGGTCCAAGGCGTTCAGCGCCACCCGCAGAATGACTACGACTAATTGCCGATCGTTGGTTAACATTCACATTATTACCAGAATCCTGTATGAGATGAAATTTTTGTCATTTTAACCTGGTTGCAAAGTAAGGCTAAAAATAAGAGCATTCATGCTCAAAGCATCACAAACACGTACTACGTCACACAAAGCAGATATTCATGCGTTATTTAGGGACGTTAATGAGGCATAAGGATAGAGGACTCTGGAGTAAAATTGAACCTGCATTATTTTGGAAAAAATTTCAAGAACTAAATACCTAATACTTCCTATTAGGCAAATAATTCCTTCAGCAGCATCATGGCACAGAAATTCCGTAAACTCAGCTTAATACATTTATGAAGCATGTTAGACTGCCATAAAATCGGTCTTCTTTGCCTAATCATTATTCGACAGTAATCATGCACATAGGAACGCCCAAATCAGCCATATAAGCGCGTGTTGTGCTCATACCGGGTTCATTAGAGTATCCCAAGTGGGCCAGGCACTTCACCTGATTATTATTCGACAACAAATGCACGCAGGAACGCACAGACCAGCCATTCAGAGCGCGTTATGTTTATCGCGCATTCATCAGAGTATCGCCGAAGTGGGTTGCGGTCTTCACAAATGAAAATGTAAATTTTGCATCATTATTGCAATCAGATTTGGAATCACCTGTAAGGCTAAAGATAAAATTCTACTCCAGAGGGGTACTTGAAGTTATAGAAGATGGATAGCAATCAAAGAACAAACCGTCAAATCAATAAAATTTACTTGGATAACATTTAATTAAGCCAATTTGTGCCCCGTGATGATTTCACCATCTTTATTACTTCAAGTCAAATTGAAATAGGAGCTTCATCACAACCAGTCGGCTACGGCCCCGTAGGAGAGGATTATGATACCCCAAAAATCATCTCAGCCATTCCCTTAACGAATTCGTCCAAGTGTTTTAATGAGGCTAAGCAAGATATTTCAGTCTCTCGTCCGTGTATGGCTGACTGCCCAGTCTATAGCAACGATGCACTCACGACGTCACAGTGTACCCATACACACCTGCCCCATATTCCTGGAAGAACGACGCCTTTGTGCTGCAGTGCGATGATCGTGTTGCGAATGATGACCACATTCGCAGAAAGTGCCGTCGGTGACGTGCAGCGACGAACGTCTTCGCCCAGGCTGCGACACTACGTGCGCTCTGTGCGGAACGTCGTCGTCTGTAGTAGAGACGTCTGTTCGAGAATCGCTTGTTGGTCGTGAGTGAGAATGTGCAAGTGTGGCAGCAGCCTCTTGCACGGACAGCCGATGATCCTGAGCGATTGAGAATAGTAACCGACAGCAGTCTACTCAAAACGAAAGACTAAACTTGATATTTCTTCTAATTCACAAAGCAAATTGAAATTCATGACATCCACAGGCAACCTCCATATTGTTACAACATTTGATTTATTACATGAAAGTTGAGTTTTTTTCGCTGTTGAGACTTTTTTCTTTGCCCATTGAGAACAAGGTTTTTCCGACTTTCCTTACACTTTCAGAAATTAATCGATAGCGTGAATCTCGAAGATTTCAAAATTACGGTTGTTTGAGAAGCCTTTCTTCAAGTGCTATAGCAGAAAGAATAAAATGAGGTTCACACTACGAGTGCTCAAGGTGCTTTGTTTGCAAGGCTAGGATTTTTAGAGAGCCTTTCATCAAATCATAAGCACTCATGCAAAAAAGTGTTTATACAGCGCCGTAAGAGCGAGAAGAAAATTACGTTTCACACTCAGAATCATTGCTTTTCAGGAAAGCTTGATCGATCGCGCAGCGCGATTCAGATGCGGAGTGCGATTTTTGTTATTGAACTTCGGATTATTCGCCGCTTCTAATGGAACTCTAAATAAAACGGATGATCAGGGTACTCCAAGATTTCTCCTAAACGTTCATATGCTTTTCGTGCTAGGCTCAGAATGCTTAGGCATAGGCTCGGTAGCGGGTTTATTTGACAGTGTGAAATAAAAATGCTAAGTCAAAGCGCACAGAATGACAAAATAAAGTTTCTTTTACAATTTCAGGAAAAAACCTGGAGTACTTTCCGAACGGGAACGAAATTTTAAAATAATAACGAGAACATGCGCGATAAGGCACACTGCTTGTGAAATTTAATTTTCACTACTACAACACATTAAAAAGGGCTTCTCAAAAACCAACTACCAGTCTGCAATCATTAAAATTTAAACTTCCCGAATGATAACTAGAAGTCTACTGGAAAATCGTTGTTTAGTAAAAAAAAAAGACCTTCTCAGAAAAAAATGGGTACCCATAACGATAAAAAAATCAAAAACTACTATCACCGCTAGCAATGAAGTATGAGAAATCAAAAAACTTTTTTTCGCAATGCTTTACACTGTAAATTTTCTCTAACGAACCCCACCTCAAACTGATAACGGAAAGTACTAAATAAATGTGAATATTTTTCGATTTGTGACATCATAATCATGAAGTCTGATAAGAAACGATACAAACATATACTTCATTGAGAATAAAGTTCAAAGAACAGCTTACTTAGAGGCTCAGAAAACAATGTTTCTGTAAGAAGATACTTTTCTAAGTGTTTTAGGAGAAGTGCACACCAATAGCTGTAGAGGCTATATATAGTAGCGACTAGTTTGTTGAACTCGATTGCAGTTAAGCACTGATTTAATTATTGGAGGCGAACCCAAATGCCTTTCCGTTGTTATACCTCCTAGCAAGACATTTCATTCAAATTGATCTTCAGTATAAAAGCAAAATAAGGACACAAAGATTCGAAAGTGTAGAGATTATGGACATTTTTGATAAGCTTCTTTATCAGAGACTCGGAAATCACGAACGAAAACCGATGGGCAAGTGATGCTAACAACAGTGTTCGACGAGATGTCCAGCGCACTGATACGATAGTCAGAATTTTTGACGATAATCCTAGAGAAAACATGTCACTCGCCGATATCCAACATTGAAAAAATTCATTGTTCTTGTATGCGACACGGAAAAGTGGAAAATCTATTAGCGCTCGTTCGAGCCACTAGATGATCAACGAATGACAGTGATATTGGTGATACTGGAGTATCAGTCTTTGGAACGACAAAAAAAAAAACCCTCAGAATCGCCACTGCTTTATCAATCACTCAGTCTGTGAGACGATAGGTGACCATAAGTCATAGACTTAAAAAAACGGCGATTTTGGTATCTCACAAGAATTCACGAGCATACTTGAAGACGATGTTGATTAATGTATAGGTAGTGTCAGGAAATTGAGTAAGTTTGTTAGCATTCTTACCGGAATGGTAGAAAACTGCACGCACATCTGACGTCCATCACGAATATCGCGCACGACGCGATTGACGGCACAATGACCAACATTGTTTTGATTCAATGAAGTCGCAGAGGGACAGGATTTTTTAGGAGGTCGTCTCATCGCCATTCACCTCAATGCGAGAATAAGGCGGTCATAAAACCATACGGTTTGCAACCCACTGTCCTCAGTAGCTGTTAGTGATGTCGAGCATTTGGTGACGACAGATCCGAGCAGCCACAAAACACCACTGCGTCCAAGTCTTTTCCTTTAAACAACTTGTCGCCGCGCACTCGCCGAATAATAGAGGCAATCAGGCGTCTGAGGGTGTAGGAAGGATGACACTCTTCCCCTCAAACGTCACAAAGAGCTGGAACGTGGCCATAGTGAAGACCGGATGAAAGAATGAAGTGCGACAAAGTTTCTAGAATAGGAAACTTGTGGATTCAGAGCTGAATCACGGAAATGAACCATGAGTTCAAAAATCTTCATCAGAATTTATCTTTTATTAGCATCAGGATTGTCCAAATTGCTATCTACTTGGCATACGAGATAGACAGAGGAATCTGAACACAGGAAATGGAACGAAATCCATGTCAGCCCGGTTCAAGACAGAATGGAATTCCCAACCTATATTTTGTTCCAAGCAAAGCAGTTGGGTCGTGATGCTACTGATGCAGTAGAGCACAAAAATCAGAGGTCAGAGGGAGCTGATTCTGAAGCAACTAATGGGATCCTATGTGTTTGGAGCAAGATCTTTCATGATATACTTCTGAAAATGCATATAATTTTCCGCTATTTACAGCTTTCAAGTGGAGGAAGGGTGATTGGAGAAGTGAAACAATGAGATCATTCCAGGTTAAATAATTCAAACCCGAAAACAAAACGTAGTCGCTATACATCCGACAAAGTCTTTTGCTTATGTCCTATCAAACATTCCGGATGAAATCTGGTGTTAGATGGATTCCATTATTACGAAATATCACAGTGATTTTCTAAACCACCTCCATCTATTCACTAACAAGATATAGAAATGAGAAAATTGTTTCGTACACAATTAAGGTACAAAAAATCTAGATAATCAGTGAGCCAATATTCACTATTGTTCAAAGTTATAGTGACTCGTCTACGGAGGCTTCTGCTTCTATTATTATTATTGTTTTATTTGTAACTGATATGTTCGAAATGCACTTTTCAGATGGAAAATGATGAAAAATTTTGATAATAGTCACGACCGCTTCAAATTTACACAAGAGATTTTTCGTAAACTTTAGATAATACACTTAAAAATACAATTAATATCGGTTATCGAATTTTCGCAGATTGTCTTACAACTGAATGATGATGTACGTGAAGATAGTCGATAGCAAATGCTGTACTTGCCGATCGACTTCGTGCGAAGATCATCTGGCTGGAATTCGTCTAGATGAGCGACAACACAACGATACCGTAAGCACAGGTGATTCGAACGACGAATTGCATACAGTGCTCACTACAGTACTCCCAGTTGGAATAAAATGGTTTTTGTCTGATTAGATAGTAGCATAGGCATCAGAATTTCGCAAGTTCATGGAAAATGTCACAAAATAAGATAAGTAAACATTACTTCACTGGGGTAAACAGATTCAGGATGGAGAAAACGAACAGGACAGAAAAATATATTTGGACGGAAGAAGGAAAATATTCAAAGGACTAAAAAATTTGAGTATGTTGATGGATTGAGCACAAACGATATAGTGAGTAGCTTCAATGCTATATTTGATTGATATACTGACCTATATTTGTCACAATGGTTCCAGTTCGATAGGAAATAAGCTTTAGAAAAGTTGTAGGAAAATATTTCATATCACCTAACCAAACCCTATTATAAAAGTAATATGATTATTTTATACTTTTATCGCCCTTAATTTTTTCTCTTGAATTTTATTAGTGTTATGAGAAACGCTGTGACGTCAACAACCACAAGACTAAAGATCGGCTATCAAGCATTTGGTTCAATGCGATATCATTAATGAGTATTTTATATTTATTCCAGAAGTAATGCTCTATCAAAATTATGCGTAAAAGCAAATTAGATGCAGTAATCTGAACTTGCAAAATTGCAACAAAACATGAACGACATATTTTGCCCCTTCAGAAGAAAAGTGAAAATTTCGAGAAAAAATCTCAAATAAACATTGGCTAATATACATGAAAGTCACCCACAAACAGCTATATTACTAAGCGTATTTCCAGAGATTAAAGATGGTGCCTTCGTAACACTTTTGCATCATTCTGGTAAATAGAGGGCTGTTGAATAGTCGCATCATTACCCAAGGAGAAAAAAGCTAGTTATTTACGATAACACCATGAATAGAATGCTTGACGAAAGAGTATATAATTGGCTCAGTCAACTGCCCCCTATAAAGAACTGTTCTAACACTCTTTGAAGGCGCAAATTTCTCTCACCATGTCAAAACGAACGTAGCTTTAGCTCATGCTTGTATACAAATCCGCTTTAGAGAAACTCTATTTACTCTGCCCGATCTTAGAGGCAATAGTATCATGAGACTGTAACAAATCGATCGTTCCATTATTAATCACATCAAGCAGAAGCTGATTACAACCGCACTACGGTAGACAGTAGGGTTGGTCGTTTGGAATGAAAAGGTCAGATCTGTGGGAAAGTCTCAAACAATATCATGCAAATTATTGAAGAAAAATTTCCACATAGGCATGGATTTCGATTAGTTTACGTCAGAATGAGAATGATACTAGGGGGTAGCACCTCATCACGACCAACCTGAGTGCACCTCAAGGCATATTAAGAGCTGTACACTCACTCTCAACCAGTACTGAACATAAAAGAGAGCAGGAAAAGTTCTTGAGTTGGGATAGAACTCAAGTGCGAAGTCGACCACTTGATGACAGCTGCAAGTGGAAAAGCACCGAACGCTTTGGGGCCCATCATATTATGTGAAGCAAGCTATCTTGTGTACAGGCATCTAAGTAGGACCATCGAAACAAAAGAGAAAATAGAGTTTTTTAGATCTAAGCCATTGATTTACAATGCTTTGTAGAACGACTGAGAGTTAGTACTACACTAAAGGTGCAACGAAGAGCCTTTAGAGAAATGCAGAAGTTCTAATCAAGTCGAACACAAGACACTAGAAGCCCAATTGTGCACGCGATTCGTGTTCCGGTCAATGTTTTTCACTGCTACCCATCCTACATGCATAAGCATAAGCAATTAGAGCCATTTTTCAAAGCTAACGACAGTTATGCATCATTGTATTGAGATTCAACTATATCACTGAGATGCCGATAACGATGAGGATGCCAAATATGAGTTAGCCAAGGAGTCAATTGGGCATTACTGTGATGTAGATAACTTAATGAAGTTTCTGAAGGACATTGATAGAGATGGGGAAATTAATGTATGGAAGCACTCGTCGCCACCCTGAAATCATATAACTCATTATGAGACCGAGAAAACTAGGTATCCTTTATATTCGGAAGGGATTCTACATCACAAATGGGAGAAACCATCGATAGTGCTTGATCCCTCCCAATAGAGTTTCAAATGGATAAGTCTGGATGCAGCTACATCTGATATCAAGTAAATGTATCATTTTTCGTCCATGTTGTTCAGCAAAATCCCTCTCAGCAACGTTTAAGTAGCTCGAAATCATGGTAATCAAATCCGTAGAAAAAAACTATCAATTACTGATCAAGTGGGTACGTATAGATTTCCTGTATATTCCCAAAATGGAAAGTGTGCGGCACTTTAAAACCAGCTCACGTTACTTCAGATAAACAAAGCCAAGAACATGCTTCAGCTCACAGAAGCAGTAAGTCGCAGATGTGAAAATCCGTCCAATAACACTAAGTATAGTGCATAATCACATTATAGTGCCACAGGAAACTAAGCAAAGTTGTCAATGACGAAAACACAGATACTCTAACGCCATAAAACAGACTGCTGCTTTAGTGCGTCGGCAATTTAATTCAGGAGTGAAATGTGAGATAGGGAATCTAATTGCGATGCTTTGGCGAGTATAAGCATGCCAAGAGGAGAAAATGTATGAGTGTGCGTAAAAATTGATCAGTGGGAGGCTTAATGCCAGTTCATTCATCGGGTCGGAAGTGTGACGTGACGGGGGTGACCATTGCAGCCGCCATGATGAGTGCTGGAGTGGTAGTGGTGTTGCGACTGGCTTTGACAATCTTCGATTTAGCGTTCTCTCCCTCAAAGACTGTAGTAACCAATTTCAAAAGCAACCGGCCATTATAGTCACAACATGTTGATCAAGCACTACCACTGACTTCCGAGTTCTTCGGTTCACTCAATCACAAAGATATTGCCACTTCGATGTCATAATTTGTTAACTACGCTCGACAATGCCACTGAGAACATTCATCTCGAAGAACAGATAATAAAAGGCTGGCTGCTCATAAGTATAACATATCATTATATGGTTATATTCCTCAATTACCGCACATTTTCCGAAAGATCATGAATTTGAGCAGACGCCTCCACTTTCTCTCTTCGCATTTTTCATTCCTCTTCAGCTTCTTCTAAGTTATTATAAATCCTTACCAAATTGTCTAAACTTTTCAAGTGTCTATTTCCACTTCTTTTTCTCCTTCCACCATTGAAATCTGATCAAAGATGATATATACAATGACTTACTTTGAGATTTCCTGAGTTCGAAGAAGTAAACGAATTAGAAAAAGCGGACAGTAAAATATGAAAAGGTTAAGCAGAAGCGTGATTAATTCTACCATAGAGCAATAATAAAAAAGGAAGGGAAAGAAAAGATCTGCAAAGACGACTGCTGCTATCTCCCTTTGCGCTTCGTTAAGGACACATTCTGCCGTCCCAAAAGTTCATGTACTTCGTCTAAAATATTGTTTGCTCGACAAAGGGGACAATTTCAAAGGAAGTCTTTAGTCTTGATTTAGTTGGAAGAGAGGAAAACGATGATTTAATTTCGTACAAGCTCGCCGAAAACACGTGCGGCCTCATCATGTTGAACAAAGTGTGAAAGAAAAACAAAAGAAAAGAATAAATTGTCAACAAACACAGTGAGGTATAGTTTTACGACTGAGTTAACATAAATCCAGTGCCTTCTTTAAGACTGATAACTTATGGTAGGAAAAACACGTTGGCAAAACTTGCACAGCATTAGTCCAAAAACTGATATCTGTCATCAATCAAATGTTAGCACGCCCATGAACAAAGCGCTAAAGAGTCGGCTGGTTAGTGCATATAACATTTGAGATCGTTAGTTAGGAAAAACTTACTCTTTGTTTGACCGTAATCTTGTGTGTCTCAATTGAATTACTCACTCATTCTAAATTTTTCAGAGATCATCAACACCCATCCATAAAATCTTTTTTTTTCCTCAAAGAAAAAAAAAAACGATGTTATGACATTATAAAGAAACGAAAAGGCAAAAAATAATCCAATTTGTTATGATGCCAGTGAATAGGGGTGGTAGAGTGCCACAGGTCAACAAAGAGGTGAGCACTCTCGGGGCTTAAACGCGGCAAGGATTAGCACGCGAAGAACTATATTACTCTATGACAAGAGAAAAAATTAAGACAGCCTACAGCATAATCAATTAAACCCAGCTTTAGATCTGATGAAAGGCCCGACTTTTTCTATTCTTTCATTTGCACCGGACCAAAGATTGCTTCGATGTTCTCACAATCAACAAGTGATATAGGGTTTGCATCAAGAGCGTAATCAAGACCGCATCAGTGAGAATCGCTAAGTCAGAGCCGATTAGATTCGAAAACCAATTTCCGATTGTCATGAAACACGACGACATCAAATCCACTTGTCATAAGTTAGCCAGTCGAGCACGACAAAAGCTTTGAGTTGATTTCGCTCCCATTGTGAACAACAACACATATATCAGATGAAGGTCTCCGGGGATGCGGAACAGACACCACCCGACAAGTATCGTCTAAGAAAATATGATTTAATGCAACATACAACCATTCAGTGAAAACCCGTCTACTTTCAATAGTATATGTTATTCTGAGGTTGGCCGAAATCTGCAATAACTTTGAGCCACTGCGGACTCTAGAAGTAGCGCAAAATATTCACGAAGGAAGTCCCACAGTTACTAATGAAATTGACAACTTCAGTGATAGGAACTCGAAGTAGAGTATAGCAAAGAGTAGAACCCATGAATCATTGCCGTTCTTAAGCTTTTTTATGCTTTTTGGTAATCAAGCTGTTTGTACCTTCATCGCCGCTAAGCTAGTGCTAAAGCGTAAAGTTAAAACCATTGACAGCCTAATTCAAGCTATATTCAGCATGCAGAAAGTACACGATTTCTGTCTTATAACATTGTTAGAAACGGAACACGAAAGAAACAGCCTACTCTGCTCAGTCATCAGCGCTATTAACTATGAGATTCTAATCTTCGCTTCTTTGTGACATAAGTCTCATTGAGATGATCCAGCGAAATGATGTTTAATTACACCCAAAGGATGTTCGCCTTTTGTGACAATAACAAGGGCTGAAAACCCCCATGGGTATAATGTAGCCATCGCCTAATTTATAACCCTACCACCCAACAAAGAAAAACAATTTTAGAAAAAATGCCTTGCGAGTTTCAAGAAACGTCGTGATGAGATTGTTCCTCGAAAATTAAGCGTTGATAAAGCGAAATGACAGAAACAGTGGGTAGAGTTTAGCTTACTAAAGCGCTCACATGGATTGCTATCCACGTATCCTGCTCCATTGCTTAATTTACCGGAGTATACTTAGTAACTTCTGCGTTGAATCGTTTGATTATGCATTTCAGATGTTGCATTAACGTGATTCGTGAAAATTTCTTCTCTACGATTAATGACTTACAAAAAAAAACCTTTAAAGAAGAATCCTTCAATGTCTATCATTGTATGTCACAAAATCAACTACAGTTCAAGACGGTCACTGCACAAAATCACTACTACTTGCGTGTACGGTAAAAGTATAAAGGATGAAGGTCTCGGCGTTGATCAGTCCCTGAGAGGTGCGCCATGCACTGGTTTTCAATTTTTAACTTCGTTTGAGGTAAATGAATGCACATTTGGACTTCACAACGACTCGCGGTGGCCTCGCACTGTACCGAGTCAGTGCTGCTCATACTCCCAGACAAGTCTGAGTACAGCCCGGTACCAGTTACCGCCCTCAGAGCGATGAATAGCTTGATGAGCCATGAGGACGAGATCGAACCACTAGTGTGTGTGACGCAGAGTACCACTGCGCCCCCTGCAGTCTACATGTCGGTAATATACGAGATTGATAAACACCACTAAAAAAATACTTTCCGCTCTTTGTTACATTTTACCACGAGAGCACAAGGTAGTATTATAGCAAAATTACATGAAGTTTGGAAGGTTAAAAGATAGCGGAGGCTGTCGTTTTATAACAACGATCAAGTTATGGAAGACTTGACCCTACATGAATCTACTCTGATTTACGGAGCCGCCCTACTTACCTAGATACAGCAGCCTCATTAGAGTTTAGAAGGAAACAGATGTCTCTTGGCTTATCCCACACGAAGGAAACAGATGTCTCTTGGCTTATCCCACACTAACCTGAGAGGTCCAGCTAAGTCGGAACTTCCAAAGTAATCAAATAAGTGGGAATGATGTACAATACTGATCGAAATCACAGTCAGCATCGACAAACGTTCATGAGAAACTCTTGAACTCTTAACACAGTGAGATGTTAGGAATAACAGAGATGTCCCTGAGTATTGTTCCTTTCGTATTCAGTTCATTTTCAGGGCAGTGCTTTCACATTGACGTGTTGTTCTAATAAAAAAAGAAATACAACGAAATTCGGGCACAAATTCATAGCTTTGGCATAGATATTTCAAATTTTGCATGAGCCGGTTTGATAGCGTCAACTTTACCACCAGTTGCAAATTTGATTCATTTTGCT
Source organism: Parelaphostrongylus tenuis (assembly GCA_019055375.1). Lineage (NCBI taxonomy): Eukaryota > Metazoa > Nematoda > Chromadorea > Rhabditida > Metastrongylidae > Parelaphostrongylus > Parelaphostrongylus tenuis. Next base: position 351,556 of record JAHQIW010000203.1, on the reverse strand, counting down.
AAGGTTTAGCAGAATCCTAACGATATGTTAGGTCGTTCCATAAGTTTTGGCACCAGAGTGATATACAGCAAATTTTTTAACCAGATTGATCAAAAATCACATACTTCTAGTGTTGTTCAATAGCACATTTTCCTGTAAACATTCTAGTATACAACTTGCCTGTGCTTGTTTTGAGATGGGAGTGGGGTGGGAACAAATTCGCTCGGTGCTCATGCACAAATGACGTATTGGAGAGAATTCTAGTGAAGCGGCGCGCAAGATTGATATAGCTTCCACTGGAAAGTTCAAGCGGGACTAATCCTCCAGACTGTTCTTTCCAGCTTTGAACATTGAGAACCACTTCTTTGCCGTCCTTTCTGCAATCGTATCATCGCCCTAATTTCATTAAATTTGCGCGCCACTTCACTAGCATCTTCTCCCACGCGCCATTCGTGCATGAGCAACAAGCGAATCTGTTCCCAAGACAGATACATCTTAAAGCAAGTATAAGTGAGTTGTATACCAGAATATTTACAAGAAAATGCGCTATAGAACAATACTAAAATCATGTAATTTTGTTAGTTCTGGTTGATAGATTTTGTGTTCATTTCTCTAGGGTCAAAACTTATGAAACGACTTAATAATATCAATAATAAAATATACTAGTAGATGACGGTCATTTATTTTGTAAATGATTTGGTGTCGAATCCTCGCATTTAGGGGATATTCCTCCGCAAGGGGTTCGCTGAGCCGAAAGGCACCGTGCTAGTGATGAGGCTACAATGCCGAAACACGTGTCTATTATTGTATAAGTGCCACAACAGATCTCATGAAAGTCTCAAGATATCTTATAAGATTATACGTTGTTTTGAGCGATGTTTATGAGCAGTCGAATGAAAAGGTATAGCATTGTTATTATTATGAGCTTATGCCTACTGTGTACATTAAAAATAAGCAGAGATAGGAAAGAAGTGCTTATGAACCGGATTTTCTCTAGTTTTTTTTTTACTTCACCCTCTGGAAACATCTCAAGATCCTCAAGCGTCATATTGTCATGACATAAATAACTTGTTGAAGCAACTAGAAGAAAAGCTTCCAGTTTCAAATATGTTCCAAAACCATAAAAGAGGAGGCCACATTCTTTAAAATTAATATCTTAGAATGCATAGTTCAGAACTTACGTGAAGTTCATGAATAGTAATATTTCTTTCTTCAGTGTCTTGAATGCATAATTACGTCTTTGTTTTGTTGAATCGTCTCGAGAAATCTGAGGATAAGTAACCGAAATTGTGTCATTAAAAAAACCTAGTCGGGAAACTTGTCTGAACTACCCAAGCCTTTATCCGTCTTGGATTGTTAAATTAGCGCTAAGATTGTCTCAAAAAAGCTCTTTCCGATTCGTAAAGACCAGTGACTGTCTGTGTTTAAGACTGACAAAAACATTAATACGGTTGTCATGCTATACAATGAGGCGATGCACGACAGCACTTACTAGTTAAGGAAGGGGCTCATAAGGGGATATAGATACCACAATTGAATCCATTTATCTTACCGATCAGCATCACGGAATACGCCGCAAGAACAAGGATACGGGTGAAAGAAGTGCTGAGGTCCATAGGAAAATTATGCAATTCTGCCAAAAACAAGGTAATATGCAGGAAATACAACTCGGTCCAAATGTTACTGTAGCAGTGCTTTTCTCAATTTTTCATAGCAACTCATCATTCACATTTTGCTTGTAATGCTGAATATTCTGCTCTGCTTTATTGGTTTCGTTTTCCTAAATATTCACGATATTTTCTGCGATGTACAGGAATAACAAGACTGAATGATCACCATGTTCTTGTCGAAAATCATCTTTATTTCGGTATGATTTCGGTGAGCACTAGCTTCAATGTAGCACTATCCACAAATTAACAACAGTGCTTCTTCAGCACCTTACCAACTCCGCACATCCAAGAACACCAACTTCTCTATGTGCCCATAATATTAACAAGTAGTAGAAAAAGTTGTCGTACTGCCCGAGAAAATAGTTGGTACTTTTCCGTCATCTGCTCTCCAAGTCGACCCTTCAGAAAAAACTTATTTTGTTATAGTTTTTGATATTTGAACAATCACAAGATATTATACCTTTTTTTCGAGTGCTTTATTAATACCACGCTCAAATTTCAATAAATCCTTTCATTATTATTTGAGCCAACTTGTCATGTGGTCTGATAAGGGCTCTTGTACAACCCTATACACGTGTTTTCGTCCTAACACACTTGTCAGTCGGGCATAAGATAACTTGAATCAAAAGAATTTGAATGATGCATTCCACTTCCAAAAAGGCAATATAAGTGCACTGAAAGAGCAAAAACAAATTTCGTTTCTCATTCAAAGATTTCTCACTAACCGAAGCTTTTTCTTCGGAGTTTTAGTAATTGGTTGATGACTCGAATCTTAAGAATTCCAACGATTTATTTGGTTTTTGAAATGGGCTTCGCATTACGATGTCACAGCCAAAAAAAGATTGGCTTTCGCAGAACTGGATCACCTCTTTTATCCGCTGCTAACTTCGATACCTTGGGAAAAAGTATTTTTGGTCGTTTTCAATGTACATGTAGACATTCTATAGTTCAGATCCAAAGAATTTGAATGGCGTACTCCACCTTCAAAAAGGCATTTTTATTGCGTTGAAAAAGCAAACATAAGTTTTTGTTCTTCGTTCAAAGATTTCTCGCTGACCAAAGCTTTCCCTCCGGTTTTCATAACCAGTCGATAAATCACGTCAAAAAGATTAAATATGTACGGCGCATCACGCTATAACGGCCAAAAGAAGATTGGGTTTCGCAAAATTGGAAAAAGAGCTCCGAGTGCGAAACCTAATTTTCTTTTGATTTTTATAAAGCACCAAGAAGTCCGTTTAAGAAACCAAGAATATTGTTAGAATTCATAAGATTTATTCTACCGTTTGGTTGCTGAAACTATAAGAAAAAGGTTCCGCTCAGCGAGAAATCTTCGAATGAGGAACAAAATATTATTTTTGCTCTTTGTGAAAAACACCATCCGAATACTTTTGATTTAAGCTATCGATTGATTACCCAAACATTGGAAAATATCAAAAAATACGTCTTTCCCAGTGGATCGAAGTGAGGAGAAGATAGTTAGAGTGATCCATTCCTTGCGAAACCCAATGTTCTTTTGTCTGTTACATCGTAATACTAGGTCCATTATGAAAGCCACATAGATCACTGGAATCCTCAAAATTTGATCTACCGATTGGATGCTGAGACTCCGAAGGAAAAGCTTTAATCAGCGAGAGATTTTCAATGAGAAACACTTTTACTTTTTACTCTTTCAGCGAAATAAGAAGGCTTTTTTAAGATGAGATATACCATTCAAATTATTTTGATTTGCGCTATCGAGAGACTACTCGAACATTAGAAAAGACCAAGAAATACGTTTTCTACAAAGGGTCGAAGTGGCGCTCAGCTAACGGAAAAGTATCAAAAAACATCAATAACCTCCAGTTCTTCATACTGAGCCATATACGAGGCTTTAGCAAATGAATGTATTTAAACAGCTGACGTTTCGGCGATTTGCCTTTTTCAGGGCCTGGAAAGACCAGGATGTCCATAATACATTTGGCCAAACACCTTCATTACTTTGCTGGAAAAAATCCGAATCTGAATTTCAACTCCATTAATCATAAAAATTAAGCTTCAACGTACTCACGGCAGTTTATGAATACTCCATCACGTTGTTCAAGTGGAGACCACAGAGCAGAGAATGCAAGACATGCCCAAAGGTAGAGACGGTGATTGCATGATACATACATACATACATTTATACAGCTTACGTAATCTCTTGTGAATCGTGAAGCAATTTTACATTAGTGAAAAGAGTGGGCCACTCTATGTCCGCATAAAAGAACATCTAGACGGCAAGGATAACTCAAGACCAAGTAACTCGCAGGTACGCACAGGACGCATGAGTAGATTTCAAAGTAGGAGTCACCATACTCGTACAGGAACATAAAACATCAGCGCGTAAGATTTAGAAAACCTTTTGGATGAACACCATCAATCCAAACATGAAACAAAGGGAGGAATGCTTGGTAATCACACGTGATATGAGACAGTAAACAAAACCGTTATTTCGATGCGGGAGAAATGTTACGAGTCCATATAATATCTACCCGGCAGTTTCCATCTGAACAACTCAGTGGAGGACTCGTAAAAAGCGGTGAGTATGTTGAAGGATAATTTTTGTGCTAGATACAATTGAAATCTAGATTTGGTAAATTTTTCTAATGAGGTAATAGAGGTGTGGCTGATTGGGCTGTGGACATCCTGATCATTCCAGGCTCTGATGAAGGCAAAACCCGCCAAACGCCAGCAGCGTGAATAAAGTAAATCATGAAAGCCTCGTGTTTGCATAATGAAAAAGAAGAAATTGTTGAAGAATGCCGCGGTTGAGAGGTGTCTTGAGAGCTTCTAACAATACTTGAAATGAAGAAATAACAATATTATGGACCAGTTGGTTGAAATATAAGGAAAAATGAATACGATACGACCTTCACGAGTCTGTGGAAGAGAAAGCAACCAAGTTCAAGCCCAAGGATGAATGAGCAAAAACAGTGTTTATCCACAGTCGATACCAATATGAACCATTATGACTTTGAATGACTCATAGACAGTGTTAATCCGCGGGTAACAAGTCCTACAGGGATTTGAGGAGGCAGGGAGATGTTAGTAGTGTTTTTTCGGTTTTTTTATATATAAGTATCAAATGTGTTATTTGTCTGACTATGCTAAACTTATCAACATATGCTTTTAAATTTTGGCATACTTTGTAACATTGACCAATGAAAGAAGGATAGTACCATCGTAATCGTCGTAATTCCTCTCAACAATCTTGTTATGAGTGACAACTTCAATTTTGAACGTTTTCAAAGTTCGACTTCTAAAATTTGACGCCCACATAGCATTCTCAGTTTGCTCAAATCTCAATATTTTTGCAAATGTGTTTCACATAGTACCTCCCAAGAAAAAAGGACAAGTAATAAATAAAAAATCAAAGCACTGTGATATCAAATGTCTTCAAGTTAACTATAGTGAACGATCATTTTCAATAAAAGAATCAATTCGACCACAAAATCTCGTCGAAATCCAGCATAATGAGAATCTATATCAGAAATAAACGAACTTGAATTGAAGAATTCATGCCATTTTCTGCTGATTTTCAGACATCTTTTGGCCTCTTGCATAACATCTATCGAGAACATTCTACTGTGAGGATGTTACATTTATTTTACATGACTCGTCATCACAAAGCGTTGCCGAAAGCAACATTTGCATTCATTCAGTTTCCAACTTTTATCGTCTAGGAAGGTCATCAGATATTTCATGTGTTGTATCAGGTACCGCTTCAAAATTTTGTCCTCCACGTGGACTAGAGGGTAGCATTAAGAGGAATTCAAATCAACACCTTGCTTTTTGATGTACTGTATCACTGACACTTCGCTATCTCTCTTTCTGCCGCTGTTTAGAATGTTGAGAAAGGAAAATGTTCATAGACTCTTGTGAAACTCGTTAATCAAAATGAGGAATCAAAGACGCAGAGGATGATCCCGTAAAAACGAAGACTTGAAAGACAGTTAAGAGCTCATGCAAATTCCTCAGGTAAGAATCATTCCAATAATTTACACGTACACGTGAAACACATACTTTCCTAGGCACTTTGTTTTGTTACAGATTGATGCTACCCGCCGACTGGTATATCCACTTGGCCCTCATTTTAATAAATCTCCAGAAAGTAGACCTTTTAATTGCAGGATTCCAATATTAAAATAATTTACTTTGTGCTTTTTCATCAAAAAATTAGCTATGCTCAACGTCATCATGGGGGAAATTGTGATTGTTGTGGTGATCTCTACCAATTGGCTTACAAGAAACTTGGAGAAAGATAAGGTTTGATTACTATGAGGCCGATATGGGGATTACGAAGGATATTCATCCAACAGTACTCCGCCTGTTGTGTTATCAATAAAGCGCTCTTCGAGCAAGGTTCTTTACATCACGAAAATACTTCACACTCATTGCCAATATCTGGAATGCTGGCAAGACGTCAATATCTCCATGCGTTTTGTAAACAAAACTGTGAAACTGTCTAACTGTGAAAAAAGCAAGCGACAAATATACGGATACAAAAAGTGGAGATACGATGAGGGAAAAAGGCACAAATACACACACTGATGTTGCGCACACATGATCTTAATCACCACTCAAAAAACTCACTACATCGTCCTCGTCGTCTGTCCATTCGTCATCAAAGTCGTCACCACCGGCACTTGATGGAGCCGCTTGAGCGTTAGTGGTAGCTGTAAACGGTAAAGAAATAAAAAATATTCAAAAAATTTATAGTCAATTAACGCTTTAGGCGCCAATCCATCCCTGGCGAATGCGCCACTCGTTCGGTTATGTTAAGCAATTGGAGACGGAGTGTATTCATTTGAACGCATGCGAATTTGCTTGAATTTTTCGCCACACAGAGTTTGAACTGTCAGTGATCATGCAAAAGTCTGACTTTCGGAAATTTCAATACTGCGCTCAGTTTCCAAAAAGTCTTCTAAGTGCGTTGTAGCAGTTGAAATGAAATTTTGTTTCACACACGCTTTGTTTGTTCGCTCGGACAGAGTCTGTGGATCGTTTTTTGCTAGACCTTCAACAGTAATTTGATGGCTCAGATTTCAAGAATTGTGATGCCAAAGCTGGTTTTCTGAAAAGGTCTCCGAAAAGCGTTGTGAAGCGAAAAGATTATGTTTCACAACCAAAGTAATTAGCCCGTCCCTCAAATCTTCGTAGTGCGATTTACTTGGAGATATGAAATTAGATTAACGGTCAAATATTATAGGGCAATAGAATAGCCCTCTTCTATGATGTTGGAACATGAGTCCTGGATTTTTTTTTTCTAAAAAGAAGGAAGTTTTTTTAATACACGACGAAAATCGCGTTCTTCGATAGTGCGACTTTCGTTATTCATATAGTAAATTTTCTCAGTTCCGTAACAATTTCGGGATTTTTCAACGACCTGATACAAGACGATTTTCTTTAGGCGATTACATGCCCATATTTCTTATAACTTCGAATGCAAAACGTGACAATTTTCCAATATTCGAAAACTTTTCCAGAAAACCAAATCCGTTTTAAGAATGGCCTTTTTTCAAGCTATCGCACAATTACTAAATCCTGATAAAAACCATTCATAAATCCTAGCCGAGCAGAAAATGCGCAAAGAAGGTGAAACGTAATTCTACTTCAGATGCTACAGTGGTATAAGAAGGCCATTTTGAAAACCACGTTTAGTTAAGAAGCAGAAGCTCAAAACTATCGAATGAATTTTATAAGTCTAGGGAAAAAGTGAGAAAGTTTCATCCTTGAAGGGTTGACCAACGTGGATTGGCTCCATGCGTTAGCTCTATAGAATCACTTTTCTAGGTCTAGAGAAATGCTAATTCAGTGCTGCCACCCACATGGACAAGTCTGGTACTAACTTAACAATCTTGAAAGGATAAGCGTCAGGTTTACAAAAAATCTCGATATCGAAAAAAGGTACATTTCATCAAACGGAACGAGTACTGGGGCGCCTTTTTGACAAAGTATAGTCATACCTGCCGCATGAGAGGATGGAGTGGGTGTCGTCGCCGGTAAGGGAAAACCAGCGCCCCAATCGTCAACAGGTGGTCGTGACAACGGAGCCACAGGTGGTGGTAATGGCTGAAATTCTAAGTTATTGCTCATTTTCATTCCGTTTCCCTCATATCCTATCTAATCCTTCAAATTACCCAAAAATTTGATATGATTAAAAAACAACTCCATCTTCTAGGATGATGAATAGGAAGTTTGATAATTAAATTGAATGAAAATATTGCATAAACATGCGCTTTTTCTCCTATCTGTCCAATCTTTCCATTATTTTCGAATACTTGTGAAGTTATAATCCAGTTAACAGATCCTAAGTTCTCTTCTCCTGATGAATTTCTTCGCTTTTTATCAGATCGTTCCATAGGTTTTAAAAGTAGAGCAACAAACACCAACTTTAATAACCAGAATTAATCAAAATTGCATGATTTTGGTATCGTTCAATAGAGCAATTTCTTGTGAATATTTTGGCGTCAACTTGCCTACACTTCCTTTATGATAGAGACGTCGTGGAAACAAATTCCCTAGCTGCTCATGGACGAATAGCGCATAGGTAAAAATGCCAGTGAAGCGGCGCGCAAGATTAATGGAGTTTCTTGTGATCGGCCCAAATACGATTAATCCTCCAGACTATTCAGTTCAGCTTTCAACCTCGTGTACCATTTCCTTGCCGCTCTTTCTAAAACCGCATCATCACCCCAAGCTCCATTAATTTTGCGTGCCGCTTCACTAGCAATTTCCCCTTACGCGCCATTCGTGCATGAGTAGCAAGCGAATTTGTTCCCACGGCAGCTCCAACTGAAAGCAAATATAGCAAGTTGTCGAAACGTACGCAGGAATATGCTCAATTTTGAATCATGCAGTACTTCTGATACATGAATTTGGTGTTAACCGCTCTAGTGCCAAAACTTATGGAACGACCTAATATTATTAAATTAAGGAAAACGCTCCTTAACACCCGTTAAAAAGTCAAAGTTTATATATAAAATAAATTTTAAAAAACCATCATTATCCACAATCTTCTCCCTACGTTCTGCAAGCTTCCGGATCTGCTCGAATACGGCCATTCTTTGGGATTGAATCAAAAGAAACTCTTGACATGCCTCTTCAACTCGATCAAATGTCTCAAATCGGAGTCCACACAGAGAGATGTTCCATTGACTGGAAAAGACCTCGGATCGGACGGCGCAGCATCTGAACTGTGCGGAAAGAGCGACCTTCTCCAGTTCACCAAACTTTTCCTTAGTCTTCTTTGATGTGTAAGGGTTAGGCTTTGTCTTATTGAAACAGCGCGCGCTTTCGACGAATCTATGTGGGCACTTCTCCTTCAATGCATCGTAGACTGTGTGGTACCAAGCTCGCAGTTCCTTCACCTTCGACACAACAGCGCTCTTTCGCAGCATCTATTGTCGAAAGTTGTCGCTTCCATCAAAAGTGCATCAAAACTCGAACCCAATTTTATCCATCGCCAGCATTTTATATCGGAAGAGTAAATTACAATTTCATGCACTAAGACTGGCGTTGCCGTGAGAGTTTCTTTAGAAAATATTCCTGAGATATTCCCATGAATTTACAATGACCGATACCGTGTGAAAAAACCATAAGATCTGATTTTTTCGCGGGTGTTAAGCTTTTCTCGCAACCTAGTATTGGCGATGAACATTCAGTTGACATGAGATCATGTTTGCAACAATCCTTTCCCAGACTGAATGAAGTCACATAACTGTCTTGTTAATCTTTGCCAAAGAATAGTTCGCCTAAACAATCCTGTATCAATATACTCCTTACATTCTTTTTAGTTCGGTCTTCGTCTTCTTCAGTAATCGAAGATTGCGGAAGTAACTTTACAGGTGCTAGATTTTCCAGTACTGGCTTCATTGTGCTACATGTATGCCGGCGAAGCATCTGACGACGTCGCCTCTCTTTTAGTTGATTTGTCTCATCAGCAGCGGCCATAACAGCAGCCATTTTTGGATCGGTCTGATCAACGGCTTTTCGTAATCCCGACGAGAACAGCATTACGGTAAATTATTGGTATTACGTTTGTACGAATAGGAGGACTTAGTTCCAATGTGCTTCTAGAACAAATGATTTTATTGAATGATTGCTTGGATCACTCTTATGTTAATTATTTGAATGAGCTTCACGTCAAAGTAAGAAGAAATGATTATTGCGATCGACAATCAACCAATGTCAATCAAAGTGACAGCGCATCAAAAATGTCGTCATTGAGTAGAATGAGACAAAAATCAGAATGCAAAAGAAATATGGAGCCTTTTTTTGAAATTCATGGAGACTAGGTTTAATTTAAGAGCGTGTACAGAACCATGATTCTCAGCAATCATCAGAGTGGAAAGCATTCCTACGAGCAAGCGTCGACGAGCGACTTCAGTTGAGAGACTGGGGCAAATATAAAAACATTTTGGACGAGGCTGCTTTTCTCCACCGTTAACAAGAGTTCAATGCAAGTTATACCAGTAGATATAGGTGAACAAGAAGTCGGAAGGCGGAAAGAAAATGAACAATTGCTTCATAAGAACCACAAAATGAACAATGGCAAGACAATAACGCATCAACTTTTCTCTATGCTACATTATCATGATAATTCAATCAGAATAACTACAGACACAAAGGTATATTGCAATGGATGATTGTTTGTCAGAACTTACGAAAAATTTCATCGTGTTGTTGACTCGTCGACAACGTCAACAAGATAGCAGTACTAGGATATGTCGAATTTGAACAACACAAATATTCCTCTCAGCTAATTTCATTATCTTTCACGTAATTACTCAGGTTTACTAGAACCCAGTAGAGCCAACGGCGTCCCGGCGTCCTTTGTAGCCGACGAGGACTCATGCATAAGACGAAAAACAAAAAACTGGATCTAAACGCGTTCATTGTCCTGCTTAGTTGATACCGCTCCAAGAAATTACCTTGGCATAAAAAGGTATAACACCACGATACCGAAGATTACAATTCGTTTCACTACCAAAGCTGGAAAAGGTGGGTTTAGTGTTCTCTGGGGAAAGAGATCACAGGTCAACAGAGACCAACTTTCACAGCAACACAACAAAATGGAACAACCGCGAAAAAAAGATGAAAATGACGAACATATTCGTTTCAATCAGAAAAATTCCTTATGATTGCGCAAAAAATATTGTTGCAGTCAGAGAAAACTCGCTGTTACCTAACAATGAAGAGGATTTGGTTTGACTAATGAGAGTGATAAGCTAATCCTTCACCCATAACCTGCGATTCTCTACGGTGAGCTCAAAACAATGAATAACACTTCAATACTCTCATCAAAGATTCTCAAAATAATCATGTCAACCGCTCAAGCATCGAGCGCAATAATCCTTTGGAGACTTGACTGAAGGAACAACGAAGCGGAGAACCTAGAACGAGGAAGAACGATTGTGGATATTCTACTTGAATCATCGGCTTGAAGAAGATGAAGCCGTCGAAACGTTAGTCGAATAAAGGTCATTAATAACTTCGGGGTAGTGGGTTAATCATATAAAAACTACTTTGAGCATACAGGATTGAAAAAACCAATTATTATTCTACACATTTAAAAAGGCTTCGCAACCTTTTTGTCTAGTAGATTTTTGGTCCGATGTATGACGCAGGACACAAAAATGGTCCTCCAATGGTCAGCAAAGTTTAAAAGGAGATTGAGCATTTCGTTTGTGAAATAAAGTTAAAAGTAAACTAGTGTACGGATACTGCCGCTGTCTTTCAAAGCATCTACCTAACTGTTAGGAGGCTGATAACTCAGATTCACAAGCTTTCTCGATATTCCACAAAAACGGTTAACGCCTTGGTACGGCTTTCCATGACCACCCAGATCTGCCACTGTACTAACCGAAACATGTTATTTAGCCATACTAGCGTCTTACATGCGACGGTTCTATGGTAGTAAACCCGAAAGCTTTGCTGAAGCCTTTTACTCTTACTAAACTATACGAATTCAGACACAGGTAGCTTGCCGGTGGTATAGGCCTGCTTATAGCTGAGCTTAGGAAGAAATATTGGAGCTCTAAGGTTGTATACCTTCGCGGGAAAGGATGAACTTAGCTTTGCACATAGTAGGAGACCCCCTAAGAAAAGCCCAGCGATTATAAGATGGCGTTCGATGTGGATAGAAAAGTGGTGAGATAGGGAGGATGGTTTATATCTACTTTATAGTATATCTGAATTGTTGTCAATGATAGGATAAGCTTTCCTGATAATTCGTGTCCTGATAATCTCATGAATGTACAATCGATGAAACTAGTTTCCTTATATTTCAGAATCGTATTGACACCTTATTTTGGGAGGCCACGCATGAGACATCATCAATGACTCCACATCCACCAGCATTCTCTCTACCATCACTTTGTGGATGCTGCTTTGATTTATGTACAATCACATACGACAAAAACATAGATGAATCAAATTTTTTTTTAAAAAGATCAATCATTTTAAATAAAATCTGCCGGAAACTACTTAAGATAGAAGGGTGTTCGGATGGCTGGAGCGAACTCTCTAACCACCATAACAACGGAAAAGAGGCAAATCTATTTCGAGCAATGAGGTCATCAAAGAGGATGCAATGGCAGCGGTTCAGATAAACTGAATTGCGCTCGTCGGTAAATGCATGAAAGAACTGCCAATAGATTGGCAATTTGTCACTCACTTCTTCGGTTGGAATGAATTCAATATACTCACTCAGGCTCAATCATGTAAATCTATTCTACTCTTCCCATCTAATGAAATCGTAACAAGCCCCTTCATAGATAGCTAGCTGTCCTTCCGTAATCAGACATTTGAAAATCTAAACATGATTTGGTTCAGAGGCCACATGTTCTTTCGGTCTCAGTACCCAGAAACCAATTTTCTTTCGAGTAAATCATTCCATTGCTGCGTTGAGTTTTTTTTTTTCAAACTGATTCAGCCCCAACTCAGTAGATTTAGATAAAGCTTGCCAAGATGGCGCATTTGAAGGTTTGTAAATGATCTTGGAAAATGACTACTTATATCTGCGGCTTTCCGTCAACAACTGGGAAACGGCAAGTGACCTCAAACTGAAGACAGATGAACAATAGTAACTATTTATCAACTGAATTAAGATTTAACTTTACTCGAGTTACCACTTCTTCCAAGGTACTTGATGAAATCTTTTGGACATAAGTTAGGTTTGCCTGAGATCTTGGAGGAAAACACACATACGGATCAACTATAGATAGTCTGAATAGGGAAAGTGCTACAAAAAACAAAACATGTAACGCTCAAGCCACGACCTTAATGAATGTGTAGACGGACAGAGGTTCGAATTTGTAAATAAAGGTCTCGTAAATGTATATTTTCCATGATGTTTTTTCTGGAAAAATGAGTTGCAGTATTGAACAAAGAGGGCTCAGGCAAGAAGACATTACACTGGTGAGTATAAAAAATAACAAAGAATACCCAATGAGAATAAGAAAGCGTAATAACAACGGGATGTACAACCCAGTTGTTCAGAAGCAACAATCGCCTCTACCGGATATACCAACTCACACTTGCTGTGATCCACAATGGCTTGTATGAATTTCAATGATATCCACACGGACAACACACCAGAAGGCCGTTTTTTTCAATTTCTCAATAAACGAGTAAAATGTAGCTGATATATGCAGATGAGATGATAATCCTTTACTGCATATGAGGAAACTGTTCAACCAACATTTGCACGCCATTCAGAGCTTGTAATGACCATTTGACTGAACATTTTCACAGTACCTTGTCAAAACTCTTGGGAGTCATACTTCGACGCAAATGAGCACTTTGATGCTCGTGCAATAAGTCAGCACTCTGAAAGGGAATTTTGCTAAAGCGGCTCAATGTTTAGCCATACCATGTCTGTCTATTATTCATGTTCTCAATATGATATTGGACTGGGAAGAAAGTTCTTGGACACTTACAAAAAACCGAAAATTATGCACGAATTCCAAACAAAAACAATAATGACTATTCTTCAGAATAAAGGTCATCGTTTTCTACGACTCTGTCATGGGTACGCCAAGTTTCTTCATCCGCCAAGTTGACGTTCAGCAATTGACGACGGCCCATCTTCCAAAGCAGCAATCTAATCATCGTTGTTCAACTTTGTTGAACGTTCTGAGCTAGGCCTGTCTTCAAAGTCAAGATCTCCGGCATTGAGAAACGTTGAAATCAGCGTCCAGCAGTAGATTTACTTGCTGTGCTTTGAACTTCTTTAATTTCATCGACTGCATTTCGCCATGAAGGACCCTTTCTCCAATAACAACGCAATGATACACGTAGTTCAATTGTACTGTTGGACATAACGAAGGCTTGTAAAAAAGTTAAAATAAAGACGAAGAATATCTGGGGTTTCACTGGAAAAACCCACATAAGAAACTGTAATATTCCCATGATATGCATGGGAGTTACCACATGCTTTTTACAGTGTCCCAGAACTTTCTTTCCAACCGTAGTGATAGAGTTATAGAAGTGAAAGGAATAAGTAAAAAAGGTTCGATAACCAAAATTCTTTTACTAACTTAGTACAAGTGGAATGAGTGGTCTCCACAACTCGTCCTTTAATTCCAGCGACACCGCTCATTTCCTAATTAGCTATCGATGTTTAATTAAACGTCTGCCATTACATATTCAATAAAAATGAATAAAAAGCATCAACGGGAAATTGTAGCAGCATCAACGATAAGAATGACAGGGAGTTTCTGTGATATCCACCTCTCAAATTTTCATTTTTTTGTTCAGGTCCTAAACATTAAGCATTCGAATAACATGCTGGATACTGTGATAATGAAAGAAAAAGCTCATACTCGATTTTCATAGTTGAAAGCGTGTGATAAGAGTTGGCAGCTGTTTATGCGTGGAAAAGAGTATTTCCACAATTCATAAGCATCATACCATAGAGACTGAACAATCATGCCAATTTCACTCTTACTCTTGTACTACTCTTTTCCGTCTTCTCCCCATCTCTCCCTCTCTCTCGCTCCCACTCTCTCTCTCTCTCTCTCTTTGTCCTCTCAAGCTCTCTCCACTTGATACAATCGTTTGAAAGAAGCCAGAAAATTGGGTAGTTAAAATTGAATTCTCTCAAAGCAGAGTGGTCAGATGACATGCAAAGACAACAGCGATTCACTGAACCATCAACTGATGTTAAGAGTCCAAATGATTATGCGAGAATACTGGCTGGCGGGATCTCAAGCCATTGCAGATCGCCTACCAATTTGTCAACTTTCTTATGGTTTTTTAACCCATTGGGGACGACATGCAATCTATACATCGTACTGGAAATTACCTCATCAAACGCAGTTTCTTCGCTAGACTTTTGGCAGTTTTTTTTTTTCTATAACTCTGAGCAACGGAAAAGTAGACAGTGTGCTTGGCTGCGAAAAAGGCCTTCCTAGTGCGCAGTAACAGTTCAGAGAAAATTATGTTTCACCTTCGGAGAAGATTGTCTTGCGATAAAAGATAGCCTAGAGAAAGCCATTTTAAGGTTGGACCAGGCTTCGCAAAATCCTGCATGGTGCGCTGTAATAATAATGGAAGTAACGAAGCCTTCGAAGTAAAGTCTTGTTTCAATTTCATATCAAATTCGTTGCTACTTATATAGCAAGAAATTTCAAGAATTCGTCATTGATAAGCAAAAAAAATTACTGCAAAGACTCCAGTTAGGGTATTTTTAGCAAAAATAACGCCCACGTACCCTTGAGATTTTCTTTTTCAACGGAAAACTATAGTCTTGCAAATGCAACAAACTTTCAACTCTTATAATATATATTTATTGCATTTGTTGCAAAAATGTAACCCAAAAGTGCATATTCTACAATGTAGGGCTTTCGAAAGAAACTTTAGAAAGTTAGAAAAAAAATTGAGGAAATGTATTTGGTATGTAGCTGGAGTAAGCAAGGAAAGAGGGCGCATTCATTATTGCGTAGAGCAAATCTTTGAAAAAATGCATATCTTTAACACATATTTTCATAACTCTTACTGTTTTCGTATTTTTTCGCTCAAGATATTTATTTAATAATTAATAACTCATACAATCAGCTTCGGTTGCATGGAAGTTATATTTCTGGCAATCAGCGTTGGTTTCATCCTACAATGATAAACCAACAGCAAGCTTTTGACAATTTTGTATTTTCTAAGCATTACATGGAACAACAGTTTATAATATAAGGTTCCAACTTGTGGTTTACAATACTTGATTCGAATCCTAGAACGCTTGCGATGACATTTCTGCTGATAGACAAACTTGAATCTTATATAGCCTGCACATCGTGCTAACTAGTCTACTCCTGTTTCGACCATAAGCAAGTTCTGGCCCTCGCCAATTTCTCTAGCACTCAATACAACGTACAAATTACTTTGAATCGGGAAAATTTCTTCAAAACATGGCCAATTGTCTGTTGAACAGTGGAGTATTCTAAAGGGTAGCTGAGAAACACGTCCTTGAATTCGCTAAACCCTATTGTCCGCACGCTGGCTCTGTAGATTCTCCAGTTTCATCACACATGTGTGCGTGACTGAGTAGAAAAGCAGGTGTATGTATCTAGACCTATAAGCAAAGATCTTTTTTCTGAATAATATCGTTCACTCGTACACACATCAATCTTAGGTCTGTATAATACAGATGATAGTTCCAGTAATGTTTCGAAAGTGGCAATTGGACAACACTCAGTTGAAGGCGCTAGGAGAAAATCTTCTCCATCGCTTTGACGGTCGTCTTTTCCACACAGCTTTCTTGTGCTCGACGTAGATTACAAACACGTATTTGTTTGTCTAGAACCAACTCTCAAAGTCGTTATGGATAGTTCGTAGAGGTTGACTGACTCCTCACCCGTGGGGCATTGCAACATCTCAAACACCTGCCCATTTGCTCATCAAAGGGTAGGATTCTTGTTCTTCATCGTCTGAGTTATTACCTCCAAAGTCAGCACCTTTACAACTGCATAGTTTTTCATGCTGTTTTTGGGCTTCATCACAACCTCATCGTCACTGCTTGATAGCTCAGCTTTCCTAATCTTTATTTGTAAAGATGAAGAACCTTCAGATCAAAGATTTATTGAGGCATACTTCTCCTCACTGATTCTACATTTAGCAGCTTAATAGTCTGCAAACATTTAGATCTTTTTGCGTGAAATTTCCTGATATATATGATGAGGACATCCATCGCTAGCAGATGGGCTCCACAAATTATTGTACGTGGTCACATCAAACTCACGAAGAGATGGAAACTGAACAAGGACAGAAAACCGCACTCGTGGTATTCAGATGAATAAAAATGAATTCGTAGACCACCGCTGTGATCAATGCGCCTGTTTACTAACAAAAGTTATCACGACAAATATTATTACATAGCTCTAAAAAAGTGGATAACAAAATATTCATACTTATAGTTCGATAGAACAAAGTGTGCGACAATTTAATACAGTCCATAGAAGCACTATTTTCGAGTAAAAAACAGTCGATTGGAAAACGATGATTGAATAAATGTCAAAAACTATCGATGAGTTGGCATCGCATGCAGTGTGCAGTGTATTTCTAGACGAACTATTCGCCGTTCAGTAATTGAAAAGCACTCCGACGACTTTCAAGTATTATGCGAATTGGGAGGATACCAAAATTGTGAGGATCATATCGTGATACTCTTTGCACAAATTGTTACAATTTGTTGAGTTTAACAGCAGTATGACTGCTTAGTTTCTCTCAGATTTTTTTCCTGTTTAGTAGATGACACACATTTCTTACACATAAAAGATTTATATGTATCAGAAACATAGAAGACAACGTAGAGGAATAAGAGCATCAAACGAATACGAGGAATCACAAGAATTTATCAAAGGGAGAAAAAACCCTAATTGAAGCGCCACTCGCGAATAGCGCTGTACGCTGCAATTTCAACGGAATTTCTTTCGGTCATGAGTGATTTTCTATTGGAACATTTTCCCAGGCGATATGAAGGGAAGAACACCGATTTAGTACGAGAACACTGTGACTTGTTTCTCCTCCGATCGACTTGTCATCTATAAGTTCCCAAGAAGGAAAACTTTCGCCGTTTAAATAAAAATTATATTTCCTATCGAGCAACAAACAGGCTGAAGGCAGTTCGTGGTTCGACGAGGCTTCACGCTTGCAATAGAACGTACGTAATGTCTCAGTCGAAATGAATCCGAGGTCCCCGGAGACTCAAATCGGAGCCAGCACATGATGCCAAAGTTTTTTTTTTGCAAGGAATAACGACAAAACTTTCAGAGTTGAGTTTGTGAGTACTTTTAGATTTGCGTGACTAATATCAGTACCAGAAAATATAAATGTAACGTCAGCAGCCATGAAAGGATAATTTCTACAAACTACCGTTTCTCTAAAGAGCTACCAAAGCGGATTTTGGTTGTCTTGATTTTAGTTTTCATGTTCCTACCAGTTTTTTCAAATGTTTTCTATCTCCTAACAGTATTCACTTGGAAACGAAACGTCGTTAGTCCTGTCGATTTAGTATGCGAGCAAATATGGTTTACTGCAATTTGGATACAGCGTTCGATAACTAAGTTCATGCCCAATGCAGTATCGCACTTCGAGGCAGCAGCTGCTGTCAACAATGGTTTTGTTCCTTCACCTATGTAAATAGAACTTATGAAGGCGTTGGTGATCGAAAATTCAAACTAGTATTTCTAAAACCAATTTTTATTAAACCAGGCATGGATAATCAATATTTTTTTCATCATTAAGGTAACACAAAGTTGGCAAAAAGTTCTATTCAACTAACGTTTCGTTGTTAGCGTCTTTTTCAATTAGAATCTAGCGTAGGCATGGCTCAAATGAAGAATTTCATTCGGTTCATTCAGGAAAGATCTCAATCAATCATCCATCCAAGACCATTGCCTTTTTATCGTCAATAAATACTGTCGCATTCAGTCTGTTCTGAAGAAGACGAAGAAATTGAAGCGCTAGCCAAATAAAACTCCTTCTACCTCGTGTCAGTTTAATGATCCAAGAAATCATAGAACGAATACTGCCGAATTTTACAGAATCAATGAAATCTAGAATGTGGCAGGAAGGATCTACTAAGAAACAGCAAAACAACATACGCTTGATATTTTTTGTCCCTTCGAAAAATTTGACTCGGAATAATGTGAATGATTTTCGCAGCTATCAACCAAATATAGTGATTCTCGCCTGAGATGATACAGGCATAGATATTCTACTCCTCAAAACTTCTAATCAGCGGAAAAAACCAAACTTTTTGATGGATAAATGCGATAGCTTCTCATCAGAAATACGTCTGCCGAATACCTTCTAATAAACGCTGTTCTTCTTATTTCTGCTTGTAATAAATTAGAAATTTCTCTAACGACTTGAATAATAAAGATCAATTATTCAAATGCCCTTTTGTTATCTTTCATTACAGAGCATAGTTTTTGGAAACCATCCGTCATGGTGCCAATACTCTATGCGCAATTTATAAATCTTTCTAAAAAATCCTCCTTCATTCTAACATTTTTTAGAAGATATTTCTTAATGATTTCCCAAAGGCACATCTTCGACGAACGAAAGACGGACAGAGATATATTGGCTTCCACAAAAAAGCATAAAATTAAGGAAACAGAGCGAAAGGGAAAGATTCCAGCGATTTGATGTCTCAACACGTCGGCTTATGACGAACTACTCTGACTATAACATGTAAAAAAGCCTTATTATTTCTGTCGATAGTTTTACAAGAATGTATATATCTCATGGTTAGAAAGGTTGGAAAAAACACCTATTTGCTTCGTAGCCAATGGTTAACCATTTGCTGTGGCTGAAGAAAGTCACTGGGTATTGAACTACGAAGACAAGAGGGCTATCACCCTAGAAAGGTTACAGGCTGAGGAACAGTCCGACGCTTGCGGACGGTAAGCTCCAGCTAAGAATGAACTATGCTACAGTAGAGCCCAATAAGGCCGAATACCATATTATCGATAACACTGGAAACAAGGAGTCTTAGTATCAGTGGTACTGCTCTTCACGTGCCTCACGACGATCAAATGGGTGATAGATGATAACAAAGGACTATTCACAGTAATAAGATATATAAACTACATGAGAAACAATTTCAACCGCCATCATGAATCGTCAACAATGTTGCTCAAAGGCACAATAAGAAGTCAACTATGGTCCTGCAGAGCTTTAAGATCCTACGCATCAAGATGAAGCTATAAGAAAACGAAGAAAGAAAAGATGGAAACATGCTCGCTGACCGAACAGCACAAACACTGCATTTTGTCGCTGCAATTGGAGAAAGCTCATTGGTGATTGGTGGGAACGACAATTATTACTACGCAAAAAATTCCCTATCACTGGCAACCCCTGTCATTCTATTAGTCGCTGAGCTTCAACAAGGAGAAAAACATGAATATCTAGAACCGCTAAATCATCTTCTTTAGAAAATACCACCACTTTGGCTCATAGAGGATCTCATTCGCATATTTTATTTGACTGTTGCCCCTCAACTTTGAAACGATGAATGCGAGGAAATAAATTCGGTTCGATAGATCGTCCTCAAGCAACCGGTTGACTAAACGCAAGATTCTCCGCCATAGGGAAAGAATCCATGCTTCGAATCAGCTAACTTCTCTCCAATCCACAATGCCGCCCAAAAACTGTGGTGACGACATGGGAACGTAGAAGTAAGGCAGTATTTGGTTTATATGAAAACCTAGGTCCGATTAACACTTAATCCGCTCTGAACGGCATGCGCCTTTGAGATACACGAATTTCTACGATACTTCTGTGGTCACAGTTTTTCCCATAAACTTTCAGTAGCCATTCTAAAGCACAAATTGTGATGATTTTGAATTCTGTGCTTGGTTTCAGAAAGCATACCCAATCTGTTTGTTCGGCTAGAGATTTTGTATGATTGTTCGCTAGACAATTGGCTCTTGGAAAGGTCTCCAAGGAGCACTGCAAGAGCAAAAAGAAGATTACAATTCAAACTGAAAATAATTAACTCACCCACTGAACTTCATAGGGGCTTTTTCACAACTTCATAGCGATATTTAATAAGAGAATAGAAGCTAGTACACGTAGAATGATAGGACAAAATCTTTTCTACGATTCTAATACAAGAAACCTAGTGATTTTTGAACATGAGGAACAAATTTTAAAAATTAACAAAAAAAGGGCTCTCACGCGTAAACGCTGCGAGCAGAGCGATTCGAGAGACGCGCGATTTTTGCTGTTTATCAAAAAATTTTTTTCGTTTCAAGAAAATTTTTAGATTATTTCGACAATTCGGTAAACACAATTTTCTCCACACGTTCACGTGCTTTTGGTGCGTATATCTTTGTGCGAAACGTTGTATTTCCTTTGACTCCATGGAAACGTCTTCAAATCAGAAAGCCATTTTCACAACCACTGCTGTTCAAGTTCTCGAATGGATACTCGAATTTTGTTGAAAAGTCATTCATGAACTCTAGCCGGGCAAAAAATGCGCGCTGAGAGTGGAATAATATCTTACCCTCGTTGTTACAGCGCACCAACAAGGTCTTTTTAAAATAAAATAAAATACTGAAATGAGCGGAATTTGGGTCATCGAATAGTCACTGAATCTGATGAAAAGGCGAAAAAGGCTTCGTCTTGACGGCTTGAAGTGCTGGAGGAAAAGATACCACAGTCTCAAGTTGCAGCTAAAGTCACCTGTGGATATGCTGGCAAGATACTGTGATTGATGGAAGAAGTATTGGAGCCCAAGTTCATCTAGGCCAACAACAACAAAGCAATAAAGCAAAAATTACATTCTCGTTTCTTACAGGTTTTCATGCATAGGGGACGTTTATAGCGTTTTACCGGCATGATTATGATCGTTTAAAGTCTATAGTCTTATGCTGAAAAATGTCAATCCCGCTGATTGTTGAGGTATGCCACTTCAAAAGCCTGCTTCTTGCTTAGCAATCTGTCCTATAATACTTCTTCAGCAACTTGGTTTACATTTTTTGGACAACTGAAATGATATTCCTAAATGGTGAAAACTGCAATGAGTTACTTCATAAGTTTCAGTCCTCTAAATGCAACTCAAGATATCACCAAAGCATACGTTCAGGAATGTGTTTGAACGCACAATATACAAATGGTTCGGAGCTATGGGACTTGATGACGAAGAAAAGGGTAAATGCTCACCCTTATCAATTGAAAACATCGGTTCTTGTCCATAATGAGGGGTCAAACGAATATCAACCCAATCTGCTGCAATAAGAACTTTTCGTAGTATCAGTAATAATTCTAGAGCTAAAATCTCTGTCTAGCGCGATACGTGGCCGATTTTTTCAAAAGACCTTTTTAACGCTATAAAAATCAAAATAAAATTATAACGTTTGTTTCGAGTATCTTCTTAAAACCACACTCAAAATTGCACCTATCTCATAATTATTATTTGAGCCAATATGTCATGTGGTCTGTTAATGGGCTTTTGTACAGCCCGATACATGTGTTTCGACCTTACAGCTTCGCCAGTAACACAGGTCCTTCGTCTTTATCCAATACTCTCGGAGTGCTCTATTTCGCCTACTTAAGAGTAGGAGTCGCGATTTGCACATTTGCCGTCAAGTGAAATAAATCACTAGATCGGCAGCGCTCTTGGCTGGTATTTTTGAAATAATATACCATTTATCTCGAGTGTTTTCTTTAAAACCACGTACAAGAGCCCTAACAGACCACATTCCATGTTGGCCAAAATAATAATTACGAAATAATCAGTCAAAATTCTTTTGATTTGACCGCCACTTGCGGTGGTATAATGTTACAATATACCCAGTAATGTGGAGTGCTATGCAAAAACATTTGCGTCGGCCGGGATTCAAACCCAAATCTCACTCTTTCCAGGAGCGTATGCCAATCGTTGCACTACCGACGCTCCTTTTGCACAGCATGGAAAGAGTGAGATCTGGGTTCGAAACCCGGTTGATGCAAATGTTTTTGCACGACGCTCCACATAATCGGGTATATTGTAATATCATACCACCGTAAGTGGCGGACAAATAGAAAAAACTGTGATTGGTTATCGATACCCAATATCTGTCAACATAAGTGGGTTCAATGCCAATAGCGACTGCCCGCCAGACCGTCGACGGTTGGCTGTTGACAGATAACGCGCTATAGCTCAAAAAGTGCTGTGCAAAACAAGCGTCTGTGGTGCAACGGTTAGCATACGCTACCAGAAGGAGTGATATCTGGGTTCGAATATATTTAATTTTGAGCGTGGTCTTAATAAAACACTCCAAACAAACGGCGTAATATTTCAAAAATACCAGTCAAGAGCAACTGAGTGTTAAACACTGCCGATCTACTGATTTATTTCATTTGACGGCAACTATGTGAGTCGTTCGTTGTCGCCTGCTCTTTATAGGAGGATGTAGGGATCCTGAGAGGATTGGCTAAAGACGAAGGGCATGTCCGACTGACGAGGGTGCAAGGCCGAAATATGTGTAACGGGCTGTACAAGAGCCCACAACATACCACATGACATGTTGGCTCAAATAATAATTACAGAATAAAAATATGTTTGACATCGGGCGCGCAAATCAAGTAGTACCTCGCTAAACGCACGAAAAGCATAAGAACCTGTAGAGAAAGTCGTTTAGTATCAAAGTCATACGTTCGATCTAAAAATTCGTCCAAGGCGGAGGAAAATTCCTAATCGAATGCAAAATTGCTCTTCACATAAGCTCAGTCGAACGATTGTGGCCGGTCGCTGCATCGAGTCTGCGACCACCAGACCACACGACCGTAGATCAGCGTGTAAACAAGCAAGCCGAATGTGTGCAACTCAACATTATTTTCGCTGCTACACTGCAGAGAAACGTTCTTTCCATAAAATAAGCACAGTGTTAGAATTCCTGAATTCTACGCTATCGAATGATTGCTAATAGTTTGAAATAAGAGCTGTCGTGCGAGAAAAATTGCCTGTGTGAAACACAAAAAATTTCCCTCTGTAACAACATCAGAAAAGGTCTTCTAGAAACGGACCACGTACCGCGCCAGCCAGAGATTTGAGCTTTCAAATGATTACTAACACTGTTATGAAAAGTTCGTGTCCAATGACTGTGGTCGAATATTCATTTGTCGCCTCATAATGGACAAGTATCAAAACACTATTTGAATTAGTAGTTAAAGCTGCCCCTTTGGAAGACTGTTTGATGATTCAAAGAACAGCTTTCCAAATATTACATTCAACAATCAATCGACAACTCTAAGGGTTGAGAAAGTGAAAAGTACCTTCTTTCTCAGTTTTCGAAAACAATCGATAGAAGAAGGTATCATGTATCATGCGTACCAGTCGCAATGCATGGAGTGTAGATACACTGCCAGGCATTTTTCACTGGCGAGAGCGTATTATTCTTCGTCGCTGTATCAGTATGATAGAGTGCTGATGGCTGTGAAAACAGTTATATTGCCGTAACGCGTGAGCCACTATTGAAATATAATATGGCAAACCTCGAGAAGACAATTAAAAGCATTCTCAAAGGCGATATATGAAAGGGAGAAATGATACAAACTGAGAGCTGTATGGATTGAAGAATAGGTAGTGCTAATAAGATTATCGTTACGAAAACTCATTCGAGATTTCTCCTATACTGTAAAGAACAAAAATTATCAACAGTTCTGTGACGTGTGTTGGAGATTAATCCTGTAGAGAAAATGGCGATAGTAAGTAGGAAAAGTGGAATGAAACAGAAGTCGTAAGCATGTTCTGAAGCTAAGTTTGCATCAAAAATTGGTTATGGTGAATTTTCTCCTTTTTGGCAGCCGGAATGACCTAATGAAGCGCCTTCAAATTTGGGAATACGACCACAGCAAAAAAGTTATGTCATGAGGCCGTTGGCTTTCCTCGAAGACGGCATTATATATGCTTGCATTGGCCAACAATGTGAGTTAAATCTTTTCATACGAACAACACTCAACAACACGTAGCACAACAAATGGTGCTAAAGTTGAATGAGTTCCGCTGCGAAAACTTGCCTTGACAATCTCCTAATCGAAACTCTTACGAATCATAGATCACTTTTTGAAGCAACTCCACAACTGTTCCAAGATAAATCCCTAACACATTAACCATTGAATTGCTATCAAAATCTGAGTTACTGATGAAAATATGTAAAAAATTTCAGCCTCTCTTACTTCGATTAATAAAGATGAGGTTAGACAGAGGTAACTTGCTTCAAATTTCTTAGAAAAACACCATCCTTTTCGCATCAGATTAATAAATAGCGAAAATTAAGATGGTCTAAGACAAGAAAAATGATACCAAAGCCGTAACAGTGAAAACACAGGGTCAAATGTTATAGCAGCAGTTTAGAACCATTGCTGGTATTCTGTGCGGATGCGATAGATCACAGATTCTACGAGAACTCAACATAATTTATCCCCAACACATGGCAGAAACTTTATCAACGACCATGGCATTTAATTTCAAACGAGATAGAAGAAAACGATATATCAGATGATATCAGCTAAAAGAAACGAATGCTCTAACGATAGCCTACTGCTGAACCCCATTTCCATCAAAATTACATTCGACAAGGAAAAAAACAAAGTATAAGAAAAGAGGAACACAGATGTTCCATCGAATGCAAAATTCTCGCAGGCAAACACTTCACTTGTGCAAGCATTGAAACAGTTGCTTTTCGATTCAAATGGCAAAAAAAAATGTCAGAAAGTACTCACCGGTGGTATACCAGGTGGTGCACCATAGTATGGAACAACGTATGATTCGGGAAACAAACCGACATGACCACGTGAATTACTTCCTTCCATCCAACCACCTTCGATGTTCTGAATGGGAATCAATCTAATCTCATCTCCGCTCCCATTCTTTACTACTTATGATAGCATTAATTACTGTTACCACAATGGTTTTTCACAACTAATACTACAATGCAATTATTGTCAACTCCAAGATGACAACCATTATTGTAACTATGTATTCAGTGACTACTATTACCTCTTCATTACTTATAGCACACTTTCACAAAACACCTGCAGTTTTAAACATATCAATATATATGCATATATACACATATACATACATAATGTATGCACATATATATATATATATATATGTATATGCGTATATATATGGGTGGCGCCATAGCCGAATGGCTGTGATGCTCGTCGCGACGCGGGTGGGCGGAGCTGCACCCCTCGGTTCTCTCCGGTGGTCTACAACAACCCCGCATAGAATGCTACACCCAAGCTATCCTCGAGATTGCAAGAAGACGTGCTCAACCAGTATTCTATGACGTTCAAGAAAAAGATGAATAAACGATTTGAATGCTAGAAGCACTGAGATTCGCTCAGTAAAAAGCACACTGTGGAGACGGTTCAATAAAGCGTGAATGTACATATACATTTCATGTATAGTATTACATGTTTTTTAGAACTTTATTTGATCCTATTCAGAGTGTTTTTTTTTTCGCTGTGCCGATCCCATTATTTCTAGCAATCAATTCCTTTCTTCACCTTCTTCTTGAACGTTGTAGAAAGCTGGTTGAGCACGTCTCCTTGCAATCTCGAGGACAGCCTGGCTGCGCCGTTCCACAGAGCGTTCGTTGTTGAGTGCCAGAGAGCATTTGGGGCGGGGCTTAACCATATATATATACATGTATATATATGCATATATATAGGCATAGACATAGCGTTTTACTAGTTAGAGAACAGCGAAGCACCAACTCAAATGCTTCACTAAAGCGCCGATAACGATTAGCAAAAGTGCAATGGCCTTTTGAATTTGACGATATTTCATAAAAAACTGAATCACAACAAATTTACTAACATAATAATATTCCATAAATTTGTCTCATTTGCAGATAAGGAACGAATACAAGTAATCAAATATAAACCTCTAGCACTTTGCATTGTTTTTCATGAATACGAGAGGGGATTCAGAGTCTGATAGTTCTGCTGATCATAGAGTGACCCGCCAAAGCACTTACAAAGTTTTCGTTTCTCCTCTTATGCTGGAGCCGTCCAGTGGTCTCTTTTCACTTTAGAGCCAGTAAGAAAATTTTCACCTTTAGTTAAGGCCCATCAACTCTTTCACATCAATGAGATCACTCTTTTGCGCATACGGTCTTTCAAATTGGCTCCTCGAAGCTACTCGATCAATTCCATGGACATGTCTACGCTCTTGTTACTTTGTGAACTAGAGAACAGAACGACGATCCAAGAAGACAGTTTGCCGCGTCGAGACTGCATACTAATAATTAAATCACCACTGAATTCAATAGGATAACAACCCACGCTGCGAGTAGTTAGCCACGAAAGAGTTAATTTTTGCTGCTTTTAACGGGAAAGCAGCCACGATAGTGCAGAGAGTTATGCCGCAGCCTGTGTAGGACTTTCGGACAAAAAAGTCGACTCCTTGTCGCAGAGCAAATCCGCCTAGGATAACGAATTTTGCTTCCTTCGCATATCGCATTTCATGAGCATCCACCGTCTTCTAGCTCCAAAGATATACTTGGCTCACCAAGAGCAGATAATAGCGCCTAAGCTAAAATGTACTGCTAAACCGATTGAATAAAACTTCTAGAAGGAACAACTAGTATGATGCACTAAGAAAGCCAACAGAAACGTGCAAGAGCTTCATTTAAATGAAGCATCTTGTTCCTATTATAAATTTCAGTCCATCTCGTAAATTTCATTGCAGACGATCGCCAATGATCTTCACTTACGAATGAAAAGAACGGAAGTTCTTCCAGTTTTCTATAGAGTCACATAAATAGTAACGGAAACGAATCGTATGACGACGTCCAGCACAGCTCAGCAATTGCAAACTAATACCAGTGCGACTATTCTTGTCGTTGCTGATCGGGGTAGAGCTACACTATAAGCCACCTACGAATCGTCTTGATGAGAGATATAGTCTGTTTTGAAGTTTCTGTAGGCAATACACTCGATTGTTAGCATAAAAGAAGGGATTTAATCAATCAGTGGTTTTCGTGGAAGAATATCTGCTATAATAGTGTGGAAATCATAGCTGCAACAAAAATGCCTCACTCAAAATGAGAGAGAATAGACTATGTACAGCACGTGATCACCACAGAGATATCAAATTTGTGAAAAAGTAATCGCGGTTTATATATTACTTAAAGGTGCCGTTTGATACTGAAATATATTCTCAGATAAATGTGATTATCTTGGATATCATTTTGATGCGCATTTTTTGCTTCACTTTCTTGCTTATAACGTGTTCTTCTTGAACACTTGATTGATTTTTTCCCATTTTCAGTGCTTTTTTGTCTCACTAGGCGGATCCAAGTAGTTCTACCATTCCATTCGGTTTTTCATTTTCTTCTTGAACATCGTAGATTACTGACTGAGCATGTCTTTGCAATCTCGAGGATAGCGTTCTAGGATGACGTTCTTTGTTGACTGCCGAATAGTGTTGAAGGAAGAGGGGGAAGGGACGGGGGCCTAGTCCACTCGGCTATGGCGCCCCAAAACGTATTTCTTGCTCGTCATTCTATATTTTCTTTAGAAAATAGGTAGAATGTTAGCTGGTGCAAAATTGATTGCGGTTTAAAACCGTCCTTCCAGAATAGGTCGTAAAGCAGCATAGACAACTTGCAACATCAACAACGCATTCGGCCCACCCACGAACTGCTGACGAATGTATGATGCATAGATCATTCAAGAAGTTTCGTAAAGGAAAATTATTTGTTCTAGCTTTACCAAAACTTATGGGAAAGGCATTCATCAAAGCTGATTCTGTTGAAACTACTCGTGATGTTGTCGAACAGATGTACCCTCAAATTCGTTAGCTAATACGTTTTTTTTATGAAATTTTTCACAAACCCGACGAATAACCGTCAGAATCTCCCCGCTAGTGATGTTCATCTCGCCGGTGCCAGGTTGGGCTTCGAAATCGTATTCAGCTTTCACCTGCGCACTCATACTGCAATTCAACACATCTTCATGATACATAATAATTATAGTAATCATTGTCAATCCTCTCAGATAATGATACACGACATTCATGGATTTTGCGTAGGAAAAACATCTAAAACGAAAGTAGGAGGCAAAGAGAGACATTAATTTGAAAAGAAAACAAAGAGCACAGTCACTTCAAGATCAGTAGTCATATTTTTGGTAGATTACTTCAAATAACTTGTACTTCATGCGAAAAAAATAACAAGAAAACTATTATTTGCACAAAAAAACATTGGAAAGAGAATATATTAGATATATAAGGAAAGTCTGGATATTCTATTATGAACATCCTACTAAAGACACTACTGTTACTTTCAATGATACTATTGCTATCACTACTATTATTGTCATAGTTATTATTTTGAATTCTCCAAGCTTTGGAAGTTTCTAATTTTTTTTGTCAATCTTCCTGTTGAATGCCTTTTTTCTCCTGCAATAAAAGTACAAGGATGTTGAAAAGATAAGAAAAATCGCTGGATGAAGACAAAAGAAAAGAAGGATCAAAGGCGTTGATAGCACGGATTACAGCCTCTTATCGATGAAAAGGACAGTCAAAAAACTACATCATTCCAGTCTTCAACTAAGATAACTAATCTTAAACTGGATTCATTGAGATGAAAAACCTTATGACGAGTTTACTACGACAAGATACAACTGACTACTGATTCAGGACTTCTGAGAAACACATCAGTCTGAAAACGCCCATTAAACGAACGAGACAAGCAAAATAAGCAGTATACTAGAAAGATGAAGAGAAGACGAGTAAAGTTTGACATCAGACATTTCATCAATGAGTGTCGTATACAGTCAACTGACGACAATTGAACGATTAAATGATTACACAGCTAAAAGGAATTACCTTGTTCGAATGAATCATGAAAGTCTATAATGTTAAACTTTTTATCAACGATCAGAAAGTTGAGCGCGATGACAGTAGCGATTTTGAAGTTCTATCACGTACACTAATGGGTCGACTACAGTGATGGATATGATTTGAATTTGCTTCATGTGTTTGAAAAGCACATGTAATCGCTATGTTCTATACCCCAACAAAAATCTCTTAGTCTCTGGAAATTGGAAAATGTCTTCATTCTTCCTATACTGGGACTTCTTTCTCCAGAAATCGCACTTATACTAGGTTGAGGAGAAAATTCCTTTACACCTGTGAAATGTTCAAATTTGTATTTGTTTCACACAATATGAGTATTGAAAATTCATGGAAATATCTCAGGTATAAAACCATAAGAATCCACGGCAACGGCAACGCTAGTTATGGTGCATCGAATTCCAATTTACTCTCATGTATCAATGACAGACAAAATTGAGCTTCGAGTTTTGATACGCTATCGCTGGAAGAAAGTGCTCGACATATATTCGTCGAAACCACGCGCTGTTTTGACAAGGTAATGCCTAACCTCACACCGCAAAGAAGACTCTAGAAAAGTTTGATAAATTGCGGCAGTCGAGGTCTTGCCCACCCAACCTACAGCCCAGATGCTGCGCCGTTCTATATGAGGTTTTTTTCCGCTCAAAGGAACATTTCCTGCATGGACGCCGATTTGGGACATTTGATCAAGTTTAAGAGGCATGTCAGGAGTTCTTTGATTCAGAGTCTAAGATTGGTATTTCGAGCAGATCCGGAAGCCTGCACATCGTTGGCAGTAGGTCGTGAATAATGATGGCCTTTATTTTGAAGAAAAATCTTTGTTGTTTCTAATTAAATTTATGTAGAGACTTTGAATTTTCAGAGGTGTTAAGGAACTTTTTTTTCAACCTAGTGATACAAATACGCTTTTGTGAGTCATGAATTCTCAATTTCTCACTTTCGTGTCTTTACTACGGAGCAAAGCATTGAACAAACGATGAATAAACGAATCTAGCGCTTTCAACTTCTATAGGAAGTACATTAGTGATCCCAGGCTTCATCACAAAAATTTTGAGTTACTAATGTCTCGAAAGTTGCAAAGAACTTTGTTGTTCCTCGCAAATTTTGGAAAAGGTATAGCTACTCATCAAACGTCTTACCACAGCGCTTTAAACATCACCTGTATCACCTGTCGTATCACCTGTCGCCCGTTGATCATCGAGTGACTAGAGCGCGGTACCAGCAACTCTTCCATTTTTCCCTATCGCGTGCAAGAGTAGTCCTCCTCGCTGTATGGATTCGCTGAGCATCATATCTTTCTTCCACCGCTTTCGTGAAAAATCGGAGCAACGGGTCGGTAGTCTTCCTTTGGAGCGCTTGCCGTCGTGGATGATTTTCTCCATAGCCCTTCTAAAAGCTGTAAATGTCCCGTCACGGTATCGGAGTGCAATCATCGTGGTCTTATAGTTGGCGAAGCCTTGCTAGGCTTTGCGAATGCTCTTCCCAAACTTCTGCTCTTCTCTCTTTGAGGTCTTCTTTTATCGCTTCTCTGCAGCGTTTCGCAAGTTCGGACGTAAGGTTTCGGTTGCCTGTAGCTCGTGCGATTCCACGTTGACGTATCAGCTCGAGAGTCTGTGGAGACAAGCGTCTCTTCGTGACCTTAGGACTCTCGGCTTTCATAGCGCTAACGTGAAGATATTCAACGAGTCGATCGTATTCTACGTCGATGTTGTCGACAACGGTATCTTCCCAAGAGCCGACTAATGATTTGAATACATCCCAGTTTATAGTAGTTCTGGGACTTCGTTGTTTGAATTTAGCAGCTTCTTCTCCTCTCCTCGAAAAACGGAACGTGGCGCGAAAGAGATGGTCTGATTCCGTGTAGAACTTAGGAACAACAACGACATCGGTCAGGCAAAACCTTCGATTTACTAAAATGTGGTCTATTTCGTTATGGTACTCTCCATTGGGAGACTCCCACGTCCATCGCTAAGAAAGAGGCTTTTGGAATTGCGAGTTACCGTGGATGGTTTGGGTCGTCATGATAAACTCAGATAGCCTCTCACCCTGTTCATTCCAATCTCGTCCGTGGGTCTATGTGACGCTCTTCAAACGTTCTTCTAGGTCCAGTTTTTGCGTTAAAATCTCCGACAATGACCTTGAAGAATGTATGATCTTCTCTGCAAATTTTCGAGGTCCATATAGATCGCTTCGACTTCGTCTTCGTCATAGCTTGATGTTGGTGCGTAAGCAACGAAGATGGTCAAAGCAGGCATAGAACCACATCGTTTCAACCGTAATCGTCCGATACGGGTTGTTAGTTGTTCGAACGAATCAATGCTCACGGTCAAATTCGATTTGACGAGGACGCCAACGCCACCGACACCTCTGCGATCGCATGTTCCA
The DNA here is from genome assembly GCA_019055375.1 of Parelaphostrongylus tenuis. NCBI lineage: Eukaryota > Metazoa > Nematoda > Chromadorea > Rhabditida > Metastrongylidae > Parelaphostrongylus > Parelaphostrongylus tenuis. The sequence continues at coordinate 319,645 of JAHQIW010000203.1, read as the reverse complement.
AGGAACAGTTCTTCTCCGGTGTCATAGACAGCGTGAAAAGGATGGCGCCTTCTCGTCTCAGCCAGGCCAATGACGTCGTACCTTATTCTTCTTGCTTGAATCAAGAGATCTTCTACTGCGGATTCGTGAGCAAGGGTTCTTGCGTTGTAGGTACAGATCGTCATTTTAGTCCGTTTCGATCTTGGCAGCCTAGTTCGGCCCTGAGATTTTAGCAGCCTCTGCGTACTCGTCCTACCTGGCGCTGCCGTACCAGGGGCTCTTTCGGGGTCAGGGGAATGAGACCCATATTTGTTACTGTTTTTGGCATTTTGATACCTAACGTATAGCTTGCTAGGCTGTAAACGTGGGGGCTGGGTACTCACGAGTAGCTTGCCAGTCTCTCTCGAAGGAGCGGGAGGAGCTTATTTGTTGGAGGTGACTCCTAACCGCCTCCCATGTACTTCCCAGCCGCTTGATTGCAGGCTTTTGGCGGACTTGACTCGTAGAAATAGAGTTTTTGTCAAGTCGGCGCTGCAGAAGCAGGAGAGCTCACCCCTAAATCTACCCCGTCTCTGGTTAGCGCACGGTCGCTTTTGGTTCGCGTTTATTCCCCTATCCACCACCTGGGGACGCGCCACGTGCCTTCGCGACTAACCGGGTGGGATCCCTCAAAGAGGGAGGTCCGTGGGCTTTAAACATAAGTATAGAAAAATCAACAGCTTTCATTTAGAAAAACTTGAAACATAGCAATCATTGGCTGGGAACTGGAAGAAGTTTGAAAAATGGCAACATCCATAGCTACTGAGTAATGTGTGCAATGGTCAACTGGTTCGCGAGACAAGTACTAGTCGTTCACTTATAAATTGAAATAGATCGCTAGGTTAAATTGAAATAGATTAAAACACAATAAGACAAAATTAGTGTGTTCTTCTATTCGTCCTCACACAAAAATGTTCATAAGAAGTTTTTAGAGTCGATGAACCAGTGGCAGAAGTGAAGCGTAGTAGTTGAAAAACAAGTATTTCTGGTTCAATGAAAATGATCAGATGAATCACGTGAGCCATCCGAAGAGGATTCTCGCAAAACCTACTATTTGTTGACTGTGATAATGGCAAATCTTTTTTTAGACATTCAATTACAAAGATGTTAATGCACTAAAGGAGTTGCTGAAGATGCATGCAAACAATTTCCGGTCTTATAAAGCTTCAATGGATTTTTGAAGTAACCATGATTGTAAGACGGTGACAATGGGTAAATTCTACCGGCTTTTTTTCACTAAACGTTATTAATATGACGAATCGTTATATCTGAGGCTCAAGGTGGAAAATTACAAAGGAAAAAGTTCCCGATTAACGAACGATCTGATGATGATGAGTCATATAACATTCTCAGAAAGCCGAGAAAATGATGAATGATTTTTTGAACAGGGATTTTATGATTGAATGAGTAAATGACAAGTCAAAATCGAGAATCCTCCCTCAATATTTTCCTCAAAAGATAGTATTATAAAACTTATGCTCACTCATAATTTATGAACTCGTTGATCGCGCGAATTAGACCTGATCAATCACTTTTGAAGGTTGGCTATGTGATCATGAACCGTAGAAAGACGGAAGTTGGGGGATGCGCTGAACGAAGCTTAAAGCTGAGTCTACATTTATAATATTGGCACTTCGAGGCTACACTGTATATCCGTTCATCGACTAATCCATAACAAATAACACATTTAAGAAAATAAAAATTACTTGTACTGATGCAGTATTTAGACAATGATGAGTGATAAAGAAGAAAGTCTTCAGCGCTGATGAGTTTCTTCTGAACATGCCACAGGTTCTTGTCCATCATAGAACTGATAATATTATTCCTCCTATGTACTGAGCAAAGACCGCAAGTGATGCAGTGGTTGGAGGTACTCTGCGTTGCATACGAGATCAATGGTTCGATCTTGCGCTCATGGCTAACCAGGCCATCCATCCCCCTGGGGTCGATTAACTGGTATCAAAATGGTCTTAGACTTGCCTGGGTGGATAAGCAGCACTGACTCGATACAGTGAGAGTCAACCGCGAGTCATTTCAAAGGCCAGATATGCATTCAATCACCTCAAACGAAGTTAAAAATAGAAGACGAATGCATGGCGCATCCCTCAGATATTAATAAACGCCGAGAGCTTTATGCTTTTATCCTTTATGCATCAAACTAGGGAAATCTACGGATGCACCAAGTCGCCGTTTTATCGTCGCAAAGAAGTATGTCTGAATTTGCCGATATCGGAGGGATGGTAGAATTGGCGAAAGCGGAGTGGGAGATCGAAGCAGCAATGAAGAACACAGAGCGTCACTATCCAGCTCAATATGCGCGTCTTTTAGCTGGATGAATCAGTAAAGATCCTTTTGGATCTGAAACTAATCTATCCGCTATATGTTAACTGTCAGATAGGAGTATCTATAATATAATGAAAGATAAGATGGACCAAAACAGAAACCCCCTGGTCACAGTTCAGGTAAAGAAGAAAAGGAAGAATAGAATAGATGGCAGTAAACAAGTTCTCGTTTTCTAATGAATGATAGGTTCTTGTAATAATGTAGATAATGCAACAATGTAAAGCTCAATGTGGAAGCATAACTCCACAGTCGCGGAAACTATGCGATTCGCTTTCGTCGTTGGCAGCCAACTGGATCAATAAATAGCACAAAATAATGAAATATACAGTACAGAACAAAAATAACCCAAAAAGAGAATGGGCAAAAAAACTGTCTCTTTAGGGCTATCAAAGAACACAATAGATTGCATCAAGGAAACGCGACCAAGTAAGTGAGGAAACAATTGAATTTAACAATCTAACACTAGAGCGAAAAGATCTCGTCTGAAACCTTTTATCTAATTAATCCAGAAAAGGACTACAGTTCTTCCTGTTCCTACTAAACATAGGGATTGAATCGCATAAGAAAAGACACCAAAAATGTACAAAACTAGGCGAAGATTGATCCATTGTGAAGAATAGCAACGATGTTATAATTTTAAGTGTACATACTGTCAAGAAACCAAACGTATAAGAAAGGTCCGTCATATGTGAAAACCAGTTACGCACGACATGCGAATTTACGAGAAATTATATTCTCCACATAAAATGCAATCTAAAGGAAGAAAATATTTAACAGCTGTTATATTGCAAAAGAAGACGATGAAGAGGAACCAAACATAAGAAGTATCGCTAGAGCGAGCACTGCTCAAACAAATTGGAACACAATGTCGTATTTTATGCTTCCGCTAACTGCCGATGTACAAATTTTTACCGGATAAAAATGAGTCTCAATAAATCATGTCACGCTTGTTGATATGAGGAGCGATCGCTCGTGCATGAACAATAACAACTGTTTCCAGCTACTACAATTTAGAAAAATTATCCATTCACATCTCACGACAGATATTAGAAAATGGTAAAAGTTCTGGGTAATCAAAGCATTATATCGTGAACTCTAATGAAACAGGACATAAAGTTGTTACAGAAACGAGACAATCACAAGGTCACTGCTATATCATTTCATTCATACAAATAAATTATTCAATTACGACCTTGAGATCTTTATTTCAGCAACGCATACATTTACAATGATATATACAAAAATCCTTCCATGCTCAGATCTCTTATTAACAGGGAACTGCTCGATGGAGAACATTTCCACCGGGATTCTTTCTTCCAAACAAATATATTGCGCCCTGTGAGGAGGTGACAATATTGAAGGGTTTGATATGGGAGAGAAAGCTATCCTTATGAGAAAACATAATCAGATAGATTTATGCCCATTAGAGCAATTAGGAAGTGACAACTTCATAAGGTCGGAGTACGAAAAACTTCCACAACAAACCAGTGATCTGTTATAATTTCTTTTAGCAAAGAAACAAGATGCAACTGATTCATAATAGCAGAAGCAACAGCTGCATATGTTCTAGAATTCATTGATCAAATGTCAGGAGTACGAAGGATTCTCGTAGAGATTCGGTTCACTATCCCTGGATATGCTCTTAACACCACAACCACAGAATATGAAGTAGAAGATCGAGGACCACGCGTAGCATTTTTACTAATCACAATAGTCCTTGACTCAGATGCTTTATTACTATTGATCCTATCGTGACCGCGTGTACTGAATTCGGTAAGCGCGTGACTGCAGGTTCTGGACAATGCGTAGATATAGTTCACACGATCCTTCTATATTAGCCTTCTAAAACTATTTTTAAGCCCACTAAATCCCTAACTCACTTTGTAAACTAAACGACAATCTAAAGAAAGAAGTTTGCCGCCCATATTTAGACCACCGACTTCCAAATAGATACTGGTTTCGAAATGCATTTTGATTTCGTGCTAATGACATGCTCTCAACCTTAGCAGTCACGGAATGCTTGGCTCATCGTTAAATGGCTAACATAAAATTATATATAGCAATGAGTACATTGGGAACATGTGTATTCCATTAAATGGACTACAACGCACGTTTCTGATAGAGGAAAAGCAGAAGAAAACTCAAGGAAACATGTGTTTTACAGCTGTAAAACTCTAGTAAAAATGAAATCATAGTTGTCGTTAGGTCAAAATTTTCGCATACCAAGAGGATAAATTGAAAATAAAGGTATAATTATGATAAAAGTACCAGCCAAATAGCAATCGAGTGCGCAACACTCTGTGTTAGATGAAAATTTCACTTGACATAGAGTGTAAAACGTTCGTCTTTGATGACTCTCTATTAAGAGTGTAAGGCTCCCGAGAGAACTGACTATAAAAAGATCGAAAGACGACGGTTCTGCCCGGCTGACGAGTCTGTAATGACGAAACACGTGTGTCGGGCTGTACAAGAGCCCTTACCAGACCACGTGACAAGTTGGCTCAAATAATAATGAAAGGATCTATTGAAATTTGAGCGTGGTCTAAACAAAGCACTCGAAATAAAGGTATAACTCGGCATAAATGAATCTCTAGGTGTCACATTATGCATTTGACTTCCTTGAGCATATTAGAGGTGATCGAATGCACATTTCTCTTGAACAGTGACTCACGAGGGACAAACGATGTTTCAAATCAGTGTTTCTATCACCTCAAAAGAGTCTAGCACTACCCATCGCTTGCCAAAAGCTGTATAATCATCTTTCTTACAGATATTTCCAATGTGAACCTTTTTCAAGAAAAGGAACTACCAAAGATTAGCTGGCTCATTTTTGAAAATAGAAAGAATGAAACGATGATGATATTCTGTAGAAATTTTCTAAGACTGACTGTACATCAAGCACTGAAGCCCTGCTAGCATGAAGAAATTCCCTTGCTCAACTCAGTTTCTCATGATCTAACAGATGTTTTGCCAGAAGAACTCAACATTTTTTCTAGACGAGGCAAAATTCGAATGGAGTCATTCATTTATTTATAAACTACGTCTAATTACGAACGCTAGGCCCAATTAGAGCTTTACATACATTATAATCGCGCCCAGCAAATTATGTGAATAATTGTAACCACTGTCTGCACTAGAATAGCGACACGTAGATTCGCTATCGAACATAACTATCGCTTTTTCACTCACCTCTCTTAATCCACTGGAATACTGCTTGATAGTCGCTCCCCACTATAATGAAAGATCAAGAGTATTTCGCGCAGCGAAAAGAACCTTATCTGTTAAGTGGAGGTCAATCTATGCTAATTCAAGCCCGAAGTGGCTTTCGTCGTTGTCGTACTCTACGAAACGGGAGTCGAGAAACAAGAGTATGATGAACTGAAGCACTAGTTTCAAAAAACGATGTAAATTTAGGAAAGTGATAATTCTCGAGAATGAATTCACATAAATGTGCGCGAAACGACAAGAGTTCATGGGAGGAACTGAATGAATACTGAATTGACTCAATATGTTGTATTTTGATTATCAGGTATCAACGACGCTTGAGGAGCAGGGTTAGGGATGTCCTGAGTTGCACAAGTGGTCGGTGATTCAATCTCGCGCCGAAGGCTCAATATGCCTACTAACCCTCCTGGATCGCAAATTAGTACCAGACTTGTCTGAAAGGATAGCAGCACCGACTCGATCGCTCGATATGCCACCGTGAATTATTGTAAAGCTTCAATAATCCACTTACCTCTAACGACGCTTAGCGGAGTCGGATACATGGCGCAATTCCTATGGATTGATCGATGCCGAGGCTTTATTCTTCAACTCATGTTTTCTTGTGATAAATCAGGAGTGTCATCGACGGCACAATGACGGTCATCTGACGGACGGTGGTCTAATGGATGACAAGTCTCCGAAATGGTGACACGATCGATACGGTAAACAAAAGTCATCAGTCATCCACACATCGAGACAAAAACATTCACAAACAGAACATCGTTTTTTTTTGTCACGAAAGATTCTATGAAATTTTCTATTCCCATTTCATCTTTACGCCGTTGAAATGCCATTGATTACAACGAATATGAAGTAAAATTGGCTAATTTTTGGAAAACTTTCTTAGAATTTCAGTGATTACGCCTTCTTCAAATACCTTTTCGTTATCTAAGGATTAAGACCATCCACATGCTTTTTTCATATGTGATCATTTGTCATACGGATATGGGTGATCTCGGTACCCTTATAAAAACTATGCTTAGGAAATTTTTCGCCATCAATTCGTTGTCACGTGATGATGCAAAAGTGCAGTTTCCTTGAGAGAAAAGCTAACAATGCTGGTAATAAGCAGGGATTTGATATTTGCGGTGTGTTGAATGAAGAAACGATGATGTCAGCATTATCTTCGGTGCTGATAAACTTCCTACCAATCCACAGAATGGCATTAGAAAGATAAGACATTATTGTCAAAGTCAACAGTACCACCTAGCTTCCATTCACTAAGCTCTTTTTTTTAAGTACTCCTATAATCCTTTCTCCAAAAAAAAAAATCATGCTCGACTCAGAAGAGATAACGTAGTCCTATGAGTACGTCAAGAAAAAGCACAAAACATACAACTTTTACAATTTCGCTCACCTGAACGCTAAGAAAACATCACTAATAGGGAGAAAATATTGTTAGAAAGACAACAGATCAACATAGTTGCACAACCCACTCGTCATTAAGGTACAGCTGTTTATTAATCTATCTCCACACTTCGATGCCATGCACTACGTTTACGGCTGTTGTGGTCCCCAAATGAACTTCCTTTGGCTCTACTTACTCGAATTGGGAAAAGTGTTTTTTAAAGTTTTTGGTGATGTTCTTATGCCTTATTCAATTCCTAGTAAGGAGCTCGTAGGGCATCACTACACGCATTTAGTCAGACTTATGGATGTGAGGTAAGTATAACTTTATCCCGAGCAAAAACAGTTGATTCTGCCGGAAGTGTAAACATACTGTTGACTAGTAAAGTTGATTAATCACAGCAGAAAGACTTCATAGTCAAAGTTAGATGATACCCAGAAAAAAGAAAGAACATATAATAAATTAGTATCTAAGCAATTAGAAAGTGAGATATAAGATGATCATGTAATGGACGAGGGTAAGGGTCTTCCAATAAATTAGATACAGTTCTCGACATTGATTGATCCTCGAAGAATATTGATCACATCCAACTTCAATGGACATCGTAAAGATGATTAGATACATGTCTCGCTTATAACGACCTGTGGTGGCCTACCGACGTATCAAGACGGTGTTATTATCCTCTTAGGCATATCGGGTATCAATCTAGCGACCCAGAGAGAAGAAGGGCTTAATGAGCCCTAGGATTTTGGTTGAAACAACGACCACCGACGTGTGTATGACAGGGTACCTCTATCCTCCAGTATACACCTGTCGCTATACTTGTCGCTTAGATTGTCAGTGGCGGAAAAAAGCAGAACGCCAATAACAGAAACGAGGCGAAATGCCCATGAACAAGAGAGAAATGCATATGCTATTGACACTGTCGGAGATAAACTGAGAGGAAAACGAATTTCAAGCAAGCGCGATGATACGCCAGATTGCCGATGAATATGCTGGTGACTCAGAGCAGTAGTGGTGATGTGTGAGGAATGAATGATTCCGAACAATAACAATTCCCGTTCGAAAAATCGATCACGAACTGCGTAAATGAAAACGTTAAGATCGTATAACTTCACACAAAATCAAAGTATTAAATAAGAACGGTAAATACAGTAGTATAAGTAGTAAAAATAACAGCGATAGTAAGAATAGTTTAGTAATGAAAGTACATCGCCTGTCGTCGCAGTGGTCGTCGATTAATCAAGCAAACACCAACAAAGTCTCCACTTGTCGCTGTCGAGTGTCAGATTCGCAAGTACAATGTGCATTCTCAAAAGATAGGAAAACATCTTATTTTCCTTCTAAGATATTTGTAAAAATGCCCGACAATTAGATTGGCGCCCACTCTACTGTGCGCTCAAAATCCTATGGGAGCCACGTCGCTAGCAGCTTTTGTTCACCGGGTGTTGTTAGGACTCATCACATACCAGATTTTCAGTTTATTTCCGGGGTTTCCGCTGCGTAACATGGGGAGCCGAAAAGTTGGCACGAAATCGGTTGCTTTTTGTAAACTCTAATATATCGACGACAACCTTGTAGGCTCTCTCACATGCATAGGTGTGGAGCGAAGCATCATCATGCTGAACTCTAGGTCGATAGTCCACAAAGCAGTAGGTGAATAAAAGCCGTGGAAATCACTCATATGGGTGTCTGAGGCATCAAATATCAATCAGCGTGTCATGAACATTGTTTCGTTCAGGTCTAGTCAAAACTGGTTCAGAGAAAATAGAAACAGAAATAAAATTCCCGAAAATGAATGGAAATTAAGTCCTAAAATATCAAAGAAAATGTCGCGCGCATACTAAGGAGAGAAGATCAAAGAAACAAGAACAACAGTACGTCAGAACAACATCTAACTAAGGAGGTATTATTTAAAAAAAAACAAGGACAAAAGGACGCTAGGACAACATCTAACTACAGAAAGAGTGGTAGTAGAGTAGTGCGGACAGCGCAGCGGTTAGCACAGGCTACCATAAACGGAAAGACGCGGGCTCAACTCCCGTCCGAGGCTCATGGTTTCGCATATCACTAAATATTCTTAGGTATAAAGTTATAATTAATGCGCACTTACATCTTCGAAAAGTTGTTACGGCACCCGAAAAAGAAATCCACTGAAAAAAAATTCATGCAAAGTAGTCATTTAATGGGGTTTTTGTTTCACATTGACCACACATATTTTCCATAATGCAAAATCAATAGAAATCATCCGATCTGGTCAGAAACCAACAATTTTTCGCCCAAAGCGTTCTACCTTCTATGCATTAACCGAAATTTAGAAAAAACAAAGAAATAACAAAATCTCCAAAATCGTTCTGCACCATGCTGAATAGACTTTATTGCCAACAATCTCGTGTCCGTTCATCAATAACTACGAAAATATTTGCTCAGCGCCGGGGCAAATCGATAGACGGTCCTAAAAATTAGTTAAAATCGATCATAAACACGTGTAAAAAGCATACAGGTAAGAAGAAACCGACGGGGCCGCGACGCACGAACAACAGTCAATTACTCGCCGAGGATAATGACCACGAATCTTGTGTTGTTGTTGAAGTTTAAGGAACACGCAGTGTTTAGAAAATCATGGGAATCGGAAATTAGAACAAAAAAACCCAGGCAGTCATGATCGATATGATTCAGTGGAAAAAAAATGGACAACGAAAAAGTTAAACAAGTTGAAGTAGAACAAAGCTCATTCAAAGGCATACCCAAATACATCGTTATGGGTCGCTCCCGCTTGATGTCGAGTAATGGCAATGTACTTTGTGTTTTAGTGGTCTAATCAGCCGGATGAGTCGCGTCTATCACGGACAAAATCATAACAGAACGTTCGGACTGACGATAAGAGAAAAAGTGATGACGTGGCAAGAGAGATTTTCACTATTCAGAAAAATTGAAGGAGAATAACTGCTTTTTTCATTTGATCTTTCTTCTACGTCAGTATACATCGATAAGGAATAATCAACAAAATCGTAATACGTTTTCTGTAGAAAATTTATAAGATAAAGCAAAAAATGTGAAAGTCAGATTGCCATGGTTACGAATGTACCATGTACCGGTTCATACAAGTGCGAAATAATTTTAATAAAGTGAAAAAGAAGACTATAACTAAGGCATAGAGAGGAACGAAAAAGAAACGAAAGATAAGCATATTTTCCACGCGGGAATTTTCAGAAGACTTAATGTTCCCCTTCAATTCCCCACCTCGGAACAAAGTTTCCGATTTATTTCGTGGAAGGCCAAACGTTTGCTAAAGAAAATTGAAATTTCAGTTACATTAAGTCATGGAAGGCTGATTCTGTGAATTATAGTGCTCAAGTAGGACTATTAGACACATCACCGATGACACTGAACACAAGATGATTTTTCTAGGAGTAATCGAAGTTGCGGCTGAATATGCACAAACGCTGCTTCATATCACGGCAACAACATTTATATAAATAATAGAAAAAGTAGGATTTAACGTAGAATTTTCAGTGACAGGCAGCTCCGTGCATGTACATAGAAAAAACTATTGAATTATTCACTAAAAACATTCCAAAAGTCCGACATTTACTAAGCATCTATGGTGAAAAATATTTTACGAGTTCTCCTCTCCTCTAATTGTAACTTGTGCGAGGTTGATATTTTCCTTTTAATTTTGGTGGCATACGTTAAGGCAATTTTGCCTTCCTTGGAGACTAGATGAAGTACTATATTAAATCATATCTAATCAGTTGATACCTCCTAGATAAAGAAAGCAACGATCCGATAAAGAAGGCAATGCCCACCTATTTCTTATATTTACCGTTAAACTGCTTGTATAAGAGAGTTAACCGATACGTTGTTACACAGAATGAAAAATGAAAGAAAAAAAAATGAAATGAATGAAAAAAAACAATTCCTTAGTAAGTATGAACCATTTTTAAGTTCGAGATCCGTATGGAGGGTTTCACAGTTTCTTCTCAAAGATCAATCTAGTTACAATCTAGTTATTGTGACTTCTTTTCATCTTGTTTCGTTCTCCTTGCTTTTTACGCTCTTTATCAGAGCATAGAATTTTCAACTGCTCGTAATCTAAATAAGATGAATTAGAAATGAATTACAATAAAAACGAGAAGACCTAACACTTTCGCTGAATCTACTGATTTTTGTTCCAAATAGGGGGCAGTCGGCAGTAGAACAAAGTGGTAAAAACTTGTATTTGTAGTGGACTAAACGCTTTTTCTTCATTTCTCATAGGATTAATATAACCGTGTGGACAGCATATAATGGCACTATGAATTATTGGAAAGTTTTCTTCTCGAGAAGAATCGTTTAACTGGTTAACTCTACATTATATTCACTACGCAATCGATCTACGCAACATTTCTGTCGAGTTGGGCAGCAACAAAAGCCTAATCTTAATCATTTGAAAATGCATCGAGATAAATTTCATCATCTCATATTATGCGTTTTGAGCATGCATATGAGGTATTAATTAGAGATGCCCTGCAAAACGCACAATATTCTCAATTCGACCCCATAAATCAAACAAACCTCATCCTACTGCGATTGACAAATTCACACTAGATCACTCTGGGAGAATGAAAAGATTTTATTGAAAGTCTCTCGCAAATCACTGCGTTAAGCAAGGGATCGCTCACTTCTAGAATGCCTGAAAAAGTCAAATGCTTAGAGCACTTCTAACAAGAATTAACCCGGACGAGCTTTATCCACACTTTAGGCCATATATTTGGATGTTCTATTGGCTGGTCTTCACATGGCATGTAAGCTACAGCTTTTTCATATGAGTCTTTACATTTTATTTGCCATCTATAACGGTGACTAGGCTCATTTGTGGTTTGGCCTACGATTTAAGCGCCCGTCGTCTTCTCCTCTCGTTGCATTTTCAACCCTGATCGTCATCACTGGCTGTAACTCGCTTTTTAGATCGTAAAGAGGTTTATTGCTTCACAATCAGGTCTCTTCTACGATGGCTGATATTTCGGCTACTAGCCAACCCGCCTTATGAAGAACGATGTCATGGGTAGAAACTCTATGTGTCATTAGATTGGGAACGAAATCAATCAACGTAACGATTGTAATCGGATAAACAATTACCAGAGATAAACTACCAAGCGAGGGTTCACAAAAAAGAAGAAAAAATCCGATTCGACAGTTGTCAAATTGAAAAATAACCTATAGAGAAAAGGCAGACGAAGGTATTGTATAACATTCAAATGTTCGCTGTACAAATCAAAGCTACACGATCTTGATATGGGGGGTTTTACCAATCACAAAACATGAACGAAAACAAAAACACAGTGCTTTTTGATAAGAACAATAAAATAAAGAGAAAGTCTTCGCAGTATAGAGGGTAATTTGTTCTCACAATAATTATTCGTCTTGTTGGGTTTAATTGAGTTTGTTCGCATATAATCCGGCTATCGAAATTATACGGGAGAACTTTTAGGATTATTCTTGAATGTCGTGAGAGTTTCGTAACTTCATCAATTAAGCCCTTCATAATGAAAATTGAATGCAAAACCATAGACAACATTTCGAAAACGTCTGCGTAGAAAAATTTCGGTTTCAGTATTATCGATGTGAAAAGGGAAATTTTTTCGAAACGGATTCACTTCACTGACGACCGGAACGATCGAGAGGATCGGAAGGATCGAAAGTACCGAGATGAAGGGCCATGTCAGCTCCACGTATACAATAGAAATCGATTGGCACACGGCTTCGTGATGATTGAGAAGCCGTGAGGCTTGTTTGGCCTACGTGGAAAAAAAAGTCAGCCGCCAACGCGGACGACTGACGCCGAAAATCTATCTCACGCACTGGCGCTACGGGAACTGACATTAGAAAACAGCTGCTGAAGGGAATATTGATTGATAAATAACTTCCGAGTTATCGATTGCAATTTTCAACGATTAATGACTCATAAAATGTGTCAATAATATTAGTAATCCATGACTGTTAAACAGGAAGTGCAGCAGAATTTTAGATATTAAGTGACTCCACTTTGAAAAACGGTAAGACGTTTTTTTTTTTTGTGAGATAGGACTAGGTTAAATTTCGAACAGCAAAAATTTGAGGATATTTTAATAACTAGCCAAATTTCATACATTGATAACATTTGTCTCAAAAACATAATTATGTTCATCTCAGTTAACAGAGTAAAGCTCCCAGTAAATTTGAATTTGCTTCTTAATGGGCGATTGATAATTTATTCAATGTGGAACAAATTAATGCCCTATGCGAGTCTATTTAGATGTCGCTGAAAGTTTTGTCACTGAACCACAGAAATAGAAAGCAAAAAGAATTCAGAAAAAAAAAACGAAAGAAAAGTTTGAGCGTGGATTAGCATTGAAACAAGAATAGAATCATCCTAAAAAATCAATATCAATCAATATTGGTGTTGTGACCAGAAATTTGCTTCAGAACGTGAATTTAATAAGGATTGGACTAAGATTAGTCAATGATCTCAACGGCAAGGTGTCTCTTTTAGAAAATCTCATTGTGAAGTGGGTGGAGCGAGAGGGTAGTTACGGACCGGTTCGGAGTTGAGAGGAAAATTGAAAAACACCCGTCCTGTGGTGGATTGGTAGAAGAGTTCAGCTGAATTGCCGTGGCTGCAGATATCGGACCGGTTCATTCATTCATTCATTCACATCATACTTATCTCGTAGACCAGGTGTAACCCCCACACGAAAGATTAAATGGTAGTTGTCGTGGTGGGGGTAGTGCAGGTCTATCCATATTATACATTGCAGAATGGTGTCTATTGGGTCGAGATTACTCGTTGAACATCTTCTTGGGTAGATGCGATGCTGCTCGGGAAGCTCGTTGCTGTGGTTGATGTGAAGAATACTATTTAATAATTGTACTTCAATTAATCAGCCCTTCATTCGATCGCTTCGATTGTGTCACTGCATTCGATTTGGCGAAAAAACGCTTATTTGGATTGAAAGGGATAGAAGTGAAATTGGGCAGGGCTATAGAGTATGACGACAGAATTTTGCTCTTTTTTATTGGCCAAAATTCTTTTCTTAGAGTTTGCATGATCTCTTCATTGGAAGGATGTCACTGAACCGACTACAGCCGAATATAGCAAGCTCGACGGTCATGATTACAGGTTCCGTCGTCTACCAATGATTCATAGGTGTTTGACAACTCGAAGTGTCATCATGTTTATAACGATTTGTTATTTCCTGCATTGATAGATAACTTCGGGAGGCGGATTTTTGATGGGAAGCCATCAAATTATTGAAGAATTCTACCTCATGCCTCAAAATTATTTTTGATCCATGTATGTTGTCTGTTATGGGCCTTTATACAGTGCAATACACGGGTTTCGCCTAGCACCCTCGTCAGTTGCACGAGCCCTTCGTCAGAGCCAATCCCTCTCAGACGAAAAACCTCTTACATAGAAGAACCGCAGACGAAATATTTATACGCGCCGTCAACTGATAAAAATCAACAAACGGACAGTGTTGCACACTCGATTGCTTTCAGTTTTTAATCGTGAAGCATCGTATCATTTGTTACGAGTGTTTTCTTGAAACCCCGCTCAAATTTCAGTATGCATGATGATTATTTTTGAGTCATGCATGTTGTCTGTTATGGGGGTTCTCTCCCAAGAGAGATTGGCTGAGACGAAAGGCACCGTGTAACTGGCGAGGCTGCAAGGCCGAAATACGTGTATTGCACTGTACAAGGGCCCATAACACACCACATGCATGACTCAAAATATTTATCAGGTATATTGAGATTTGGGTGCGGTCTTAAGAAAACACTCGAAACAAATTTTACATTATATAAGCTTATTATCCTTTAAACTCCAAAACATTATACTTGATTTCCTATTTCGAAAGGTCCGATTAGATGCAAGATACATTACGAAAAAGTTCCTATAATGTAAGAAAAAAGTACTTTGGACACTTGATTTATGTCATTCCGGCTATGAAGCAGACAGTGGTTACGAAGCGATGATAAAATGGACACTGGCGACTAGGAGATTTTCAGAATAGAATTTTTTATTTCGAGATTTTCTACGAATAACGGTTACGATGTTCATGATAATGACCAACTACATACTATTTGATTGAATTCGAGTTGAGAAAACAGCAACAATGGTGATTTAAATGACAAGACATAAGCTCGGACAATTTCAGTGGAAGTGCGAACGACCTTGACTAATGCGATCGACTAGGTTGGTTGGATGGCCGATATGCGACTAGTGTACGAGTGTCGTTAAATGGGCTACAGGTTCTCTGCTTCATTTGAAAATGAAAGTCTGCTACGTCAAGGAAAAAGTCTATGATTCGGTATAATCACGGATATTGAAGCAGATGGAAAAAAAACGTTCAGATATTACCCACTACTTGCGCTCTGTAGCTCGAGAATTATTTGAGTACTGTATTCAGCTTTATGAAAACAAACGCAGACCAGTGAAGAGAAGTAGTGGGAGTGTCAATGTGGGAGTTCCTACAAGTAAAGAGAACAAGTTCGTCGATTCGCCTAGAAGAAACGATGATTTTCAAAGTGGAATCGATAATGGATAAAAGGACAACTATGTTCGATGGGAACTCCTTTTGAAACGTGATTGACGTAGTCGAACAATAGAGATCAACGGCGAATTAATGTATCAAGAAATACAATGAAGTAGTTGTTTTGTACAAAGCAATCTACAAGTTCAAAACAATATTGAGAAAAAATGCTAATTGCGCAAATCATAATAATTGAAAGTGAATACTTCATAAAATTAGTAAAGAATACAATTCTCAAATAATGGACAAGCGTGTAGACGAGAATCTTAGGCAATAATTAGTTCAATAAGATGAGTAAGGGCCCAATTAAGTCGACAGGAACTAGCCTCTATGAGAGCGCAGCTAGTTTTGTGTGGTCATCACAAGTTGGCTCAATAAGATTCTTTTCGGTTAGCGCGATCAATTACGCTAGAAAACACAAGGTACAAAAAATAGAAGTCGAAATTTGCTGCAAGCACTACATCTTCCAAGTGTTTTATGATATTAAAAGGAACATGTGATCAAAGCAATAATAAGTCAATCGTTGACATAAATGACGGATTGATGACACACCTTCGCAACTCGGTCACTCATCGCCTTGATCCTTGTGAACTCATCACGTAATTGATTACAGATTCCGTTAATCGTGTTAGCTTCAGCAAACCTTCTTTGTATGATTAAATTGAATTCCTTCTATTTAACCACTTCTTGTAGTGGTATGACCTGTTTTTTGATTGGTAGGTTGTAGTAAGGCAAGTTTCAATCCACAATTCTCCAGACAAAGCTTTTCCAGATCCTTACAAGAGGCAATCATCGACCATGGTAGACCACAGAGGATCCGCAACATATGAACAAGTTTCTTATAACAACAAAGATCTTTGGTCATAGCATAATCTTAAGTGAGCTTCAGGAGGGAAACGTCGAATTCGTTTGCAATATGAATAATACTGATAAGGAATTGAGCCCCGTTTGTTCCAAACCATGGTTCATCACCATGGACTATCACGATAAAAATGATCCAATTACGGGAAATACATCGTTAAAAAGTACAAAACTTTCCATTTTCATCAAAAAGATCTCCAAAGAAATTTTTTTGTTAAATGAGAGAAGGGTCCGGATGTGATAGGAAATGTCAACAACATTAGTAGGATTATAGATCCTTTGTCTAGAGAATGCCCAAATCTATGGTATCTAATAATGAATCAAAATTCTATGAAACATTAACAGCATTCCGTAGCCATTATTACTGAAAGCTTTGAGTATTTGGGAAAAAATTTTAGTTCTGCTAAATCAAATCTTCATAACAGAATGAAACAATTTGTATAGTCAAACACCAAAGTAAATTTGCTTCAAGCAGTAAATTGAGAGTAGATAATTATGGCAAGAAAATTATGTTACTGTTTGAGCAAAATGTATGTAAAAAGTTTTTCGAACCACGATCAAATTAATAGAATATGAATGAGTTCTGCGGGATCCAAAGACCCTGGAGGTTTAATGGTCAAAATCGGTGAGAGCGGTAGCATGATTATTTGATGACTTCAGAATTGAAATGTTGCTCACATAATTAGAACGAATGAATCATCCCTCTTCTATAGATCGCTTTTCTATAGACTCTCTCAAAATAACATAAGCTGACAAGGATATGGCATGTTTTGAGGTGTTAGGTCTTGTGCTATATATAGGAGGTACCTGTTTCGTCCTATTAGGACTCATCATTAGCACCCTCCCTCTGTTCAGCCGATCGCCTGAGGTTGAATAATTCCTTATAAAGGAATGATGTCGAGTAATAAGTCATCTCAAGTCAGATGATGAGATGAACTGATTTCTTTTTTCTTCTTAAGCGGTGCACGGAGAGTTAACTGACATTGTGGTGACCGGTAGTCGACCACGTAGCTGTTATACTGACTTATCTCTTCTATCAGCCGAAACAGGTACCTGTATAGCTTTAGACCTAGCAGCCCAAAACGTGTTATATCCTTATTAAATTAAATCATTTTGAGCGAGTCTATGAAGAAAGTGGTCGATAGAAGAGCTATGATTCATTGTAATAGCTGCGAGCTCGACTGCCGGTCACCACAATGTCTGCTAACTCCTTCATTTGACTTGGGATGATTTATTACTAGGCGTCAATTCTTCTATACAGAATTATTTAACCTCAGAGAATCGGCTGAACCGAGGGAGGGTGCTACTGATGAGTTCGAATAGGATGAAACAGGTACCTGTATAGCATTAGCCCTAACAGCTCAAAACATGCTATATCCCTATCAGATTAAAACACGTGAAATAAAAATTGAGCTGAGAGTTTCCGTAAAATCACATGTGCAAAAAAATGGAAAAATGACATCACACAACAGACAACACGAAGGAATGTAACCATGTGCGCTGAGATACAAGCAAAATCTGCAATCAGAGATGGTCTCGAGCTGCGAATTAATCTTAGCCAGAGTTAAAAATAAAAATTAAACAGAATAAAGTTCAAAAAAACAGGGAAATTCTCTGTAATATCGTACACACGAACAAGTGTAGACTGTCATCAATAGTAATTGTGCACTATTCTCAGAGTTTCAAGGCATATGTGCTACGTCGGATGGTGGTCGAGAGGGACGTTAGAAGGCGGAAGATGAGAGAACGTCATCTCATCTCCGACAGTGACGATGTGTAAGACATCAGCAGCCATGCAGCCAAATAGGCTACATTGTCGAATGATGTTGATCACGTTACGGAAACAAATCTAATATATACGTGGATTGTCAGCGTGTTGCCATCGTTCCGCTTTTGTTTCGTGCTCGTTTTCCGCCATTTTTCAAAACTGCATCAACGCTTCTCTCATAATCTCTTTATATTTCCCCACTAGATAATTTGTTCTGTTAACACTATCGCGACTGTAGGTAATTTCACCCGGAAGGCCAGATTAAATCGTGTCTTCGGTACGAATTCGAAATGCGCTTTGAAATAAGTATTTATTTAGTGAGGAATACTCAGTAAAGTCGTCAAAAACAATTTTTTTGGAGTCGCCGTACTATTATGTAGTTTACGAAATGAAAAAGGCTTAAGAAAACATAACAAACTCTAGGAAGTTCTTTTAAAGAAACAAAATAAAAGCTGTGAACACTATGGACATAATAGTTTACATACGATCGTGGATGTGTCAGAAGGGTTACTTGAATTTACTCTAAAGAAGGAGACGGTATTTCCGGGTACTACAATGTGAATAAACGCTTACTACCTCTACGGCGCGTGGCACGAATCCTATACCATGTAGAGACGTAATCTGTTAGGTTTTCCCATAAGTTTTGGCACTAGGGCAATGCACGCGCCAAAAGCTATGCTCATCATCTTTAAAGGCCGATTCACTGGTATTTGATGCCAGCCGGAGAAACGATCAGCGACAAGCGCTACTGTGAGCACCTGGACCGCTGCAATATGGACGTGTCACATCGACGTCGCCGCATTCTTATCCTGGTTCAGGAATAACAAGCTGCATGTCGCCAAATTGGCAAAGAGGAAGTAGACCGAACTGGACTGAGAGTTGCTGGATAATCCGCCGGACACTCCTGAATTGTCGTCGTTTGGCTATCACCTCCTCCGGCCGCTGGAGTACTTCCTGAGCAAGAAGACGTTCTTAGACATCAATCATTTGCGTCGAGGATTGACAATTTTCATCGAATCCAAGGATAATAAGTTTTATGAAGCCGTATTAATTTATTGCTTGAAAGATGGCAGAAATGTCGTCAAGATGATGGCACATATTTTGAAGAATAGCTTTATTAAGCACTTTTGATTACTTTGGTCAATAAATTTGGTGTTTATCGCTGTAGTGCCAAAACTAATGAAAAGACCTAATAAATGTGATCGTTCCATTTATCGTTCTTTCTTTTCTTTCGCTCAAATATCTCATGATCTACAGATTTGTTCGATTACCTTCCAAGACTGCTTGTTTTCGTGAGACCGCTCAGAACAAGTAAGTATTTCTATTGAGGAGACACTTTACTTGAGAAAAATGAATAATTCGAGCCTCCACAATGGGTTTGCAATTAGAAAAGGCGAGAATCTTTGCTTGCTAAGAGTAGGAAAAGTCGTTCAGGAGAATTAGAAAAGTGCAATAAGGCCAATATGGCCGTCACTAACGTTCACCTCATCGTTGTTAATTCACTTATCAGGAACCAAAAGCAAATGCATAGCCTTTGAGTAATCAAATAGAAGAGATTATGAGGAATGCTGCAATGCTTCTCTCTCTCTCTGCACTAGGGAACGGTATTATTCTAGAGTGAAATGAATTTCATTCGTTTTCAATACATCTGCGCAACATATATGGAGTTTTATTCTACAAAAATCTTATCAAACATAGAGAAGCAGGTATTATTAATAATATGCCTTGATATTGATGGTATGCACAATTTTGTTCGTCTGAACTCGGACCTACATGTGACTGCTTGATTATCAATGTCTCAAAAATCAAAAATGCTATTTTCAACGCTATATGCGCTACTTATGAGGCAATTTCCCGACGCTAAGCATGTTTGTAGTTTCAATGACATGAGATCTCTTAGTAATGTACGAATGCAATCAAGCATTACGTAATTAATTTTTGCAAATTATAGTGATAAATTCTTACGGCAAATTTCCGACACTAGCAGGAACCACTCTATCCATGGGAAGCTAAAGTGCGCTTAGCAAAATAGAATTTATTTGATAAAGCACAGAACGATCACCGTAGTGGGTGACTTTTGTAATGACAACACCAAATCACACAATTACCTAGTTTTCTATAGCAATAACACCTCCAGTTTTCGAGAAAAAAATGTGAAAAGATCGAGGAAAAAAATCAAGGCTTCAGAGAGGTGGAGTTTCATACAGCTTTGTCCCATCAATGACGTTTGTTAATTTATCATCAATACATTTAAAGACCACGGATCTCCCTCTTTGAGGGATCGCGCCCGGTTAGTCGCGAGGGTACGTGGTGCTTCCCCAGGTAGTGGACAGGGGATTAAACGCGAACCAAAAGTGACCGTGAGCTTCCCAGAGACGGACGTGGATTTAGGGGATGAGCTCCTTGCTTCTCCAGCGTCGATTTGACCAAAGTCTATTTCCATGAGTCAGGTTGGCCAAAAGCCTGCAATTAAGCAACTAGGAAGTACATGGGAAGCGGTTAGGAGTCGCTTCCAACAAATAAGCTCCTCCCGTTCCTCCGAGAGAGATTGGTAAGCTACTAGTAAGGGCTCAGCCCTACGTTCAGAGCCTAGCTAGCCATACGGTGGGTATCAAATTGCTAAAAACAGTTACAAATATAGGCCTCATTCCGTGACCTCGAAAGAGCCCCTGGTACGGTAGCGCCAGGTAGGATGAATACGGAGAGGCTGCAGGCTGCTGAAATCTCAGGGTCAAACTAGGTCGCCAAGATCGAATTGGATTAGTGACGATCTTTATCTACATTACAAGAACCCTTGCTGACGAATCCGCTGGAGAAGAGCTATTGATTCAAGCAAGAACGATAAGGGACGATATCAGTGGCCTGGCTGAGACGAGAAGACGCCATCCTTTCACGTTGTTTATGACACCGGAGAAGTACTGTTTCTTGGAACATGTGATAGCAGAGGTGTAGGCGACGTCCCCTTCAAATCGAATTTGACCGTGAACATCGATGCGTTTGAACAGCTAACAACCCGTATCGGACGATTACGGTTGAAACGACATGCTTCAATCCCGGCCTTGACCATCGTTGTTGCCTACGCACCAACATCAAGCTATGGCGAAGACGGTTTCGAAGCGTTCTATAGAACCTCAAGATGTTCTTCAGAAAGGGTCATACCTTCTTCAAGGTCACTGTCGAAGATTCAACGAGAAAATAGGACGTAGGAGAACGTCTGAAGAACGCCACATAGTGGCTTACGGACTGGAATGGAATGAACAGGGTGAGAGGCTATTTGAGTTTATCATGACGACCTAAACCACCCATGATAACGTACAATTTCAAAAGCCTCACTCTCAGCGATGAACGTGTGAGTCTTCCAATGGAGAGTACCATAACGAAATAGATCACGGATTAGTAAATTGAAAGTTCTGCCTGCCCGATATCGCTGTTCTTCTTAAGTTCTACACGGAATCAGACCATCGCCTCCGCGCCACGTTCCGTTTTTCAAGGAGAGGAGAAGAAGCCGCTAAATTCCAACAACGAAGTCCCTGAAGAACCATGGCCTGGGATAAATCCAATTCTTTAGTCGCCTCTTGGGAAGATACCAATGTCGACAACATCGACGAAGAATACGATCGCCTCTTTGAATATATTCACGTTAGCGCTGTGAAAGCCGAGTGTCCTGAAGCTACGAAGAGACGTTTGTCTCCGCTGATACTCGAGCTGATACGTCAACGTGGAGTCGCACCAGCTACAGGCAACCGAAACCTTACGTCCGAACTGGCGAAACGCTGCAGAGAAGCGATAAGAGAAGACTTCAAAGAGAGACGACTAGCAGTTAAGGCGAAGTGCAGAGGCTGGGATGAGCGTCCGCAAAGCCCAGCGAGGTTTCGCTATTTATAAGGCCAAGATGATTGCACTCCGATGCCCTGACGGTACACTTACAGCTTTCAGAAGGGCAGTCGAGAAAATCATCCACCGGTAATACTGGGATCTCTGCTCTAGCCATGTCGTCTTACCGTCATATAAATTGAAAGAGGATGAATATGCCATTCCACCGATCCTCTCTTCCGAAATCCGACATGCTATATCGTCGATGAAAAAAAAGAATAACATCTAATTCACAGATGATTAGACCAGAGCACCTGAAGAACCTACCGCCGGTTCTCATCAATACCTTGGCTCGGCTCTTTACTCGCTACCTGTCAAAATGCAGCGTTCCCATTCGATCGAAAACCAGGAAGACCGTGTTGTTTTTCAAAAAGAAAACCTTTACGACAATCTGTTTGATGCCAGTTGTCTATAAACTCTTCACTCTGGTCATCCTAAACAGGACTGACAGAACACTGGACGAAGGGCCGCCATGCGAACAAGCGGACTTCCGAAAAGGATTTAGTATCATAGACCACAAACACACGATCACATGACTCATTGAAATGTCACGAGAGCACAAAATATCGCTCTGTCTCACTTTCATCAGTCTGAAGAAAATCTTCGACTCAGTGGAAATAGAAGCGGTTTTAGAGGCTCTGGATAATCCCTACTCGGTACATAATGGTCCTTCGCGAGCTGTATGAAGATCTCACGACCAAAATATCTCCATTTTACAACAATATCACCATCGACGTAAGAAGAGCGAGTCGATAAAGCGATACAATTTCACCAAAATTATTCGCTGTCACCCTCCAAAAACGTCATTCGAACATTAGAATGGGACGATGTGGAAGTGAAATTTGAAGGTTGACATTTAAACCATCTTCGCTTTGCTAATGATATGACATCGTCCTCATAACACCAAGCATCAGCCAAGCGGAACGAATGTCGACCGATTTCGACAACGCCTGTGGAGAAATGGTCTTCAACTAAATCTAACGAAAGCGATGCTCATGAGGAGCGGATGGGTTTTGAATGCCCCATTCACGCTCAACGGAATCAAAATCTTCGAATGCTCCAGTTACGTCTATCTGGGTCGTGAAATCAACATGATGAACGACCTAGCTGCACAGTTGAGCAGGAGGAAGCGAGCGGCTTGGGGAACGTTTAAGAGCATCGAAGACGTCGTGAAGAAGATAAAGAACATCCGACCTCGTGCCCACCTTTTCAACTGGACGATTATCCCTGCCTCAACGTATGCAGCAGAACCTGGTCGCTGCAAAGGGATATGAAAGATCATTTGGCGTCATTGAATGCGCAGTGGAAAGGTCAATGCTAGGAGTATCCCGTATCTCGCAGATGAGAGAAAGGATCCGAAGTTCCGACCTATGTCAAAGATCGAACATCAAAGACGCCGTTCTACACGCCAGAATATCGAAAATAAGGTGGGCAGGACACGTGATAAGCTTCAAGGACAACCGGTAAGCGAGAGCCGTTAGCGACTGGATTCTTCGGGACATCAAGCGCTCTACAGGAAGGCTACCTAGCCGTTGGTCCAACTTCTTCACGAATCGAAAGGTTAAAAAGAAGATATGATGCTCAGTGAATCCCCAGAGCGACGAGGACCTATTGGGCTACTCTTGCACGCGATAGGAAAAATGGAACCGTTGCTGGTACCCGCTCAAGTCACTCGACCATCAACGGGCGACAGTTGACAGATGACATTTGGAGACAATAAAGTAAGGCACAGTGTGAAGAAAACTAATCACCTCTGAAAACCGTTAATACGTTTTGCAAATCCAATTCTAGACCCGAACAAGGGGATTTCTTCCCCTATATAAAGTGTGAGTCCACTATCAATCTAGAACGCATCTTCCATCTCAAATGCATCAGGTGACTTCGAGAAAAATATCACCATCTGGAAATTGTCGCTTAAATCACTTATAATAAAAATAAGTTGCTGCTACTCGAAGAAGTTTATACAAGAATTTGTTGAAGTAATTGCAGATTTTGAGCTCCTTGACATGTCGGTGTTTGAAGTCGCTAAGTTTGAAGTAATGGCTTACAAGCTGTATAATAGACGGAGAAAGACAAGCTTGACTCCTCCAACTTATTTACCAATTTATTTTGTGAAGGTAAGCCGACAGTCATAAAAGAGAGAGACAGAGAATCACCTTGCTCGCATTTCTTTATCGAGGTTTTCATCCTATGAATCCTGAAACATGTATAGTAACAGCTTTTGAACGGAATTCTCTTTCAATTAAACTGCAGACTCATCGCAGATGGTTTACAAAAAGGCGTATCTCGTGTTAGCATCCTTAAAGAATGCGTTAGATAGTTACCAAAGCAAGTGCAATGTACAACGAATTGAATTAGGACAATTTGGAATAAAGCTTCATTGGGTGGCTAGATAGGAACACCTTAGGCTAATAATAGGGTCGATTGTGCTCAAGATTATCCAGAGGGTTCCAAACTGGCGAATAATGTGAGAAAACAGTAAAGGTGTAAACAAAGATGAAAGTAGATTCAATAAATGTCTCTGCTGCGCAACGTTAGTCATGCTGTCTATAAGCGTAGCAAATTTACACAATTGTGTGCGAACATGAGTGCATGTATGCCGGTGGAATAATGTAAATTGATTTGCTCGTTGATGACAACTGATATAATAATACTGCTTGATCTGTGAAATGCTGAGCCTCGCGCTGGAGTCGAACTCGTGCTCGATCTGTCACGGCGTTGCGTGATAACCACTACGCTACCTCGGCTCTTCTTGTGTCATCACTCTTTTTTCGATACAAGATATCGGAGCTTTCGTCGACCAACCGTGAACATTTGATCTGGTTTCGGCGCTGATATTCTGTTGAGCCGTCAGCTATTAAATCTATAAGATTTTCAAGAGTTCTCAATTTAGCCGCGTCTAAGACCCTGTCATAATGTTACAACTATATAACCAAGAATGTTAAGTGATGTGCAAAACTTTGAATCTTGGGAGTAGTTAAACCTGTATTTCACTCATTGAGTGTGTGTTTTAGAGTCGGTCGCCTTCAACACTAGAACACTTTTTCGACATAAAACCCATTCATGTCAACTGAATCTTTGAACGATTTTTCTTCACGGGTTGAGCGAACCCTGACACATTTAACATTCGTGTTTTGTTCTCACGATCGTCGTCCATGCGATTGGTTTAATTCGAGCATAGCGGCAGACGTGACTCTCATATCGTGATTTGTAAAACATCGGCAGCTGCAAGCACATCTCATTATATCTTCGTACAAACACGTTTCCCCAACATGTAGGTGGTCGTTTCCGGAGAAGAGTGTATTCTCGTGAAAACCACTCTACAATTCGTTCCATTTATCCGACTTCTGTTATTTTAACAATATGATCGACCCATCTGTGATTCGCTGTTGATGCGTTTCTCCTGGGTCACGAAAATGTGACAGCTTTCGGAGATCTAAGCTACGCCAGCCTGCTATGTATGTGACTATCGACTGAACTTCAGAAGGTAGCATTCAAGCGCTTTGTGAGTCTGTGAGTCGTCCGCGGTAGTCCTGACGTGGTAGGAGTATCAGCTCACGTCTCTGCTGCATAGCACAGCGCCGGAAGAGCTGTAGAATCGAAAAGGTGAGCACGGAGTCTGAATTCAGCCATTTGGTCGGTGACTTATCTGAGATGTTCAAATGCCGCCCACGCTGATATCCATCTTCTTCCTAAATTCGCCTTCATGTTTTCTCCCTGTTCAGTAAAGGCCACCGGTACACGTGTAAGGTGGTCTCAATAACAGGAGAACCATTCACTTCGATTTGTTCACCAGTGTACCACTGATTTTTCATTGAGTGGGTCTTCATGCTAACTAAGCGTAGTTCAACCTTGATCCCGCTTCTTTGAGTTATCTGAGCATCGTGTTTGCTTCATCAGTGCTTTTGAGAATATGAAGATGTCATTTGCGAAACGAAGGTTTGATTTTCATCAATGCGTTAACCCTTCTCTTATCAATAAAGTGGCTTCAATATCCACTGCAAGGCGGTGGTGAATAGCTTTGGCGACATCGTACCGCTTTTCTGTTAGGTGGGAAAGAAAATTTCCATCGTTTGGATGGGAATGTCGTTTTCTCGCATGATTCGTTTGTCATTTTCGTGTAATTCACAAGGAAACTTCTTGCGCATCTAATGATATTTAATTTGTCCATATCTGTTGCAGCATGGAATTGTTCAGGGAACAAAAACGCTTGTGAATGTTTCGTCGAAAGCAGGCTTGTTTCAGTAAGACAACGCAAAACCACACACACAACCAAAAAGACCAAGCAAAAGATTGTCAATTTGACTTTTTTGATGAAGTTGAAGAAGCATGTCAAGAGTTCTTTGACTAAAGCCGAAGGACTGGTACTTTGATTAGTTCCGAAACCTTGTGGACTGATAGCAAAAAGTGGTGGATAATGATGGCCTGTATCTCGAAGAATAGTTGTTGTTGTTTGTTGTCTGAATATGCGCATGAGTTTTGAATGTTTTATCAAACGATGGAACCTTCCCTTCCAACCAAGTATTGGAGGTGTTAATGGGCAGATGAGAGAGCTGTATTTTCGCAGTGCAGTTGCAACATCAGTCCCATAGAGCTCATACGTTGGACGGATACAGTCTCTGGTCAAGGAGTGTTGATAGGACTATGTTTGTTTTGACGCTATCAAATACTCATTCAGAGTCGATATAAATTAGGGTTGAGGGCACCTGGTACTTCCGAGAGACTACTATGACCCTCGATAAGGTTTGATGTAGTCCATGCAGCAGAATCTCTATTGTGACAAAATGCTCATGAAGCTGTGTGTGCGAATGAAATCTATCAGAAACACGATTACTTGCTAATTTAGAAGAAAGGAGTATCGGGAGTTGCAACTAGGCCAGATTATCTCCATATAAAAGCGTGAACTCTGTAGAGGTTATGCCACAGTGAAACTGTTAAGGCGAACCGTTCTTATAAGACCGTGAATTAGGAATATTTTTGAGAAATAATCAATTGAAATATGTGCGGGAATGCAACACAATGCGCGGTATCCAATGCTTCCTGCCCAGTGCCATTTTCGTAAGTAATGCGTGGATCTGATAACTACAAGCTCCCCAATCTGACAGTCCAGGACAACTTTGTGCAGGCACATCGAAAATTTCGTATAATAATGCATGAAATGTTAATTTCTCGCATATAGTAAACTCGCGTCAGACGAAACACAATATCGTATTATAATAAACCAAAAGTTGCATAACACGCGATGATCGGATGAGAAAGTTGAAATCGGAGGCGAAGGCAGCACAGAAGTGCTAATTCGATTTGTTAAAGTCATATTTGTGTTTAAACAGATCGTCACATACTTGTCATAAATAAGTACTCATCGGATTGTTGTTCCTGTAAGTGTTAAAATGTACAGATAATTGCAAAAAAAATATCCGATTTTTATAATGCATACTTACCACTATGTTGAACTATCCGACTGTGTATGGAAGGGCGCGATGGACGCTGACATCTATGTGTACTCGTTTCAGTCTATATTTTTCGTGAGACTCATAAAAATGTGGGATTCACTGGGTTACCTGAGTATACTGTTCCACTGTTCGCTTTCAAAAAAGGAGAAAATGGAATTTTAGTTGGAAGAAGGATCGACTGATTGACACAATTAGAAGAATATGACATATTTTGAGCCATAGGTCTAGTGCTATATAGGCGCCTATTTCGTCCTATTGGGACTCATCAGTAGCACCCTCCCTCGGTTCCGTCGATCCCTTGAGGTGAAACAATCCTCTAAAGGAATAGGCGCCGAGTAAAAACTAAGCGCCCAAAGTAGGATGATGATATTCTACTCTCAAAACAATTTTTTGTGCCTCCTCCAGTTCCTATTTCCGCGATTCACCTCAACAAAATCATACAGGTGGTTTCCGAACTTTATAAACACATGAGAGACATGGACCCCCCCCCCCCCCCCCCGTACTTTGATGTCGGATCAGCGGCATGAGAAATATACGTATTTGTTGTATATACACATATATATATATATATATATATATATATATAAAGGATAAAGCTCTCGGCGTTGATCAATCCCTGAGGGATGCGCCATGCATTCGACTTCAATTTCTAACTTCGTTTGAGGTGATTGAATGCATATCTGGCCTTTACAATGACTCGCGGTGGCCTCCCGCTGAACCGAGTCTGTGCTGCTTATCCTCCCAGACAAGTTTGTGATCTGTCTGGTACCAATTTACCGACCCCGGAGGGATGGATGGCTTGGTGAGCCATGAGAGCGAGATCGAACCATTGACCTCGTGTGTGACGCAGAGCACCTCTAACCACTGCGCCACATGCGCTCATATATATGTGTATATATATATATATATATATATATATATATATATATATGGTCTGCCACAGGATATGTGGTATATTGCTGTGAAAGTTGTTATACATTCTGTGCAAAATATCCTATACGTACAGAATTCTTAGCAGACTATTGTAATGCCAATAATCACATGTGTTGTACGAAAGATTGCTTAATGAAGTTTCGAGTAAAGGTTTTCAATGTTAAATTCTGCCAGTATGTACCTGAAAGAGATAATATGGAATAAGGCTATTCAAAATCTGTGGTGAAGGTGGGTACATCTTTGAAAGGATGGTGCACATAGGTGGTAGCACAAACCCAACACCGAACGAGCCACTTGCGGATTTTGTGGGTAAGGGATTTAATGAAGGATCTTCTGAATGGAAGAAGGCCCCTCTTTGCCAGTATCTGGTATTCCAGCGTCGCCCTAGCTAGGAGTCTACTGCAAAGCAGTACATACTTTATCAAAATCAAACAGGTGCAAGCTCTCATTTCTACTTGAGCAACGTTTTAGACAATCTCATTGACCTAAGCAAGCCGTACTCGTGTTCAGTGTTAGGTCTATGTTTTCAAATTAGTCAGCACGATCAGAAAAAGCAGAGATAAAATAGAAAAGCTAGAAGTTGTTTCATGATTCCGAATGTTACCTTTAGCCAATCGACAATTGGTTTCGAACTTTTCGTTACGACGCTCAATTTTCGCCTGCTACGAACTTAACAGTCTTTGATGTCATAGGATAATTATTCGAAAGCTAGAAAACTCAGAATACATTTTATTTGACCGCGTACAGCGGTGATATGTTTCACAATAAACCCAATAATGTAGAGTGGTGTGCAAAAATACTTGCGCCAGCTGGGATTCGAACCCAGATATCACTCTTTCCGGGAGCGCGCGCTGAACCATTGCACTGCCGACGCCCGTTTTCGCACAATAATTTTACTACGCTACAACGCGATAACAAGAAGTGTTTATCGGTGGACTTCCGCGAACGCAAAATGGGCGTGCCTAATTAGCAAGGGCTCTCACCGCCAGCACGGAAACGGCTCCATATCCCCTTCTGCAACTCTGACCTCAGCGTGGCAATCACTGTCTGTCTCTCTCCTCTCTGCCACACGGTATCCGCCCATCGAGAGGAAGGTTGCTGGCTCGATTCCCTATCATAACACTTCAATGTAGTCGTTATTATCTTTTTGTTTTCACTGCAATATGCTCGAATCGCTAACACACCAAATCAAACCATATCTCATACAGTAATACCATAACACAAGCGTTCCCTCTGAATAATTTATTAATCACCGTTTATTCAGCAGTGTACAATTTATAACAATGAGTTTCTGACAAGGATATGACTTGTTTTGAGAAGACAGGTCTAGTGCTATATAAGCGCTTACTCATCAGTAGCACCCTCCCTCGGTTCCGTCGATCCCTTGAGGCTAAATAATCCTCTGAAAAAGTCGACGCAGAGTAAAAAAATGAGTTCCAACAATGTGCAACTTATAACAACATATTATACCCAATACTGTGGAGTGCTGTGCAGATACATTCGCGTCACCGCAAGTGGCGGTTAGATAAAAAGAATTCTAATTGATTAACAACATATTATATTTACACATAACCTAACAAATGGTAATAGATTGATTATATTCGCTTGTGTTACGGTATTACTATGTGAGATATGGTGTGATTTGGTGTACTAGTGATTGAGCATATTGAACTGAAAACAAGAAGATAACACCAAAAAAAATACAATGAAGTGTCGTGGTAGGGGATCGAAGTAGCAGCCTTCTTCTCGATGGACGGTTGCCAAGCGGCAGAGGAGTGCGACAGACAGTGACTGCCATGCTGACGTCAGAGTCGCAGATAGTGGGGTGGAGGTGCTCCCATACTGGCGATGAGAGCACTTGCCTATCAGACACGTCCGGTTTGGGTCTGAGGAAAACAACCGGTTAAGGATTGAGAAGATATAAGAAGAAGATGGATTGAACAGCATATGAATAAGACCACTAGAATCATTCAAATAGTCTAATACCACATACGCCCAGGCTCTAAAGAAGGCGGGTCGTACGTCAGCCGAACTTCTACGACTAATTCACCAACCTCGCGTCAGCTAATCAAGATAAGTTTTTTCGATTTTCATATAACAATTAATTATGCCGAGGTTTGTAGAAAGTTGAACTTCTGAATTGTTGCAATATGTACCAGCAAGATACGCTCGACTTGTTAAGGACGACGTATTGTCATTAAGACAAAAAAATGTCTTAATGCGACAAAAGGTTTACTTTCTTTGCCGCTGCTTAAAATACAAACTTATTCCTAATTCAATAAGATCTAGGAATACTATATTTATGCGGCTTACCAAAGGACTCTCCAAAGATACTGAGCATTGAAACACAACTACTGCGCATCTCTTTAAGATGCGTCCAAAACGAAATGTTCTCCTACATAAACAAATGTGTGTCAAAAGAACATTTTTGTGCTCAGTATCTGGAGAAACGCCTTTGGGAGAGAATAGTAAATGAATCCATAGCTATTTGCAATAATATCCGGCGCAATATCAAAAATAATCTAAAGAGAAAGTTTGACTGTCCTTCAATCAAAATCAAGGCGTAAAAGCGTCGATTTCCGCGTTAACACCTATAAATTGAAAAATCATGGCGCTTTAGAGAGATCAAGAGTCACTGTGTTAGGTGGCGTAACGCTTCCGAATGATGCGCGTTCATTATTAGAATTGGGTCTAAGCTTTGCACCTGGTCAACCCATTTCTAAATTAACCCTGCGCAGGATCGTGTGCAGTCTACAAGAACTTCAAAATCAACTACGCTACAAGGCTAGATTAGAAGGGTTAGGTAACGAAAAACAAACAGGGACGCTACCACCCTTCCCACAAGCTTTTTACAAGGAAGAAAAACCAAATAGCGAACTCGACCCTATTTTTCGCGTTTATTCAAACGAAGTTCTGCAAATGCTCAACCACATTCGGCATAGAAAAATAAGCTCCAATCCGACACACAAACAAAAACAAGGTTTGTTTCAAATCAGGGAGCTCGTAAGATCAAAAACTATCCGTCTATCCGTAAGTGATAAAGGTGGGGAATTTGTAGCAATCCCAAATCAGCTGGATGCCGAAATAGCAGAGAAACATCTTCAGTATGTCTCCCTCTATCGCCCATCCTCTGAGAAGGAATATAAACTCCAATGTAAAGATCTAAACAAACAATGGGTCAACACGGCAAGTGCAGCGGGTTTGGAAACTTCAGTTATCTCTCGACTCAAAAACAATAGTCCTATTTGTCCGGTCCTATACCTTCTCGTAAAAACACATAAAATTACATCTATTGATGATCTAGTGTCAACCGATCCAACAACATACAAGGTTAGACCTATCATCAGTTGTATAGGCGGACCAACGGTTAGAATAACGTGGTTAAACCTTATTTTTACTTAGGCGCTCAACATACCAACACATCTACCCAATGCCCAAATGTTCCTAGATCACCTACGTTGCGCAAAACCAAACAACTCGCACGTAATGGAGTCATTTGATGTTAGCTCACTCTATACAAACGTATCAAATGACTCTGCAATGCAAGCCATTTTCGAACTCTTAACTGAAAATGAACAAAAAGTAGATATGTATGGCTTCACAATTCAACAACTAATGACCCTCCTAAAACAATGTCTTAGTTGTTCAATCTTTCGGTGGTCGGGAAAATACTTCACACAACTCAGGGGGTTAGCCATGGGTCAACGTTTAGCACCTAGTCTTGCCATCGTTTTTATGTATAAGATGGAAGCTCCAGTTCTACTTCACCGCCCATTGCTCTACTGCCGGTATATAGGCGATTGCTTCATTGTCTATTCCACACAAGAGGAAGTGGACAAATGTTTCGAAGTCTTGAACGGACAGTCAGAGCATATAAAATTTACGCGAGAAAGTCCAAACTGGAGCGGCTTCCATTCATGAACATCCAAGTAAAGCTTTCAGATAGTGGCTATAGTAAAAATGGTATCGAAAACCAACTAACAAAAACATTTTGGTCAATCACCTTTCCTCTCATCCTTCACACATGAAAAAATCGCTAATTAAAAACATGTTTCGAGCGGCTAAGAATGTGTGCACAGGAGAAGAGGAAAGGAATGAATCATTAGACTTGGCACGAAAAAATTGCCATTTCCAACTGCAACAAAACATCTGCTACTTGGGAATATTCAAAAACTGGAATTAGGTCTCGAAAGAACAATACTCTGCACCTGAATAAAGTTTCCTTCAAACTGCCATTTATATCAAACGAAATTAGTAGCGCGGTTAAAAGGCGCCTAAAAAGATGCGGTCTTGAAAATTCTGGGCTAGTTATCGAAATCCCACCTCCCACTCTACGCCATCAGCTGATCCGCAATAGACTTTATGATCGATTGTGCAACACCAAAAACTGTATGATCTGCCCTAACGGAAATAGGAGCTGAGGGATCAAATATGAGCATTGTATGAGATCGGGCACAATTTACTTACTAACATGTAAAACATGCGGGAAGAAACATAGGCGAAAAGGGGTAGATCACTTTTCATCGGCATAAAGGAACATCTAGATAGTAAATCTAAAATAGATAAAACGAAACCTTTCGGTTTACATAGGGCACAAAAACACAACTACAACGATTTTGATGTAACTGTCACAATCCGAGCGCAGGAATCAAAAACATCCACGCGCAAGACTCTTGAGGCTTTTTGGATAAACGCCCAAAATCCCGAAATGAACCGGAAGGACGAGTGCGTCACCATCACACGAGATCTCGCGCCCTCTCTTCGTTTGATCTTCTAACTTGACCTAGACAGCATATGAATAAGACCATTCGAATCATTCGAATAGTCTATACTACATACGCCCAGGCTCTGAAGAAGACGGGTCGCCGAAACGTCAGCCGAACTTGTACGACTAATTTACCAACCGCGCTTCAGCTAATCAAGATAAGTTTTCTCAGTTTTCATATAACAATTAATTATGCCGAGGTTTATAGGAAGTCGAACTTTTGGACTGAGAAGATGACGGAATTATGGAAAAGATATTGCCCTACTGTTCCGTCAGTGTGATTGGTTCATATGGTGAATAACTAGGTTTTTTTAGCAGATTATTTCCAATTCAACTCATCTTCAGATCTAGTGCGCAGAAGGTAGCACCAATTGGTTATTCATGTAAAGTCAAGTGAGACTGATATTCCAAAAAGAATTGAGTGGCGAGCAAAAACACGGCCTCAGGCAGAATCGAACCCGCGTCTCATCCTATCCAGGGAGCGTACTCTACCACTACATCGCCGATGCACATTAGCGCCACCACTCATCCTTCATCATCTCTAAGCTAGCCGTCACCCATCAACCTTCGACAGGTTTGATCGGGTATGCGATCTCGCTTTATAAACCCAAATGAGTTGACGTTTATTGTGATAACTAATACTCGAAATTTCTAGCATTACTACTGCATTTTCCTCAGTATTATGACCATTCACATATTCCTAAGAGAATTGAGGGGTGAGCAGGAGTCCCGGGATAGGATGAAAAGCGAGTTCGATTCCCGCCCGAGGCCGTATTTTTTGCTCACCACTCACTTCTCTTAGGAATATATGAATGATCATGACACTGCAAAAAATCCAGTAAAAATATTAGAAATTTTGAGATCAATATTTCTTTGTTTTTATAATATGTTTTCCGTTCATCTGTTCACCTTACAATGGTCAAATGAATGGCCAGTGATCGAGGGGAAGAAAGTGCGCTCAGCGGTAATCTTTCAAGATCGTCCCTTCAAGCGACGTGCGCGGGAGTTCTCACTGTTCAAATTTCGTGCATCATCACATTCCTTTTCTTATTATCCAAATGTTCTTTCTGTGTTTACCTATATAATTTTTTGTTTTCCTCGTAACACTCGATTATTTTGACGTCCATCCTCATATTTCGGGCGATAGAACCGCCTTCGAAGAGTTTTCCGAAGATTATCGCGATTTTACAAGTAGGTACCCATTGATGTGGAGCAATGTGCAAAACTTTCGCGTCAGGCGAGACTAGAACCCGCATCTCACTCTTTCTGGAAATGCGGTGCTCTATCCGTTACACTACTGACGCCCATTTTGCATATCGCTCTTTCTATGTTACAGCGCATCTATCTGTCAGCCGCCAGCCGTCAGCGGCCTAGGACGGGTAGACATTAAACCCAGTCACGCTGACAGATGTTGGGTATTAAAGATCAAATGATATTCGTTTTATTTAAGCGCTTTTAGTGGTGGTACGATGTTTCAAATATGTACCCATTGATGTGAAGCAATGTGCAAAACTTTCTCGTCAGGCGGTACTAGAACCCGCACCTCACTCTTCCCGAAAACGCGTGCTCTATCCGTTACATTACTGAAGCGCAGAAAGAGCGATGTGCAAAAGGGGCGTCAGTAGTGTAATGGATAGAGCACGCATTCTCGGAAAGAGTGAGGTGCGGGTTCTAGTACCGCTTGACGAGAAAGTTTCGCACATTGCTTCACATCAATGGGTGCATATTTGAAATATCATAACACCGCTAGAAGCTGTTAAATCAAAAGAATATCTCGATTTGGATAGTTCGCAGGAATGCGAGCTGTTTTTGTTAGTGTCTTTCTTTGGGTAATCCCTAGTTGGTGTGCTTGGACGCAGTTATTATGTTGCCAATCGGCCCCAAGCTCCTATTGCCTTTGGCAGCCAAATCTATAGGGCAAAACTGCAGCAAACGAGATAGGATCGTCCCGGGTTCGAATTGGTTTTTTCATTTGATCTCGGCGCTATCTATCTGATATCTTGCGGGTCTTAGAAGTCAGCACTTCTGACGATTTTTCATAAGCGCTCTGGTGGCTGACGTTCGGAGGACCCCTCCTTCTACAGAATCTGGACTTCGGTTGTTTTCGAAACATCGACCTTCTATTAATCTCGGCATCAAAGTCAATTCAGTCTGGCTCCGGCGTTCTGCAGTACGTTCGTTGTTGAGTGGCGGAGAGTATTGGGAAGCAGAGTCCACCCCACAGGCGCTCCGCGATGAGAATCATAACTACTCAGCCACCGTTCCATACTATATTTTAGTATTTAATCACTATTGAAATACTACTACAAATTTAGTTTGGAAAGACTTCAGAATTCTGCCTACTAAGAAAAGCCCAAAGTCCAACTTTGTGGATGGAGTAGGTGACCATTGCGCTACTCACAGACTACTTAGCAAAGTACTCATTTAGACCAAAAAATTAGCTAATGTGTATGAAGCACCATATCACGCTAACAATTAGGCACTCTTGATTTCTATTCGACCTTAAATTTTCGAAATCCTTTCAAAATCTCTAGGGCTTTATCCCTTTTTGTTTTTGATTGCTATCCCAGGATTACGACTATCCGTCAATTAAAATTTGTTACCGCTGTACAAGCCCTTAAGCTATATGGATAGATTTCAAGAATCAAAATGAATATGAAGGCAGATATTCTTTTTTAAATTAACCGCTTTTAGCGGTGGTCTGATGTTATAGATATGCCCAATGATGAAGAGTGGCGTACAAGACTTTTGCGTCGAACCCGGACTTGAACCCACATTTCACCCTATCCGAGCGCACGTGGTCCAACCCGTTGCAACAGGTCAGAGCACGCGCTTTCGAATATGAAGAAAGTCGTAATTCACTGTCTGTTTCGAGAGTTTTTTTTTTCTGAAATCACGCTCAAAATTGTAAATATCTTATTAACATTTTTGTGTAAATCGTTCGCTGTCGCCTACTCTTTAGAGGGAGATGTAGAGGCTCTCGAGAGGATTGGCGAAGGCGAGAGATCAGCGCGACTGACGAGGCTGCAAGGCTGAAACTCGTGTATCGGGCTGTACAAGAACCCGTAACAGACCACATGACATGTTGGCTCAAATAATAATTAAGAGACATAATTTGATCTCATCAAGTCATATCTCAAAATGATTTTCTGGTCCAGTTAAGCTTATTGCTCGTGGTGTGTGCGTAGCTTTCAGCTAAAGTTCTACTCGATCTAACACTTTGAATGGTAGGCTTCTTTTAATGGTTGAGTTGTTTGATTCGTTTTTCACTTGAACTGGAGAATTATAAGTGAATAATAATAGTAAGGAATTGGGGGAATGGCCGACGGTCACTGATGCTCAGCGCGGGGTTAATCGTCCCTTCAACACTCTCCGCCAGTCGACCAACGAAAGACCTAAAGAACGCCTTGGTCTGCGTTCGTTTTGGATATGGAGTTTGCAACAAGATTCACCTTACCCTTACTTTTCGACTTTCAGGAAAAAAAAACGAAATTTTCAAGTATTAGTCGAAACAGCTCGTAAAGTGTTTAGAGAACTTCGTTGGAGATGCATGCAAGGTGACAATCAAATGCCAGAAGTACTGAGGTCCCACAGGAAAATTTGCTGATCACCTGTCACCTGTCGTCCCGCTGATCGACGAGTGACTCGAGCGGGTACCAGCAACTCTTCCATTTTTCCCTATAGCGTGCAAGAGTAGCCCAGTGGTTCCTCCTCGCTCTAGGAATTCGCTGAGCATCATATCTTTCTTCCATCGCTTTCGTGAAGAAATCGGACCAACGGGTCAGTGGTCTTCCTTTAGAGCGCTTGACGTCCCGAGGAATCCAGTCGGTAACGGCTCTCGTCCATCGGTTGTCGTTGAAGCGCATCACGTGTCCGGCCCACCTTATTTTCGATATCCTGGCGTGTAAAACGGCGTCTCTGATTTTCGATCGTTGACGTAGGTCGGAAGTTCGGATCCTTTGTCTCATTTGCGAAATACGAGATACTCCTAGCATCGACCTTTCGACTGCGCGTTCGATAACGTCAAGTGATCTTTCATCCTGCTTACGTAGCGACCAGGTTTCTGCTGCATACGTTAGGGCAGGGATAATTGTCGAGTCGAAAAGGTGGGCACGGAGTCGGATGTTCTTTGCCCTCCTCACTACATCTTCGATGCTCTTGAAACGTTCCCCAAGCCGCTCGTTTCCTCCTGCTCAACTCTGGGGCTAGGTCGTTCATCATGTTGATTTCACGACCTAGATAGATGTAACTGGAGCATTCGGAAATTGTCGTTGCGTTGAGCGTGAATGGGGCATTAGAAACCCATCCGTTCCTCATGAACATTGTTTTCGTTAGATTCAGTTGAAGACCGATCTTTCCACAGGCGTTATCGAAATCAGTCAACATTCGTTCCGCTTGGCTGATGTTTGGTGTTATGAGAACGATATCGTCAGCAAAGCGAAGATGGTTTAATTGTCGACCGTCAATTTTCACTCCCATTTCGTCCCATTCTAATGTTCGCATGACGTTTTGTAGGGTGGCAGTGAATAGTTTTGGCGATATTGTATCGCCTTGTCGAACCCCTTCTTACGTCAATGGTGATATTGTTGTAGAATGGAGATATTCTGGTCGTGAAATCTTTATAAAGCTCACGAAGGATCATTATGTACCGAGTAGGGACGCCCTGGTTATCCAGAGCCTCTATAACCGCTTCTGTTTCACTGAATCAAAGGCTTTCTTCAGATCGATAAAAGTGAGACAGAATGGTTGTTTGTACTCTCGCGAAACTTCAATGAGTCTTGTGATCGTGTGGATGTGGTCTATGGTACTAAATCCTTTTCGGAACCCTGCTTGTTCGCATGGCTGTCCTTCGTCCAGTGTTCTGTCGATCGTGTTTAGGATGACTCGAGTAAAGAGTTTATAGACAACGGACAGCAAGCAGATTGGGCGATAATTGCCTATGTCGTGAAGGTCTCCCTTTTTGAACAACAATACGGTCTTGCTGGTTTTCCATTGAATAGGGACCTTGCATTCTGACAGGTAGCGAGTGAAGAGCCGAGCCAGGGTGTTGATGAGAACTAGCGGCAGGTTCTTCAGGTGTTCTGGTCGAATCCTGTCTAGACTGGGTGTTGTTCTGTTTTTCACCGACGATATAGCATGTCGGATTTCAGAAGGGAGGACCGGTGGGACGACAAATTCGTCCTCTTTCAATTTATATGACGGTAAGAGAACATGGCTAGCGAAGAGATCCGAGTAGTATTGGTGGATGATTTTCTCCATAGCCCTTCTCGAAGCTGTAAGTGTCCCGTCAGGGTATCGGAGTGCAATCATCTTGGTCTTATAGTTGGCGAAGCCTCGCTGGGCTTTGCGAATGCTCTTCCCAGCTTCTGCAGCTTCTGCCATAACTGCTGCTCTTCTCTCTTTAAGGTCTCCTTTTATCGCTGCTCTGCATCGTTTCGCAAGTTCGGACGTAAGGTTTCGGTTGCCTGCAGCTCGTGCGATTCCACGTTGACGTATCAGCTCGAGTGTCTGCGGAGACAAGCGTCTCTTCGTGACCTTAGGACTCTCGGCTTTTATAGCGCTAACGTGAAGATATTCAACGAGTCGATCGTATTCTTCGTCGATGTTGTCGACAACGGTATCTTCCCAAGAGCCGACTAATGATTGAATACATCCCAGTTTATGGTAGTTCTGGGACTTCGTTGTTTAATTTAGCGGCTTTCTCTCCTCTCCTCGAAAATCGGAACGTTGCGCGAAGGAGGCGATGGTCTGATCCCGTGTAGAACTTGGGAACAACAGCGACGTCGGTCAGGCAAAACCTTCGATTTACTATGATGTGATCTATTTCGTTATGGTACTCTCCATTGGGAGACTCCCACGTCGATCGCTGAGAAAGAGGCTTTTGGAATTGCAAGTTACCATGGATGGTTTGGGTCGTCATGATAAACTCGGATAGCCTCTCACCCTGTTCATTCCATTCTAGTCCGTGGGTCCCTATGTGACGTTCTTCAGACGTTCTTCTAGGTCCAATTTTTGCGTTAATCTCCGACAATGACCTTGAAGAATGTATTATCTTCTCTGAAGAATTTTTCGAGATCCATATAGAACGCTTCGACTTCGTCTTCGTCATAGCTTGATGTTGGTGCGTAAGCAACGAAGATGGTCAAAGCCAGCATAGAACCACATCGTTTCAACCGTAATCGTCCGATACGGGTTGTTAGTTGTTCGAACGATTCAATGCTCACGGTCAAATTCGATTTGACGAGGACGCCAACACTGTTTTAGTCGACTGTTTTTGGAAACACTGGCAAGAACACTCAATATAATACATATGTATATGCATATATGTGCATATGTGTATGTTTAGGTATATATATATGTACGCATATGCACGTATACATACGTGTACATGCGCGCGCACGCTGCATGTGTATACATTCGTGTACGTACATGTATATACGTATGTATATGCACATATGCATATATACATGTGTACATATATGTATATATGCAGTTTTTAAGAGTGTTTATATCCTTTTCGAGATTGTTACGTTACATTCTGATGAAATATTTTGAACTTTTCATGAGGTGTGTTGCGACACTTATACAGTGCAAAATGCGTGTTTCGGCTTTACACTCTCCTCATTATACGTCTTATCAACCTCGAATACTCGACTGTAAAGCGCTGCTCGTTGGGTGATTTTATCACATAGCGACAGATGTAAATATTTCGGCGCCGGTTCCTCTATGCAGGGAATACATTCTCCTACAAAGGATTTTTGAACGGGAAGGCACCGTGCAGCTGACGAGACTAGTGACGAAAGATGCGTCTCACACTCTATAAGTATCATAGCAGACCTTATGAAGGGCTCAAAATATGCTATCGGACTATGTTGTTTAGAGCGAACTGTGAAGAATAGTCGAAAAGAAAGGTGTTACGCTACATTTCGCTCGTGGCTTATGGACCGTCTCAGCAGCATCGCTGTCATCAGGGCCACTCGCCGACTCCTATCATAGTCACAAGGCATTACGTGTAGGTAGGTAAGCTGGCAGCCATGAATTTTTCCCAAGAGCCTACTATTTTTCGTCGCCTTATCTATATGACAGGATATAAGTGGCTCTGATGATGGCGATACCATCGAGATGGTCCGAGCCATGGGAAGGTACAGCCTTGAAAAGCTAGAGAATCCTGGGAGATTGTATTGCTTCGTTGTATGATTCATAATTTTGTTATCTATCTACTACTCAATTTATTAGTATTTTTCCGTTATCTGCAATCATCATCCAATTGGTAACAGCGTCTTTTCCCCTTCGTTGTGATTTCCAGTGGTCATTCGCTCAAATTTCGCCAATTTTAATACTATAGTCATTTATCCAAAAAAGTGTTTTGATGCGCAGTGGCAGTAAAAAAATGTTCCAGTTTCACATTCGGTGCGCATCATCGCGTATTTCGTTTTCTTACGTGGTTAGTAGAAAAGGCTTTGTTTTGACATTCTATTCACTTGGGCTTCTGTTTTCATTCTATAGTGCTGAATAAACCCATTACTAGGCCTGAGCCTAACCTAGAAAGTGCGAAGCGTAATCTTATTTCCTTTCTTCCAACACTTCATGGAGACCTCTTGGAAGACCTTGCTCAGCTTCAGAATCGCTCATATTTAAACCGTCAAATAACTTTTAAAAGCCTGGGTAGAGACCATCCACCAACCTTGCTTACCTATACTTATACTATTTCTAATCAAACAATGCATGTATTAGGTGAACAAATATGGCTCCACCGTTTTTTACTTTCATTTTCGTTTATCCAATTATTTAAATTTATTTAAATATAATTTCCATTATTAGCAATAACATTTCCCCGATTTTTGGGTAATTGGTGAACGCCATCGTAGAAAAAATTGATAAGTTAAACTGGTAAAGTTTGGTAAAATTCTTTTTAAAATTTGCTAACTTGTAATTTCAATTTGGTAATATCATGTGACAGTCTGACGGTGAAATGCCGGAAGAGTAAAGCGGCTGAGGTAAACCTTCTCAAACCTCCCACCTCAGCTCACTTATGATGTTTTCGATCGGTTTTCCATTATGCGAGCGTTATCATGCACCAAATCAGTTTGTCACGTCTTACGGCCCGTAATGAGCTCTTTCCGTGAATATTCAGTTTTGCAGTCGGATAGATTTCTCGGATTTGCTGGTTCTCCGGAGTTTGGTGTATGGTCGTTTGCGCTTTGGATCGTCAAGAGAGGTCCACTTTTCGTCTTCAGTCACTATGTGATGCAAAAAAGTTTTCTTTTTCATCGGTGGCAGTTTTCTTCAACAGAACGTGAAGAGTTAAGCTTTCTGCAAATGGCGTTTCTTTGGGTGCAAAAGTCGCCACCTTCAAAGTCCTATAAAATCATCATATGAGATATTCTGTGTCTGAGAAAACATGTAAATGAATAGCGTTTTTCAAACAGTTTAAAGCAGAAGGAAAGAATTTGAATTTCCTAATTATAGCTATTACTATAGCAAAAATAAATAAATGGCGGAGTCATATTTGTGCACTCAATAAATTAACCCTTTCGGCTTCAAGGACTCACGGCTTCTCCATCTCTAACTGGCAACGCTGGACGGTGTGCTACACCTCCTTTGCATATTCAAATTCTAACGTGTGAATCAGTGACTGTCTTACTTCTCTTTGCCACTCATCACCCTGTTCATCGGGAAGAAGGTTGATGGTTCAATCTCCTACCACAGCGCTTCACTGTAGTTTTCTTGGTTTTATCTTCTTGTTTTCACTTCAGTATACCAAATCCCTGACCCCCTTTTGAATTCTCATCCTAAACTGAATTACATTAGAAACTACTACATTGTCATTCAGGGCGAAAAAGTTGGATATGCGTTGTTATTCCATAGATTTACGTTTTCTATCAACAAGTAGTGAAATGGTAGACGACTGAGCGTTCATCGCGATAATGATAACGTTATAGAAGAACCTTATTAATATTCGACATCAGAAAATAGTACCAAAACAATGCAGTTGAGGGTCGTGGTAGGAGATCGAACCAGCAACGTTTTTTCTAGTGGATAGGGCGTCGAGTAACAGAGAAGTGAAACAGACAGTGGTTCACACGCAGCGGGTTAGAGTTGCGGAGGAGGTGGGGCGGACAGTCCAGCCTTGCCCCTGAGAGATGCATAGACCGTGGTTTCATGGTCCCGAAAGGGTTAAGTGTTGATGAAGTTTTTGAGTGCCAT
The DNA here is from genome assembly GCA_019055375.1 of Parelaphostrongylus tenuis. Lineage (NCBI taxonomy): Eukaryota > Metazoa > Nematoda > Chromadorea > Rhabditida > Metastrongylidae > Parelaphostrongylus > Parelaphostrongylus tenuis. The sequence continues at coordinate 277,257 of JAHQIW010000203.1, read as the reverse complement.
AAATCATACTCTATCGATTTGAAGTCTCAATTTTATGACGTATTGCATTGAAGAGGGCACGTGGAGCAGCTGGTAAAGATACTCTGTAACATCACATACGATCCAGGTTTTGTCGATGGTTCGATCCCGCGCTCAGGGCTCACCAAGCTTGCCAACCCTTTGGAGTTGGCGAATTGATACGATACTGTCTAGTGAGGATATGACAACACCAAAATCACACGTTGGTAGGCTACCACATATCGTGAAGCCCAGATATGCATTCAGTCACCTCTAGCGATTCTTAAAGAAGGCGAATACATGGCACATCCCTCAAAGAGTGATCATCCTTAAAATCTGTACCTTTTTTCTAAATTTAGACAGTAGTGTGTATGTGATGTCTTACTTGGTAAAGCTTCTAACCAATCATTAGCGGAGGAGTAGAATCGTTTTTTTCAGACTCATGCGGGAACAATTATTTCTGCGAATTTTGCGAACGAGGGCAATTGGTAGATTAATGGAAGAGGTTCTGTTAGTGTTTTGAATAGTGTAATATTACCCGGTATTTTCAATCGTTGCAGGTTGTCATACCACTTGGACAGACACTTGGTTACCGTTGCAGTGTGTCAGGGTGCCGCTCTGACAGATCATTCTCGATGATCAGTATAATTGAACATATGAAAGGGCACTATGCTCAGATCAAGGAGTATGTGGTATTTTCATTAAAGATCATTCTTTTGGAATTATCACCTAACTTATTTCAAACGTGCAATTTATTACATTTAAACAGAGTTTTTATCTAGATCAGTCCAGAATAAGCATATCAGTTTAGAATAGCTGTGAGCTCAACTGGGTTTATAAAGCGAAATCGCATACCCGACCAAACCTGTAAAAGGTTGGTGGCTGCTAGCTAACATTGAGATGTTGAAGAATGAGTGGTCGGGCAAATGTGCATCAATGGTGTAGTGGTAGAGCACGCGTCCCGGATAGGATGAAACGTGGGTTCAATTCCCGCCTGAGGCCGCGTTTTTGCTCACCATTCATTTCCCCTAGATCAGACCTTTAATGGTGTCGACTTAGTTTTCTAACTCTCGCACAGAGCGGTACTCGATTTCATGCCGGCTATGGATTTGTTGGTTTTACGATGATAGACGCAGTGGTCCCTGTAATTATAACTTTTGAGGAGTTGAGAGTGTGATAGAACTGCAAAAAGGCCTTGTTTGACATATCTGAAATCTGTACGAAATGTGATTTCCGGAACTGATTTTTCCATCAACCTCGCCACTGAACAGATAATTTCAATTTTTTTTGGACCGGATACAAGATTGTTAACAATACAATTTATCCAACACAATACAATTAGCACTCATCCACTTTGGTTACGAAGGCGATTGGGTCTAGTAGATTGCATACCCATTTGACTCTTCCGAGCTCCAGAAAAGGCAAAACCCGCTGAAACGTCAGCTATTAGCATTCTGCTGTTTTGTACTAAGTGATTTATATTGCTCACAACCTCAGAGGAAATGACAGGTGGGAAGGAGAGGGGAGTGGTGGGGTTCTGAGTGATTAGTGACGCAAGCTGACAGGAAGTAACCAGTTGATTCGACCTCCTCCTCCACCACTTTCTTGTAGTCAGTCAACAAACGCCTTGCGATAAACCCCTGAGCTGGGATGCAATCTGAAATTGTAAGGTTTATCCGATCAGCATTTTATGCACACATGTAGAAATGATATTCTCCAACAACAGTTGAAATAAGACGTGAAATGTTCAAGACGTTTGCGGAGGATGCATGCGAGCATGACTCTGTCGAGCCGCCACGTGTGCGATGGGACGGGGCTGGTGCCGGGTGTCAGCGATAGTCGGTATGATATGTATGTATTATGAGCCAGTGAAATCCACTTGATAAACATATAGCTGTTAGCATTCACATGGGTATTTCATGTTGTCTTCAGTGAGTTTTGTATAAATTCAAGCCAAGTAATTCCATACGATAGCCCTGATTAAAAGTAATGATATTGCTTGAAAGAGCAGTTAATCGGAGTTTACATCAACATAGCATTATTGCTTTGGCGGTTACATCACTATGAAACAAAAACTCAGGTATTCTTGTTCAAAATTTTGAGAATTTATTGGATGATGTTAACGATTAATTGACAGTGCTCTGTTTTTATCAGCTCGAAGTGTCATTACAACTATCAGTGCAAAGAATGTGAAAGATACTTCGTTCTTTTGGGCATGACAGCATCGTGCTACTGTAAACGACTCAATGGCACAGAAAGCGTAAGTTTAGCTATCCCTTTCCATCAAGTTTAATGTTTCCAAGTAGATCTTTTTCTAGAATTGTCTTGTGACTAGGGAAGACTGGTCGTCATCAGCTGCTCGAGAGAACGTTGGATTCTTCAACTACGTACAAGCAGCACGCAGTAGCTGTGTTCTTCATGAACGACTGCAACGGAAGTAGATCTTCGTCGATGGCGGAAAGAGACGAAAGGTGTGTCAAGCAGAAATAGGAAAAGCCAATCGTGGATCATGTACAACATGGTTTTTTTGGTAAGCATACGCTCCAGTAAGGGTGAGATGCGAGTTCGATTCTCTTTTGATGTTCAAAGTTCTGGTTATATATCATTCAACATTATCGGCAGCGCATGGTTACACACCATCGTTGTTTGTGTTGGGGTTTTCTGCTGACACTTTTGGTGAGCAAAAAATGAAGTAGACTATAGGGGCATTCCTCTGTCTATTAGTGTTGATGACGTAAGGATATCGTTTTCCAATATAACAAATACGCATTTCAATTTCTGAGAATCTCAAAGCAAAGGTTTCTTTAAGGTTAAATGTTTCAGATTGTAGAACACCCGTGTCAAATTCTCCATCTGCGTACAACGACGAGGTTCCACTGACGCCACTTGTTTGCAGGGATCGGGAAAGACAGTAAGTGCTAAGTTGTCGTGTATTAATCTTAATCTAATGTTTTGTTACCATATTAGAAGGAAGCACTGCTTTCAGTGTAGTCTGAACTGCTAAATATGGTAAATGGGCATTCTTCCCCGCCTTTAATTGTCCTCTCCATCTAAGATTCTAAGCCTTAGACAGATATTTTGGATAAGAGTGACAGTGGCAGAGCATGACATGTTCAAAAAGAATGTGGCTCAGGATATTGTCGTAGTGTCACGATGGTTTACTAGGAGTTTTTTCTGAACAGATTGCCCGTATAATTCCGTTGTCTTCAATTTTTTTCAACCCTCTAAGGGCAACGCCTCCTATGTTTTCTTTTCCAGGATTTCGGCAAGCATGCGATAGCTTAGATTTTGGCGATCGTGATACCATACTTGTTGCGGCGAAAATGAAATTGAGTTCCGTACTTGGCTTTTTTCTCTGCTAAAGGGTATAAATGATTGTGTAGATGGGATTTTGCAACATTCGCGAAAAAAGCACCTATGCGGGTAATAATTGTTAATGGTCTTTTGAACCGTTAAAGAACGATGTGTACTAGCCGAGATATTGAAGGCCTTTTTTTTAGACCCTTGGTAATCACTCTAAAGCTGAAATCCCTGTGATTTCAACAATATGTATGATTTTTCGAAAAAACCTTTCTATTGCGTTTTAACACTGGAGATAAAATTATGTTCCACACTTACTTTAATTTATTTGATCAGCTGGTCTTGTATATGGCTCTCCGCCAAACTCTTACTAATCATTGGATGAACCAAATATCGAGGATTCAGTTTCACTAGTCGGTTTTTTTTGAAAGATTATCATAGAATACTGCAAAAATGAAGAGAAGATTATGTTTCCTCGAAGTTTTTATGGTACAGAAAAGTTATATATGCACGTGAGACTACTATTATGTAGAGTAAAACATGGGTATCACAAAAGTGAAAAAGGCATAAGTTCTACTTCCCTGATGAAATCCTATTGAATAACGAAAGTCGCGTGCCTCTTGCAAGCTACGCAGTGCGATCAATCAACTGCCGTCTTGGAAGGGTTGACAGACTTTCAGTAGTTATTTGATAATAGATTGAGGGGCTACTGAAGCTCATTTGAGTTTCCGAAAAAATTTTTATAGAGCGCTGGCAGAGCGGGAAGCGAACTATGTCACACAACAAACAAATGAGAACGCTGCCTTACTTAGCCTTACTTAGCGCGCTTTTATCTGGCAATATAGAATGAAAGTGTTGTTTTTTCTGCAATTCTAGTACAAAAGAAGACCAAGAAATTTCTACGACGAGGAAGAAAAAAGTTGCGCTCGTATAATAAAACTAGTACAATAGTGCGCACAAGGTGTCAAAATCAATTTTATTTTCGCTGCTATTGATCACTGAAAATGTCTACTCAGAAAGCAAGTGTAGTATTGTAGTTGTCGAGATTGAAGCTATCGAATGAATTCTAAAAGTCCAGGGAAAAATCAAAATGGAAATGTTTTCAAGCAGTTGTAATATGATTATAGATAATAAAAACTACCGGTTCTTCATATTTTCAGACCAACAACCTCTCGAGATCTTTGGAGCAGCTATAGAAGTAGTTTGCGAGACTCTGTTCAAACAACAGCGGGGAGCGCACAGAAGGAGCATCATGATAGAGGATGTGAGTGCCAACTTTTAGGTCTTAACCTGCTGGCTGAGTTCTCCGAAAGAAGTATTAAAAGCTAATAACAATTCTTTCTTTTAAAAGTTCCTTTTTTGTTTTCTGTATTAATTTGAGGATTTTGGTGTACGTAATATGTAGCCTCTAATCAAATAACCAAATTTTCTATTTGTTCTCCATCCAACCATCGTTTTCATCAATTTATGTCCTTCGATCTTTTTCAATTCACTTTAGAGTTACAATTTCTTTCACTGTCTCTGCAAATTTACTGACGACAACATGACTCAAATATGAGTTAAAGGATGTGTTCAATGTAGTAGAGCTCTGCTATGCCAGTGTCGATGCTTCGCTCCCTGTCTAGGTGCTAAAGTAGTACGGCACGATCTCTTCTTTTGACGCGCGAGCACTGGTGTTGGAAGTTTGCATGTGTATCTTATAATGAGAAGTAGAACGATGGATCATGACTTCACTGGGATTCCGGCCGACAATTGGGGTTTCTATTAAATTTATCCAAAGCGTTTGGAGATATGTGTTCCTTCATGCATGGTGTGCGGTGGTATCTCTATCTCATATTTGTGGGTAAACTAGGCCTCAACTATAAACTCCTAAATATTGTTTGAAGTCGTCTCATTTACTAATTTAATTCTTCAAAGCGCATATTTTTAGGCGATAGAGCATCGCGGCGTCCTGCTGATCGATCACCGCAATGGAAAAGCAGGCAGGATGCCTTGCTCTTAGAAAATCCATCACCGCCACTCACTCCTCGAAGAATAGTACGTTTGTTGGTGATTTAGTTCGAATCATTGACATATCGCTGTTGTTTTAGGCTCGGAGTCCAAGAGGGACGCCATTGCGCTCACCGTATCACTCCCCTCATCACTCCCCGGACCACTCACAGGTAGGTAAATTTGTGTCATTATCAGAAGAGCGATTGCCTCAAGAACAGTCATAAATCTAAATTATTATGTAGGTTGCTTTATAAGTTTTGACACTCGAGCAAGAAGTACAAAATTATCATTCAGAATTGATCAAACTCGCATGATTTTAATATTGTTCAATTTGTGCATTCTCCTGCGAACATTTTGGTATACAAGTTGCCTTAATTGTTTTGAGATGGAGCTGTCATTGGAACGAATTCGCTTACCAGTTATGCACGAATGCCGGGCGCTTAAAAGAAATGTTAGTGAAGCGGAACGCAAGAATAATGGAGGTTGGGGCGGTAATACAGTTGCAGACAGCGCGCCTAGGAATTGTTTCGTGAAGTTCAAAGCCGGAGAGAACAGTCTGGAGGAACAGTCGCACTCCCACCGTTCATAGGACCGACCACTAAATCTTACGCTCCGCTTTACAAGCCTTTCCCTTATATGTCATTCGTGCATGAGCAGCAAGCGAATTTGCTCTAAGACTGCTCCATCTCAAAGCAAGTTTAGGCATGTTGTATACAATAATATTTGCAAGAAAATTTTCATTTTGACGGCATTAATTTATGCAAATCTAATTACTTTTGATCAGCAGAATCAAAATTCGTTTGAAATCTGTTTACATTGATTTCTTCGCGTTTCTTTCAAGCATTTACTAATGCGATCAAATTGCATTGAAAGATATAATATCTTTTTCGTTGAGCCATTATGACTTTTTGCAGTATGATTTGTCTGGATCGAACTACGGGTGGCGGTCGCTTACCTGTAGCACACCAATTCGACTACCGCCTCACCCGTATTTTCAAGTCGGGAATGGAGATCAGTTTGCTTCTCGGACGACGACTTCTCTATCGACAGTAGGACTTGGAGCTTTTCCTCAGCATGCTCTATTGCCAACTTATCGTGGATTTCTGCCCTTTCTTTATCCACGGTGTATGCCCATGTTTCAGCGAATCTCAGAACAATATTTTTGCAAAACATTTTTCTGATTCTGTATTTTGATAAGCACAACCTAAAATATATACACCCAAGAGAATTGAGTGGTGAGGAAAATTACGACCTTAAACGGGAGTTGAACCCGCGTTTCATCTATACTGGGGACGCGTGCTGCTACTACACCACCGAGGTGCATTCGCGTCACCACTCATTCTTAAACATCTCTTAAACATATCATAGCTGTTGGGTCGGGTATGCCGTTTCGCTTAATAAACCCAGTTGAGCTAACAGCTTTTGTGTTAGGTAGTACTCGGGATTTTTAGTGTTTTTACTGCGTTTTTCGCAGTGCTATGATGTTTCATATGTCCGTTCTGTTCTCTGTCTGTCTATAATGGCCTCTTCGGACAATATGTCAGCTCAACTGGGTTTACAAACGAAATCGCATACCTGATCAAACTGTCAAAGGTTGGCGGCTGACAGCTATCATAGAGATGTTGAGGAATGAGTGGTGACGTGAATGTATATAACTCGGTGGTGTATTGGCAGCACGTGTCCCCGGTATTGGTGAAATGCGGGTTCGTCTCCCGCTGGAGGTCGTATTTTTGCTCACCACTGAATTCTCTTAGGTATGTAAAACGTCTTAACACTACGAAAATTGCAGTAAAAATACTAGGAAATTCGAGCACAACGTAGATTGGTCCAGGATTTCGAATAAGCTGGCTTTTTGGCGAACTTCTCCTCTTCAGGGCCTAGAATAGTCAAGTTGTTTGCAGCTTGGCTGGCCAAATACCTATTTAGCTGAAATAGAAATTCGCCTACATCTAGATTACAGGCGCATACGAACATAACTATTTTTCCACATATTCATCGCTTTCTATGAGTATTTGTTGGAAATTTCAGGTAGAGACCAACCGTGCGAAAATAACGTTGCTAATGCTGTTCTCATTACAAAAATTAGTTCTTTATATTATGCTAGATCAGTGTAATATCGAAGCATTCTTCTTTGAGTTCCACGTTTAGATGTATAGAATTTGAATGAAATGCTTTGAGAGTATTACGTTTTGAGGTTCTATATTCAAGTGTGAGGAAGGCTTCTAGGTATCGTTTTGAGCTTGCAGACTAGGTGTTCTTCCTAAACGTAAGTGGGGAAGATAACCATCTTACTAAAATATTCGTCTCAGCGCGCTTCACACGAAATTGAGTAAATGTACTCGAACTCATGCAGTCACCCTCTTTGTCGTCTAGGACATGTTATACCGTTCTTGCGAACGAGTTGGCACTCCAGAGTACTCGATGGTGTTCCAATTATTGTTCCCCTCAATTCTTCTGAACCTACTCTTTTAGTGAAATGAAGAATGGGATTAACGGGATCTTATCTTCGCTGCAACTATCGCTTCGGAGCTGCTATTACCTCCTATCGTGGATTATATATGAGTTATATAATCAAAGACGCTTCATTCTTTCCAAGTGTACAGATATCTGAGTGTGGCCATCTATACGTTCATTATACCCTATGTGTAGGGCACGCAGTCAAATTGGCACTAAATACAGAGAATCCAACAAATTCTTCACAGAGATTCTTTCTTGTTTTTTGAGACACAGAGTGTGGTTTTTGTGGTTTCTTCTGTTTTAGTTACATATATCCGCTATCAAAATGGATGCCTTGACTTTTCTTGTTTACTCTTAGGTCCATATCAACCTTACGCTGTACCACCTACCATACAGGCTGCAGCAGGACAGCTTCATGATGCACCACCTACTACACAGGCTTCAGTCGGACAGTTTCATGCTGTACCACCTACCACCCAGGCCGCAGCCGGACAGTTTTATTGTGCGTTCTTAGTGTTAAAGTTTCGTTTTTTATTGCTGTATGGTATGACACGCGAATGGTTATACAACAGAAATTGGAATATATTTTCTCTAGACAAATGTCCTCGTAATTTTTAATAATTTTGCTCATCTATGATTTCTAGACCCTCTACAACTGTTCTGGCAGTGTGCGGCACAACAGACACCGTTAGCTGCTATCCAGAATTCTCCGACACCCAATATAAATCAGTCTGCCTCGAGCTCGAAATCAGCTGCGCAACTGAATGAGACGTCCAATGTTCCACCACCGTCTCTACCGGAACATAGGGGAAGAAAGAGATCCAAGAGAACCGTTCCTTTTCCTCCAGTATTGCTTTCCTTTCTTTCATTACATCTGAATTATTCTTTGATCTGATATAGAATTTGTATGATTTATAGCGCTTTTCAGAGTCTCAGGAAAACGCGTAAGAGAGCGCAGCGATCATCACGTTGCGGAAATTCTGATTCGCAGTAATTCGGATGTAAATGGCCGTGGGTGAGGAGGACCTACGGAAATGCTAACAGTATCACGTGCCACTAATTACTATTGCAGGTAGGGGTGTGTCAATGAGGTGCATGGGTCGTGTGTGTGTGTGTTTCGTGATATCTATGTACGTGTGGATAATGAGTATAATTCGTTCACCCGAACGAGCTACAAACCGTGAGTTGTTGTCCAATATTTTGTCGATATCACAAGCCCTTTTTAATCCTATAATTATAGCAAAAAAAACTTGATAGATAGGAAGTCGATGAAATGAGAAGAAGGAAAATTCGGATTCTGTGAATGGACCTCGTGGAGCATTTGAAGGAATGAGATATGCCCTAAAAAGTTTGCTAGCTGCACGAATGGAATGAGACCTACTATACGGAACGTGTAAGTTAAAATCTTTTTTTTTGCACATCGCAAAGAAGTTACCAGAATTTGGCAGCGTTGTGTGAGCACTACTTGATCAAAGAATTGGAACGTTCTAAAAGAAAAAGGCCAAGGAGACGTCAACTTAGTTTCAGGTCAGTCACTTTTCTAAGAAATATTTGGCTTACAAAAAAGTTTTTCAACACTCTCTGAAAATCCAAAATTTATACATAAATCTAATTAGAAAGCAGCAATAATTGTACTCCAGGATAAAGACCTGAATTATCCACAATCATCTGCCAACAATCTGCAAGCTTCCGAGTTTGCTCAAAATTGATAATCCTTGGGCTTTGGATCAAAAGACTCCTGACATGCTATTCAATTTGATCAAATGTCTTGAATCGGCGTCCACGCAGGAAATGTTTCATTGAACGATTCCATTGATAATACCACACCGTCTTTTGATCGATGTTAAGTTCTATTGCTAATTCAGGAATGTTTGATGACGATTCCGTATCCTTAGCTGCTTACAGATTTCCATCGTCCAATTTCAATGGCTAGCCGGGACGGGGTTCGTCTTCAAGACTGAGATCACCACTTTCAACTTGTTTGAACCACTTTGGAACAATCACGTGCTCACACTTCCTCCAACTTCGCCACCACAGATTCCTTCGCAGCATCTTTTGGTAAAGTGTAGTCACTGCCAGCAATAGCGTATTATAACTCGAAGCTCAGTTTTGTCCATAACTAACCCTGCCGTGGAAGTTCCTCATGGAAATATTCCTGAATTATCCCATGAATTTACAGTAACCCATACTGTGTGCGAAGCAAACATAAAATCAACCACATTTCGATACTCTGTAGAAGTCATCGAAGAGTTGCATTCCTGTGAAGCAGAACAAGAAATGATAACTTAATGTAGTTATTTTTTCCTACAACTATTTCGGACACGATTTCCTTCATGCTCCCTCACATTGGTTGGTTATCAATGTCGTCTTACTCTCCGCTCGTTCTGTGAAACCCTATGTGAAATCTAGTACTTTTCTGGTATCTCCACCCTGTTTGAGCTCCTTGGGAAAACGCGTTCTTTGACTCAATCTCAGTCTTAGTAGTCATTCGATAGCTCGAGTAGAAGAATTCTAACGAAGTACTATTTTCCCAGACAGTTTTTTAACTGCTCTATGGCAGTGAAACTTGAATTTTATTTTAATCCAAGCAAATTTTGCTGGAGAAGCCTTTATCTTCATACTTTAAACAATCATTTGAGAGCACAGATTTCGAGAATTTTAATGACATATTATTTTAGGAAAGAATTTTTTCTGCGCTGTAATATTTAAAAAAATTGAGCTTTGTAAGTTTATATCATTCTCGTTGTCAGCATCCTATTATAACGTCTTGGGAAAGACGCACTTTCTTATTTTTTAGAGTTCTGCTAACCATCTGGTAGCATATACTTGGGACGATTAAAGGTGTGCTTTTTATCTAAATCACTCCTTGGATGCGCTCTAGCAGTGAAAATAAAATTATGTTGTACACTCAAGCATTTCTCGCTGGACAGAGCTTCTCACCTACACTTTTAATAACCATTCGATATCATGGATCTCTGCAACATCTGTGTTATATTGTTTTTTCAAAGGGCTTCATTGTGCGCTATTGTAGCCAATAAAAAGGTTGCACGTACCACTACACTGGTACCAAACCACAGAGCATTTGTCATTATGTGCGTAGGATTTCACAACAGTCACCAACACCCCGCTTTTTCCGGTGCCATATTCGCGAAGCCTACTCTTTTTTGAGTGTTAAGCGCATTAAAAGTCCCTTTCAAGAACCAAGCACATTATCGAAAGGCTCAAATTTGTGCTATCAAATGTTTATCAGAAAATATGTGGGAAAAGCTTTGTCTGGTGAAAAATGCTTGTGTGTAAAACGAAATTTTATTTTCACTCAACAATGAAGCAATTTTGAATGTATAGTGTGCCACTAAAATTTCCGTTATTCAAGGTATCGAATAGCCATTAAAATTACCAGGTTTGGAACATGGTCGAGATAACGGAAAACTGTCTGAAATTCTGTAGGACTTTCTTATTCCGGCTATACATTGGTAAGCTTTTTTGTCAACAGGAAAAGGAGCTACTGACAGCTTAAAAGCGTGACCACCATTATTTATGCTTCTCGACTACTCGTTGCTAAAAACGTTTCTCACTAAAAGTTATACTTCGTTGATGGATATTCTCCTTTACAGGTTTTTGCATTATATAGCACTCGAAACGTCCGTGTTTTGTCAATTGTGATTATTTCATTTTTGGGAAAGGAGGAGCTTATGTTGCAGAATCATCAATGTGAAGGTGGATTTTTGAAACGTGTCATCTAAGGGAATGACGCAGTCGCTATACTTTCCTTCAAGCTCTCCTTTTCACGTACCTCGCTTTCAACATGAGTTTGAAATCTGTTCGCCTCAGTAGACCAATTTACGAGTGCTTGAAAATAGTAGGATTGGTTTTATACTTTTTTCGTAAAATTTTTCTTTGAAAAAAATGCAACTGATAAGCTCTAAGGCTCATGGAAGTTTTGAAGGGCTGAAAAGGCGATATCATCAACTTGTAAAAGGTGATTACGATGTTTGCTGTGAATAATCGGATGTGAAATGTGAATTATTTGTTATCATTAAAGTTTACAGGTTTGTTCAATTTTGAGGAACCAAAAATGAAGTGGCAAGACTGCAACCTATGATGCAACAACGGACAGCGTCGCTATGTGAAGAGTTGCCTTAAGAATAACGTGGTAAGTGGAAGATTATTTATAGATACATATATACATTATATTTGGTATGTAGATGATATCCACATATATATGCATATATATATATATATATATATATATATATATATATATACTTCACTACTAATAAAGAGCCGCCGTAATTTGAAAATTTTCGTGAAACAAATTCGATTTTTAAAAAAGGAAAAAGGCTTAGCACATTTTAATAGTGGGAATGATCACCACACAAGCTACCCAGTTTTGTTGTAGTGAGCACTGGGAGCTTACCGCTACCGGTTTTGCTCTGCCTGTTGCGATGGTTTACACTGAAATGCACATGGTTTCTGGTCGAGTTACCGGTATTGCCACTAGCAAGGAACGAGCTCAGGCATTTGTGCAACTTGTTGTTATACAGACAGTAAGTATGTATCACTTTCAATTTTCAAGGGTTTGCGTCTTATCATAAATTCGGAAAAGCCTGGGAAGTAAACTCTGCTTCTGTGAAGATTCGTCAGTCTTTTGATGTTGATATGATTTTTACAGTTCTACACGATCCTATTGAAAACATCGTCAAAACGCGTTGCCAATGAATACGACTATGCTGTTTGGGGTCCTTGACGTTCTTGAAAGGCAAGTTCATAGTGCTCTCTTACTTGGTACCGTAATATCGACCATTTCGAGTCAGTTAGAAGTTAAATTGACCTACGAACCATTGCAGTTCCAAAATGTTGCTCTTGATCCCAACAATGATAAGAGTGGGTTTTTTCAATAGTGAATATACATCTGGGAGATTTCAAGCAGAATACTAATACCCCTCAAGATAGAGGCACAGTTTCCTTATGTCCATCAAAACATGCAATTTTTTGGAAACTTTTGAGGAACGTCTAGATATGCGGAGAAGTGTCTTTAGCACTAAATTAGAGCTTTTAAAAAGAAATGGCATTTATAACGAGTACGTTTTTTGTGAGTGATATAGTGTCAATTGTGTTAGACGATGGTTCAGTGTGCTTTAGTGAAAAAATTTCAATGTCAAAAGCTTTTTCTACCTTCCTCAATTTTTTACCTCATTAGAAGAAAGTGTGTTTATAAGAATTGAGACTTTTTGCAGTTGACTTGAAGAATGCTCCACAGCGTTATATTATTGTCGACAACACGCTGAAGGCAATTTGTGCTAAGACGGATGGCAAAGGAGGAAAAGGGATGTACGAAGACAACGATTGACGTAACGTTAACGCGTGTCCCGCCAATTTTGCTCTAATTTTAACATCTGACACGATCGGAACAGCCTTTATTGCTAATGTAACTAGTTTCAATGAAAAAAAAATTATGTAGACTAGAAAAATCATCATGGCGAATTGGCAAAAAGCGATGTGTTGAAGTGGACTGAATTTGATGTGATGTATTTGAGGCAAACTTTTTTTCTGACCGATGCTTACTGTAGCATTAGAGCAGCTATAACTTGGCAGTTTGCATGTATGTAGATTACTCCGAGTAAGGTAGTGGATTAGGTAGTGATTTAGGTTGAAGTGTACGTTATAATGAGTTTGAAATCAGCATTTCTTTTGGAAAGCAAATGGAAAATTTTGAAATAAATAACTTCTGAAGAGCTTTATTTTGCTTATAATTTTAGAAAACACATCGTTACTTAGCGACTGATCGTAAGGAAACTACTGGAAAAAGATTACAAAACCAAAACTAGTGAAAGACTTGGAGTTATTCGAGTACTTATAGTTTCAGTGCTATTCTAATATCAAGAACAAGTCTGTATTCCTGTGAAGATATTTTATGATACTTTCATATGACGATGAGTAAGGAAACTGTAGTTGTCCAAGCCATTAGGACCTTTACACCTTTACGTTTGCATTCTTATGAGTTGTGATTGTGTCTATCAGAAAATGATAAGACATTTTAAATTACGTATATATTTTATACAATAACCTCAAAACTTGCACCGGAGTAGTGCTCATAATAGACCTCATGAAAGGCTCAAAATATGTCATCAATCGTCTTTTTTGAATGACGTCTTAGAATAGTCGACTGCAATTTGCTTCATATGCCCACGTAACAGCCATACGCCATGCAATCGGCAATCAGTCACTCTGAGAGAACGCCACGGTAGATTTTCACTTTCCGTTGAGTGTATAAAGTTTGTCGTCGGTTTCTCTTTATAGGGTAGAGCTCCGAGGAACTAACTCAACGAAAAGGCACTGTGCACCTGACAAAACTGAAAGTTGAAACACTTAGCTTGCACTATATAATTGTTCATAACAGGCCACATACACGGCTCAAAAATAGTTATAAGGCATACTGAAATTTGAGCGTTGTCTAAAGAAACACTCAAAGCGAAAGGTACGATATTTCATGATTACCACCCAGAGCAATTGAGTGTACAACACTGCCTGTTCAGTGGTTTTTCACTGATGATGCGTGTAAATATTACGGCGTCGGCTCATAGCAGAGGATATCTCCTCAAGGAACTGACTGCACCGTAAGACAGCGTGCAACCTACGAGGCTAAAAGAACGAAACACACCTGTAGCTCTATTGCTGAGATTTAAACTTTCAAATGATTACTGAAAGTGTAAAGCACCAAGAAAGACTTTCAGAAAATCGTGTATTTAATTGGATACATTCCGTCTGGGAAATGTTACTTAAGAGTTTGAATTATTTTCCTCTCGAAATGAGGTGGTTACCTCGTTGAACCACAGTTAATTTCTTTGACACTTAACCCTTTGAGGACCGTGTGGGACGTCTCGTCCCACACCGCGCGGAGTCAAATGTCAGTTACTGCAACGGCGGCCTCGCGCCCCATGAGAAAGGTGGCGAATCTCGTGAGAAGATAGACTCCAGACAGCAGGATAGATGCGAGCAGGCGAACGCAGGTGGTTCTGAGAGACCTTCTTAATAAGTTAGAAACTAAGTTTTATAACATAATTTGTATCAACTACTGACGTCCAAGCGGTTTCGCCTTCTTCAGAGCCTGAAAAAATTAGACTGTGCACAACCCAGTCGGCGAAAATCCCGAATACTCAAATAGAAAAGGTTACCGAACCAAGATTTTATTCTCATCAAACACAAAACAACTTCCGGTTTAATTTTGTCATAAGAGAACAAATGAATATCCGACCTTATTCGCTGTACAAGAATTTTTGATAGGAGTGTTAGCAATCATTCAAAAGCTCAACCGCCTCGGTTTGTGCGCGGCAGGCGGCGATACCGCGTGGTGGCGCGGTGAGTGCAGGTCGTCCCAATGACAGTGTGTTAACTTCGCAATGAAATTTTGATTCTTATCGTCACTAGGGAGAGTTAAATCGCTATAAAAAAAAGGTGTAGTAGAAGAAGCTTCACTAAGGCTATATTTGGTTGAAACATGCCAAAACACATAAAACAACGAACTGTTCATCAAAATGACACTGCACATAGTACTATGCCATTTCAGCGCTCATTCAAAAAACTTTTCAAGATTAGTTAGCTTTAGGAGTTAGGTCTTCTATGAAGTTGTAGAGGAAACTTTATTCTATTGTCTTATAGGTGATAACTTTCTATAAATCCACTTATAATCTATAAGAATACCGCTTCATCGCTGCGACCTGAAATTGATGCCAATGCTTTTTCTAAGGCGCCACATTTTTGAAGAAGACCGGGCGCTTGCGAAAGGTCATAGTTCGCACTCTTACTAAACAATTGCATGCTTTATTCACTTATATTTAGGATTCATTTCGCTAGTCTTTCGTTGTACGCACCTTGTTTCGACCCCTTGAGGAAAAACGCGTTTTATGATTTTTTCAGAGGCTTAGGTAGTCTTTTGCTAGCTCAGGTCACGAGAATTTCTGTGTACTTCATTTATTCGAAAGCCTTCTCCAATTCGCGTTACACGATCGATCCCATCTGCGATCGGAGCCAAGAAAGAACGACGAGGGCGAAAGCCAATATTTTTTGACTGCTACAAACCTTTAAGCAGTTTTTTTTCAAGAACTAAGTATTTGGTCGTGATTTCCAAAATTAGGCTCTCTAATGATTACTCAAAATCTGAAGGGAAAGTTTTGTCTAGCGAGAAATGCTTGCGTATGAAAAATAATTTTATTTTGGCTGTTGCAGCCCCATAAAAACACTATTCCAAAAATCAAATAGATTTTGAAAATTATCGAGACTTAAGCTATCAAATGGCTGCTACAATTCTGGAAAACTCAAAAAACTCGTTTGTTCCGAGAGCTCCAGACAGGGTGCGGAAAATGAAGACAATCCAGATTTGCAAAATCCGAAGCTCTTTTGGCTGCTACAGCTCAATGACAAGCTCTTAAAAAAAAGCAGTCACATTATTAAAATTCCCAAGGTTCAAACTATCTAAAATAAACTCGTAATTTCTAGCATTTTCACTGAATTTTTCGCAATGTTGTTTTGTTCCATATATTCCTAAGAGAATTGAGTGGTGAGCAAAAACACGGCCTCAGGCGGGAATCGAATCCGCGTTTAATCCTATTCAGGGACTCGTGTTCTACCACTACACCACCACTCATTCTTCGACATCTCTATGCTAACTATCAGCCACCAACCATAAACAGATTTGGTCGGGTATGCGATTTCGCCTCATAAACCCACTTGAGCTGACAGCCACAGTAATAACTAATACTTGAAATTTCTAGTTTTTACTGCACTTTTCGCAATGTTGTTTTGTTTCATATACTCCTAAGAGAATCGAGTGGTGAGAAAAAAACACGGCCTCAGGAGGGAATCGAACCCGCTTTTCATCCCACCCGGGGACGCGTGCTGTACCACTACACCACCGAGGCACATTTGCACCACCACTTACTATTTAACATCTCTATATTAGTGTTAGTGTTTTGCTCACCACCCAGTTCTCTTACGAATACCTAATGTATGTTGATTTTCTTAGGGAAAAGCTCTGTTCAGCAAAAAATGCTCGAGGGTAAAGTATAATTTTACTTCTACTAAAACCATGCAATAAATAAATTTTCCTAAAAAAAGTATAAAAGGATAAAGCATGAAGCTCTCGGTGTTCATCACTCCGTGAAGGATGCGCCATGCCTTCACCTTCAATTTTAAAACTTCTTTTGAAGTAACTGAGTGTATATCTGCCTTTTACAATGACTCGCGGTGGCCCCCCCGCAGTATCGGATCATTGCTGCTTATCCTGCCATATAAGTTTGAGACCAATACGGTGCCAATCTACCGGCCACGGAGGCATGGATGGTTTGGTGATCCATGAGCGCGAAACCAAACCACTGACCTCGTGTGCGACTCAGAGCACCTCTAACCACTGCGCCACATTCGCTCTTTATATAATATATAATATATATATATATATTCAGCCAAAATCGGCTTACTTTTTGAGTTGAAGAATCTTTGAGGAATGTGCCATACAATCGTTAATGATATCTTCGTTTGAAAAATGCTGAGAAATGATTCGCGGTAGCACACTGAGGGGTTAACCCAGTGCTATTTATTCTCCCATAAAGATTCGGCACAATTTTACCGATCGAAGAGATGGAAGGCTTGGTGAGGCATGAACGCGAGATAGAACCAACGGCCTCGTGTGTGATAAAGAACACCCCTAACCACTACGCCAGGCGCGGTCTTGAGCACAAAAGTCTTTTTTTCTAGTTAGGCTTACTATGGAGGTCTCCTCAGTAATTAGGTTTAGTACTAACTTGTTTCCAGGCTGTAATGAATGATCACTAATAGTCTAGTGAAAAGCTCTGCTGAGTGAAACAGGAAAGAAATTATGAACACATTTCACGCGATGCAACTGCATTCCACTGAGTTCGTGAGGCAAAGTGAACTTTTTAGGAAGTCTGGATAATTTTTTTCACAAAAAATAGGCTTTCGTGTCCCCTTTAGTAATAATGTATCTAATACAATATGGAGTATCACTATATAACATCAAAAATTCCGCTGTGAAGTCAAAAAATGGACTACGATTGCAAAACGTTTTATTTTCTTTTTTTGGTTCAGAGAACGTAACATGAAGGTCAAACCACTAACCAAGCATAGTATGAGAATCAGCATTTATTAAGCTATCGGACCAGTATAAAAACATAGACTAAAAAAAGAGAACCAAATGTAAATAACGGTTGGAAATGTATTCGTTTTTTGGGATGATGTGGTTCTTCTTGTTGAAAAATAGCCCATTTTTTGACACATGCACGTTCTTCCAATTAGAAAACACGTAAGAACTTTCACGTGAATCTCTTCAGTGATAATTCATCATCGGACAGTGATAATATTTCCTTGGAGCCCTAATTCATCAAGTAATCTCCAATGCATTTCCAATTCTCATGCGCGCGCTGTACAAAACTCTGGTGCGCGAATTGCCGCATAGGTCTGTTTAACCTATATGATTGCCAAACAGTTAAATCCCTGGCTAAAGCTTTAAGTCGTCGGTCTACGAGAAATCCTTTTAGTAACGCTGTGACATTCAAATAAAATTATGTTTCGCACCTGCCGCGCAATTTCACTTTCTCTTGCGAAAAATCCTTGGGAAGCACGAAAAGCATAAGAACGTGTCGATAAAATCTCGTAGTATCTGAGTCGATCATTAATTTTTGGAGTTTTTTTCTAAGTTGAAAAAATTTTTACTTGAAAACAAGTTGCACATGCTTAACCCGTTAGAGCATCGATCGATCACCTCGTCTCCCAATTCGTGCTTGGCCGATGAACAACCTCGTCAGATATGTGAAGCTCGGTTTTATTTTTCCTGCTACACGGCGGTGTCTGTCCAACGAAATATGAACGAAATAAAAAAGCGCGTGGTCATGTGAACCATAATTTTGTTTCGGATTTTACAGCGTTATTAAAGTGTGTTTTTAAAACCGGTCTGGTAAAGCGCTAGCTAGAGATTCAAGCTTTAGAAAGATTACTAACACTCCTATAGAAAGCGAATGGTGCCGAATATTCATTTGTTACCATATAAACGAAAAGTAATAAGCTTTCATTATATCAATCGCTTTTATGGATCGCCGACTTAGTTGTTCAGGTGAAGATCTACCTCGCGAACAGTGCATGGACTGCAAATGCACCTCGCTTATTTAGATAACACTCTCATATACTCTGTCATATCATTTGTGACTAAGAAGCATTCCTCCCTGTGTTTCATGTTGGGATTTGTTGTATTTATCCAACACGCTTCTAAATCTTACATGCTGATATTTTATGTACCTCTGCGAGGATGGTGACTTCAATCTCAAGATCATCTCCGTTATGCCTTCGTGACCGATGCGAGGATCGTTGACGGCGGCTTGCAGTTTATGTGCTCTCTCGCTGAAGATTTCTACCTTCTTAACATAGTGGACGATTCATAGAAAGCGGTATGTTGCAGGTTAATTTTGTGCTTGATTCAATTGGAGTTTGGATCTGGTAATCTATTTTGAAAGAGTAATGGAGGTATTTGGCTAACTGGATTGTGTACTACTTGATCTTTCCGCTCTCTGAAGATAAACGAAATTGTCGAAACGTCGTCTCTCAGAATAAACTGGTTATAAAACCTCTTTTGTTTGGCTCCAGAATAAATGAGAATTATTGAAAAATGCAGAAGTTAATGCATAGTAATACTTGGTAAACTAAGCATTAAATAAGATACAGGAGCAGCTTGAAAAACGAAAGTGCACTATTGACAATGCGTGATGTGAGGCTATGCAATGAGGTTCATGATTTTTTTTGTCATTATTCATAGCATTATCAAATAGTTCTAAATCAATAATATTAAATCGAAAATTCACTGCATGTTCAGGCTGGTTCAGGTTAGTCCATTCTTTCTTGTTTGCGGTCAGTTAGCCTTGAATTGTGCAATCTGCAATCTCTATATGTCTAAAAATATCGGTGTTCTATTTTGCCCGAATTGTGAATGCAACGATTGATATGTTTGACGTATTTCCAGTTTTCATTGAAGGATTAAAACGATGGAAAAACTGGTGTTTGATCACGACTCCCAATAATTTGGGCTTGGTGATAAAATGAACTTAAGCCACTGAGATGCTTACTTAATCTAAACTACCTCGCTCCCTATGCGGCGACACTACTCGACTCAATCCTGCGTGGCAGATAGAGTAATAAACAGAGGCGCAAAAAAACCTTTGCGTGTTACAAGGCGAAGATATTCAGGAAATAGAGGTCATTTTGGCTCCAGGATAGCTTGTATTGTTATTGTTCCATAAATTCGTCCTCCCAAATAGAGTTTTTGCTAAAGGGTTTAGTATGTTGAATAATGTTCTAGTAGCTTTACTCAAGCGACACTATTTCAGATTACTAGTCTATTAGGGCAATTAGGCCAGGATAATGGCAGGTAGAACCTACAGCTGAACCTTAGCCCACGTTCCATTTTCGGAACGTTATGCTGTCGGTTTTTTGGGATTGACACAGTATGTTTTAGGAACAGCTCAACACAAACAGACAATCAATGCCGACGTCTACGGCAAACAAATCCGGAAGTTGGCAGCAGCACAGCGGGAGAAGCCTGCGTAGCGACTCAGGGTTTCCCTTCTGCAGGATAATGTTTGACCCCGTACATTGTAAAGCCAACTAGCCACATTTTGTAGAAACTGGGCTGGGCCACGATACCATATTCACTGTATAGCCCTGATACTGCTCTATGGGAATGTCACCTCTTCTGTTCCGTGAAATAGCATGCGCGGAAAAAAATTTGAAGACGAGAACAAAGTTAAAAGTAACCACAGTGACCGATCATCCCATCGTTCCTTCTGGGAAAAAGGCATTCAATTTTGGCTCATAAAATGTTTGGATATCATCGATATCACAATGTATATATTGTTAAATAATTGATTTCTCTGAATAAGTAACACTTCAGTTAACAAAAGTGTCAAGATGCGCATCAAATTATAAGACATCTCGCTTCCTGCTACTAGTATAAACATACATGCAATCCTAGGTGTGCTGGCATGGCTGATTGTGATTGGACCCATGATGTCGGCGAACACGATGGAAAGCTGCCTAGAAATACTTCTTGTGGTCCTCCAAAAAATAAGTTTTTTTCTACTTTGGAAAAGCCTACATATAACGTTCTGCACATCAGACTTCATGAAGAACCTATAGTTACTGATAGCAATAGTTATTGAGGGTTGAAATTTTTCTAAGAATGTTTATATTTTTGTATCATTCGATAGATTGGTAAACGCTGATTGCAGTATTAAGCATAGTTAGAAAGAATCATGTCTTGCTTTCGGAGTGCGTCGCCTCAGCCTAACAGAAAATTTCTTGCTATTATGTCTTACCCGTAAGCACATTTTTGCCAATGTACGAGCTTGAGAAAAACTTTATTCGGAAAGGTTTTTGATACGTAGGCGGAGTACGCCTTTGTAGAGTTTAAATTCATCAGTCGAAGAGTATTTTTTCAGAAGATGTACATATCACTGACCCTGACCCACTAAATCTTTTGCTCGTACATTTATTCAACATTCAACAACTTGTGCAATCTATCGACTGCAATTTACCTCTATATTCTACCACCAATCGGAAATTAACCTCTGTATAGATTTGTACTTTTGACAGTCAACAATTAAAAAACTTTACTTTGTACTTTTGACAGTCAACAATTAGTGTCTCCTCATATTTCACTAGACTACATGAAGTGATTAACCTAAAAAACTAAAAACCACAAAAAATGGAGACTTTTGTACAGGGTTTAGTTTTTCGAAGGCCTTCATAGTGTGTAGTACGAATATAAGCAAACTACGCCGTTGCTTGAACTTTACAAAGGCTTTGATTGTGGTTATACAGCAAAATTGAAATATGGAGGCATTTCGTCTTTCAAATCATGGAATATCACTGGAGCAACTTCCATAAAGATTTTCTAATCGCCCATAAGCCCCATCAGTCTTCATTTTTCATCCAAAAAACGACACTTCGGGAAATAAGGATTTGCCCTACCCTTATTGCATATCTTTGTCGCTTATCTCGTGGAGAGTAAGAGCATCATTTTGCACTCATCATTCTTCTGGTCGTAAAAGATATTTGTGTGCCCTACAGTCATCTCCCAATCATCCTGTGTGTAGAAGTCGATTGAAATATTGTACCAGAGCATTACGTTGCCTTGAATACCTCCTGTTGCGACTAAAGTAGAGTAGGTTTCTGAATGACAATACTTTCTTTGACTTTCGATTATTTTTATCAGTGTTATCCTAACGATCAAACACGTAAATAGTGAGATTTTTCGAGTGTAATTCAATAGAATATAAGTTGAAGTTTTGGAACTCCTATTTCCGGAGCCTGAAAAGCCACATTGACTCAAACTTCTCCAGCCGATTACTTACGAAGGCGGAAATCTGGATACAGTGATTCTCGAATGATCTATTAGTGCGCAGTGGAAATGCGTTTTTAGAGAAAGGCATAATATATTTTTATATTTTGCTGATTTCATGAATAATTCCAAAAAGAATGTTCGAAGCCTAAGCGAGGTTGGTACGCCAGGGACATAAACACGTGTTTCGGAGGCCTCACCCTCCTCGTTAGTAACCCACGCCCCACATTAAGTTCTGCATTGTAGCAAGTAGAGAGGCCTATGTGGTGACGGCACAGTGTACAATGACACTGGTCCATCAGCACTTCTCAGTCGATGGATCTCAGCTGGTAGAACAAAATTGATCCATGGCGTCTACTGATTTTAGAACCCCGCAATAAACATTCAGAATAATTTTAGTAAGAATGTTCAAAGCTTAAACAAGGTAGGTAGGCCATGGCCATACACGCGTGTTTAACGAGGTGGTTGCCCTCCTCGTCAGCGATTCACGCCGCACATTAAGCTCTTCATCGTAACAACAAGAAGGGAAGTGTACGTGGTACGGCACAGTGTGCAATGAGACTGCTCCATCATCACTTCTGAGTCGATGGATCTCAACCTCGCCTAGGCTTTAAACATTCTTTTTGGAATTATTTTGAATGTTTACTGCGAGGTTTTAAAAACACTCGATGCTATGGATGTCATAAATAGTTTGTATAGATAGACTGGTTCCTTGCACGTGAGCATACCAACGCGTTCAACATGCGCTCATCGCTCATCATAGGCTAGGGTTTTGAGTGATAGCACTTTCCCTGAGAACTAACTGATTGTTTCTCATCCTTTAGATCGTATAGCTCTTCGTTGCTTAGATCACTACTCCAGAGCCAGCAACTTTGACGAGTGCATAGCTCTCCATTATGTTATTGCCGACGCCACTGACTTCATCATCGCCATTGTTTTTAGAGAAAGCGATCGGACGCGAATCTCTAATCTTCACCTGCAGACATAACAGAATCATCTTTTATCTGAGAAATCCAATCAGGCATACTCATTCTCACAATTTCTACGATGAATAGCTCTACAGTAGTCTGCAAAGATTTGACTTTTTTTGCTAAAACTTCTACGAATTAAAAAGGATACCCATCGGAAACAGTTGGGCAGGCGAAGAGGCCACTAATGTAATGTTCGTCCTCCAGAGTCGTCTGGGCGTTGCCACACTGGAGTTTAGTTATATGCAGGAGTGGGGAACTGGACAATGTACAGCAATTCATTTCGCGACATACTGAACTAACAGAAATAAGTAGAGCTCGCAAAATTGGCGCACATAGCTAATGACGACGGTTGCAGCGCCAATAGTGTTTATAGTAGAATATAAGTGAGCAATATGAGAAGTTATCACCCATAAGCTGCTAGAAAACATCTCTCTTACAAATGTCTAGAGAAGTTTAAACTCTCAAAGTACACTGATAATCAAAAATAGTCGTGAATTATTGATGAAGGGTCATCGCATGCAATGTGGATATATCATTTTTAATAAACTACTCATTGTTGTGTGTTTTTTCAGTCAGAATGACTTAAAATGAAAAAAAGAATGATTACTTAGGAATACTACAAGGAATAGGAGGTTATCTAAACTATAAAACTTATACCGCAATATTCAATTTCAGAAGTGCAAAACGATGTCATAATTGATTATTTGACAAGCATAATTTGTAGTAATACCCACAACTGATTATCTCTCAATCTCGGTATTGTCGAAAATTCAAAGTTTTTCCGTTTCAGGTCAGAGCCCAAGATTGATATAATACAATTTATTTGAAAAGCTGACGTTTCAGTGGCTTCGTCTTTCTTAGAGTTTGGAAAGATCAGGTTGCCCATGTCTCAGTCAACCACACGCCTCCATTACTTCACTAGAAAGGAGTTCATTAAACCTGAATTTTGAACGCAACAAGCAAGCAACCTTCAGCACACCTACCGTTTTATGAGTCCTTCACTGAGGTGCACAAGTGGAGATCAACCTTGTTGGATTATCATGGACTTCAGAACTACTCACATAAAATAGGGATCTGGTCTGCACAGCTGCTTTCCATGGGTATTTTCCTCCATTTTCACCGCATGGCTACATAGAATTAGTTGATTTCTACGAATCATTTATGGTTCGTATAAGCGAAGAAGAAGCCGAAAACTTTTGCTTCAAAGAGCTCTGTTTGAAGAGTCATAGGCGTTTCCAGGAAAACTAAGGATTGTCTATATTTCAGGCTTGTTCACTACTGTCACTCAGCTCTCACTAGTTTCAAAGGTGCGCTTTTGAAAGTGGTCGATTGAGGAAACTACGTGTCTATGACCTTCAAAAGTTTAGAATAAGTGGAGGCCTTCAGATCTCCAGCGAACATCGCACTGTATTGTATTCGTACATATTAAGTAAACAATGATGAGGAGATAAGTGGTGAGCGGTCAAAGAAGTTATCGTCGCCGAGATACTTTCAATGAGTATTTTGAAGGTTGTTTTGTGCTTGATAGGGTTGAAATCTAGATTTGATAACTTTTTTTCAAGGAAGTAATGGAGGTGATTGGCAGGCAGGGCTGCAATATCTTGTCTTTATGGATAAAGTAAAGTCGCCGAAAAGTTGTTTGAATAAAGTGTATTTTACTAACCTCGAGTTTTTGCTTACAAAGAAAAGAGTTCTAAAGTGTGGATTATTTAATTAATCATTCATTAGTGGTAGCATATGAAGGTATATCACTGTCAGCCTAAAAAGAAAGATGATGAGATAAATGAGATAACACAATAGTACAACAGCAGTTGCATATATGACCTTTTCGTAAGCATCTGGTTTTCTGTTGAAAATGTAGAGTTTTAGAAGTATTGGCGTTGTTTTTACTACCAATTATCTAATTGTAGTCTCTTCTTTGAAAACCTATGATTTACTAGGAATTAAATTCAGTCAGTTGATAATTATCCTACTATACGGATGGTAAAAG
Organism: Parelaphostrongylus tenuis; assembly: GCA_019055375.1. Classification (NCBI taxonomy): domain Eukaryota; kingdom Metazoa; phylum Nematoda; class Chromadorea; order Rhabditida; family Metastrongylidae; genus Parelaphostrongylus; species Parelaphostrongylus tenuis. The sequence continues at coordinate 252,152 of JAHQIW010000203.1, read as the reverse complement.
AAAAAATTTTCAGAGCAGAAAAACCACTTCGTAAGAGGCACTAATTCGCTGACTACAATTTCTGTTAATTTTTAGTCACTGCACTGTTTTATGTTGAAATGAACTTTGAACATGGGAACTATTATGTAACTTTAATAATTATCAAGACTGCTACGCACTTGCATATATATATATATATATATATATATATATATTCAGAAAGTACAGATAAGAAACTGAATGCAATTCATATCGACTGGAGAAATTTTATAGCGAGTTTGCGTATCAATGGAATATCGCCTTTCATCCCGAATAATGGTGTTGTAAAGATCTAACAAATAGTGCAGTTGTCGATCGACTCGTACGCAAATCATACAACTGATTATCGTCTAGATGGACAGCAAAGCAACGTACTGGAATCAGAGAGAATGCGGAACTCGATACGGCATCCACACGGTATCCCCATCTGAAATAAGAATTGATACTGGTTAATAAGACAATAGCATAAGCCTAGGAGTTCTGAGCTCAAGAGGATTGTCGCATGATGAGACTACACATTACTTGATTAGCGTGAAAATATTAAAAACGAGAAATGATTAAGACAGAGAAAAATCTTAACACGGACGAAGAGAAATATTCAAAGGGTTGAGCTCAAATTTACCGCAATTCCTTTTGCAACAACACAACACCAGTAATACTAGTAGTAGCAGTTCGCTGGTTCTCAGAACCATGACGAATTTTATGTAACAGTATCTGCGTAATTACATGGATTATTGATTTATCGATGAAGTTCAAAAACGCTTTCAGATCATGTGTTAAGATCAAACGGAGGAAAGACGACAGGTCTCCTGTGGTAGTGATGCATTCGCCACTTGGATTGTATTTTGGCACTTAACCAAAACACTTCAAGACTTTATCGTGATGACATTTATGGCTCCTTTGCCTAAATCGCGACAGTATTCGTGGTCGGGGTTCAATACTTTTTAACATATCATCAAAACATAATGATGTTGATCCTCGATGGTCGCTGAAGGAATCTACGCAAAGTATACTTGGGTGGTAAATAGGATATTGCTCATATTTTCTTACCAGACCGTGCACGTTCACGGTTAGCTTCTAATGCTAACAGCTTCGATACCTCAAATCGCAGGAAAAGTCAAAACTGTGTGGATCCGGTGGTGTAGTGACAAATACATATACCTTGCTCATGTGGAACCCGAGTTCAACTCCACACCGGCTCAGAGTTCTGCATATCATTCACGTCCTAGGGAATAATTGGGCGCTTTGGTTTTACAAAAAAAAAATTTTTTTAAACCATAATCACACACTTCACATCATATCTCGTCATTACAGCTGTGCACCATGAAAAACATTTAATTGTAGTCCAACGCTTGGATATTTTAGACTCAGATTTCAAAACACTGAAAGGTCAACTGCTGCTGATTAATACTGAATGAGCAAATTTGTGTCTGCCCAATAGGAAAACCGTGCCTATTTATCCAAATCATAGTAGAAACTACAATGGAGTTTACACGATTGACATATTTATCAGTATCTGCGAGTACAAGAATTAGCGACCTGACCGTCAATATACAGAAAGTAGGATATTCAGCTCAAAAGAAGGTGCTAAAAATGTGAACTGAACCCGTTACACTTACATCAATATCTCAGCTCATACGCTTACACCACGTATGGCCAACAGTGACTGAAAGATCAACTAACATATTTTTGTTAAATGAACGATCGCCCTCATTAGTATTTTCAGATGACATGCTACCAAGTTCATATAAACAAAACTGGTGAGTGCCCACACAATTTCGGCTTCTCAGTAAAATAAGAGACTGAGGAACAAAATGTTCGAGACCTATGGATTGTATAAATCTCCATTGAACATCGCATATGGGATTGAATAATTATGCTCCAGGCACAAAATCATGTGGTTTACTACAGATTTCTAAGCCAGTGCTTTCATACTCCTAGGAAAGCCTGACATCAACCATCGATGCAGCAGGAATGTTGGATTTGGTGAAGTTGGCCTAGTACCCAGCATCATCGGTTATGTGTCCATTGCAGAATGCTTCAAGTCCCTGCGCTGTATCCAGCAGACAACTGAGATGTGTGAGAAAGTGGTGGACAACAGTGGACCCAAAAAACTAATCCTTTATCTCTGAGTTAAACTGACTAATTCCTAAGGAATAAGAAATTTTAGTAAAATTTCTACTGTGCGCTGGAATAGTGAATTTTCAGAGGGTTATGAATGCTATTTTTTTGCATTCATAGAAAATTCTCTTTGCATGATTGCTTTCGATAAAGAATCTCAGGCGTTTCAACTGACAAAATTTCTTTGCTTGATTCTTATTTTTATAGATAGTATGATAGTATGATACTATAAGAGCGCATGTGGCGCAGTGGTTAGAGGTGCTGTGCGTCGCACACGAGGTCAATGGTTCGATCTCGCGCTCATGGCTCAAAAAGCCATCCATTTCTCCGGGGTCGGTAGATTGGTACCAGACAGGTTTCAGACTTGTCTGGGAGGATAAGCAGCACTGACTCTGTTCAGCGGCAGGCCACCGCGAGTCATTGTAAAGGCCAGATATGCATTCAATCACCTCAAACGAAGTTGAAAATTGAAGTCGAATGCATGGCGCATCCCTCAGAGATTGATCAACGCCGAAAGCTTTATCCTTTAGCTTTATGATACTATAAATACACAGTCAATAATGCTGAGCGATGTGCAATAATGTGAACCTCAGGTGCAGTTTGATCCAAGCCTTAACTTTTCCGAGGGTGGGGGTTGAGCTTTCTCAGCAGTTTGTCACTATTATATTGGATGATAACTGTATTGAAGTTGAATGGGGAAAAAGACGTGTGAACGGTGAGAAAGCGTCAACGCATGAAAATTGCTATTGTGTCCACATCATTTTAGTTTACTCAAAAAGTTTCTGGTGCACAAGAGCATATGAGGTTACTGTGCCTTAAACCATTTTCTCTGCCGATCCTCTGACTTTATCAAATGTAAGTATGCAGTATGACAAATATTTAGTGATATCTTTTTATTTCTCTCAATGTTTCATTATTAATATATGGTAAATAAACAGTTGTAAGTAATGTTTGATACTATGTGACTTACGCCCAGTTTTTGCAATGGCAAGCCTTCATTTTGCAACAGTTCATGAGATCTTCACGATATAAACACCGTTCTCCATTAAACATCCCATATTGTCTGCCTTTCATCAATAAAATGCAATTAAACATAAACCACAAGCCGTCGTATGATTGAAATGAGTTTTAGTGAAAGTTACTGTATTTCATCCCATAAGTCTTCGCTATCGCTTCCACATGTGCTCCTTACAGAAGCCATTGTGCCGCTCCATGTGAACTTTTCGCAAGACTATTCTGTCGCTTTTACATGCAGTTATATCGGGATATACTCACCAAGAAAAAAATTTCCCACTGAGCAATAGCATTAATTCTTTCCGTGAACACTCCGCCCATTATAAATGCAGTAGGAGTGACTGACTGAGTCATGAACTTGATATTGTGATATCACTAACTGTCGGCATCGTCATTAGTTTGAGCTCAAAATTGAATCTACTGCTGTTGTGAACTTAACTTATTTCTCGTATCAACGTACTTCCACGTTACTATGATTATTGTGTTGCTTTTACAACAAACTGCTAGCCATATCTCGATAATTTGTTCTGTGGCAACATTCATGAAAGTTTTGCAACGTAACCAGGTATACGGCTGGGCGTTCTGTGCCGTACTGTTTCCTCGCGAGAACAATTTAGTACAATGGTATTGCATTCATCGCTGAACCACGGCCACACATGATCTGATGTTGTTACTATCCTGATCACAATATAAATTTGCTAATTGTGAACACTTTCAGATACTTGGAAAAAAAAAGTTTAAAGAAGAAACCCGGGCATAATGGATGTCAAGGCGACGCCGACTATTCGAGTGATTTGTGGTTTTGTTGTCCTCTTCGCTGCACTCAGTGGAATCGCACTAAATTTCATAGTCCTTGCCGCGTTCTATAAGGTAATAAAACTTCAAAATCTCACGGGGATATCTTACGAGCTTCTTGATGCTCAAGAATCTGTAACTGTCTCAAACGTCACATCGATATCCGTACTTCGGTGGCCGATTGACCTCGCCTACTTACTGAGCTATCTCTCTTTAAACTTCGAGTAACTTGGGAAAAATTTTGCCATTGATGCACATGCGCTTTACTTTTGGAGAGAGTGGCTTCATAGTCCACTGCATTTCGGTAGTGATTACCTATGTCGATGTAGTATCGCCTTGTCAAACTCCTCCTCTTACGATCATGGATAGCATTACCTCAGCGCTTTCTAATCCTTTTTGTTAGCAAAGAGAGCTTAGAACTAGGCAGAGGTGTATTTAGGACAGACTCCTATGGTCGAAGGCACGATTTCAGCGTGGGAAGCCAAAGAAAATCAGTGATGGGATTTTTTCACTTTACTGGCTATGTCATAACGAAAGTACTTTAAACGTGAGATAGTGCTGTAAAGTTATTAGTACCGAATGTGACAAATGGCGTGAAGACTTTCTCGGTTTGATATCCCTTGCTTTTATAGGTTAGACGAAAAATGATTTGTGAAAAGTACTTGCGGTTTGCGATAAAGGAGGCCAATGCAAAGTCTTCTCATAAAGCTCTCTTTGTCGTGATATTTTATGTCGCAGCTGGCAAGCTGACAAATCAGAATGGATAATTATAACGCAGTTTGTTTTACTACATCAGAACTAATTATATAACTTATATTGTAATTGTGATCAAATCTCAGATATGGTGGGATGTGTAATGTGGTATCTTTGCTCGCCGTAGCTGGTAGTGATGCATTATCTCACAAAGGTCTCAAAGGTTCCTCGCACTGAGAGGCAGTGGTCAGAACCAGAACCTATGAATAAAGACAGTGTGGAAATCTAGAAAAACTACCATATTAAGTAAGCAAGAATGTGATCGATCTATGCGAGATTTCCATACTCAACAGCGACTTAGATCCTCAGTCAATTATGGATTTTAACAATAAAGCAATATGTATTTAACCCTATCCAGACAGCTTTTAGACAACGATCACTCATTCCACATTTGCCTAATGCAATGCCTATATTGGCCCTTTTTCGATTGTGGCAGTTAGATCTGAAATGCGGATTTATGGGAAGTTTTTGATTTTGACCGTTTTTTTGCGACTGACTATAAACGATGCCAAATTTATTTTCTTCATCTGTACATGGTCTAAACTCGATGACTAATACATGGTGATATCGGTCCATTTTTAAGAAGGTGCTATTAGGAGAATGGCTATATTGCCTAATAATTTAGCGCGAAATGAAGTGATGACAAAGATAACTACATGACAGTGTTAAGCTATCTACTTGGAATGATGCTCGGCAAATGGCAAAACCGCCACTAATAGGCATGTCAATATCCACCACTAATTGGCATATCAATATCCATCACTAATTCTCATATGTTGATCTTTAATCATTTAACTTCCATAAGTTGATTTTACATGATTTACGCCACGTGTAACTTCAAAAAGAGAGGAGCTACTGCTTTTTCGGTTGTGATTCGAACTAGTTAGTGATATATGTAGATTGAGAGATTCACCAGCATACGATTAGTTTACTTCATAAAGGGGTACAGGATTGTTCAAAGATTCTTCTCAACAACCAAAAATTTCCCTCACCTTCAGTGATTATTCGGAACCCAGAATCTTGCAATTTTTAAAGCATGCTATGTTTACAAAATTCTCATCTTGTTGTGTTATACTGAGAGAAAGGAAAAAGCTTTCGGCGTTAATTAATCCCTGAGGGATGTGTCATGCATTCGTCTTCAATTTTTAGTTTTGTTTGAGGCGATTCAATGTAAATCTAGCCTTTACAATGACTCGCGGTGGCCTCCTGCTGTACAGGGTCAGTGCTGCTTATCCTCCCAGAGAAGTGTGAAACCAGTCCGGTACCAGTTAACTGATCCCGGAGGTATGGATGGCATGGTGAGCCATAAGCACGAGAACGAACCATCGACCACCGCGTGTGCGACCCAGAGCACCTCTAACGTGGGCCACATGCGCTCTGTTGTTTTAAAGCAACAAAAATAACATTCTGTTTCACATTCATCATGACTTATTCACTTGTCTGGAGTCTCAAATAGCTTTCCGTTGGGCTTTTGGCAGGCATTTAATAGCTCAAATATCGACGATTTCAATGTTAAAATTGGTTTTTGAAGAAGTTTTGATAGAACACTGTAAGACGGAAGGAAAATTAGGTATCACATTCAAAATAATTAGTGCGACGCGCGAGTATCGCATAGGGATTACTGTTAGTATGAGTAAAGTTTATGTGTTTGAGGCACTTTATCGCTGCAAGAAGATAAAATGTCACAAATAGAACTGTCGCGGAGGTATCTTTAGTAAGAGAACGTTCAGTGTAGAAAATTTGATTTATTTCTATGGGAAAACACATCTTTGCAAAAGGACTCATTTTCGACTGATTTTGAGATACTTTTCTTATTTTATTTACGTTTTTCCAGTGACTTGATAACTTTAAAATTGCTGATTTCAAATTGAAATTGGTTTTGTAGCAAATTTTTTTACAGTATGCTATGCTAACGATATAGACAACGTTTTGTTTTTTGTCTAATTGCCCCAATGTTTGAATTCACAGAGGGCTTTGTTGGCAGTGATGTAGTACAATTTCAATTTCAAAAAACCTTATCATTACGGAAAGATAGATTATTGTTGAAGAACATCTGCAAGCGTTTTTCTTGGCAAAAGAAAGCTCAGCTATTCTGAAAATCCCTATGCATCAAAATGAAAGCTACGTCTCTGGGATAACAACGTAAATCGAACTCTTTAAAATTACATTACTTTCTACGATATATAAAACAAATTTATATTTCGTATTATTTATGATTTTTGGAAGAAATTTATACGGATAGATTATAAGTATCTAACTGGAGTTAGCATTGGTGGAGTTTGAATTCATTATTTCGTGAATTACCCTTTCGCAAAGAATGCATTTTCTTCACCTGAATATTCGAAACTTTTCACTGATGTTCTAGATTTTCTACTCATAGGCAGATTTTTCCTAATGCGCAGTTTCAACAAGGGAAAAATGTGCCTAGCTTCTGAAGCAGTCAGCCCGCTGTTTGAACTTCTTAGTGCGGATTCTGTTGGAAGATATGCTCATCATTCGTCTTCTGGCCAAGTATATGTCAGTCGGCTCTATATTAGGCGCGTATAGTACGTAGAAGTTGATTAGTTCCTTACATCTGAACTACACATTTTTTTGAATACCTCCCAATATAACAAAATAGGACAATATTTTGAGCGCGGCACCTGGTTTGGTCACTCACCGATTATCTCTTTGCAAGTATCATCCTATTCGGCAGACGCGCTTCTGACGACAGTGAAGTCCGAGTAACAGCAATGAATAAATAACAAATCTGCAGTACGTATTAGTTTTCCAAAAGCTCTTGTGGCTTTTCGTCCAACGTTTGTCCGTGACGGCAAAAGTATTTGACTCCTTTTCTATATGTAAGCTATAAATAATTCGTAGAAGTCAGCAAAGTCTATGTCTTCAAGCGGTGAATATGAAGAAGCATGCTCAAGAAAGCAGTTGGGTGAGCCAGAATTATGGTTTAGTGGTGGATGACCTCAACCCCCTTTACTTGATCACGATAAAGTTATTTCGCGAGGTTGGAACTCGAGAGATGTATAGAGAATCGACTTGAACTAGTCAATACGTAGAACAAGCAAAATCAGCGCAATTGTTAAGTGGTAAGGTTGCAACACCTAACATTGTTAATAGTAAGAAATAAGTAGATATTTCAGAGGGAATACAAACAAAACGATCGAAGAAGACATATTTGTTATTGTATGTAGGTTCCAACCCCTGAAGTGCACTAATAATCTAAAATTCACTGAGAATTCGATAACTGGAATCGCATGCAGTGTGTATCGTCATTTTTGGCCAAATATTCATTGGTTCTCAGATTCTTCCGATTGGGAGGATCAGATAAAAAACCGATCTCATTCGTTGTAGAGGAACTTTTCACAGGAATGTTAGTACCTATTCGAAAGTTGAGACTTGAGGCTAAAGCCATGCGTCACCGATTTTTCAACACACCCCTATATAATGCTGTGGTCTTTCAGATCAAAAATTATGTTCTACACTTGTCTTTCGCTTCCACTTCTATCATACTTGCAATTCGCTGGAAGCCGAAAAGCACATCAACGTGTAGAGAAATTTTTGAAGTATCTCAGTCGTTTTATCTGGAATTCCCTTACGAAACGAAGGAAAAATCCCCAATTGATTAACAATGTATCGATTGTCCCGCCTCGCCCCTCCTCTGCCATGCTCCTGCAGAGGCCCTCGCCTTGCCGAATAGCACATAAACAGCGCTGCCGAAAATGTATAACTCTATCTTATTTTCTTTGCTGCACCGTATTTATAGAAAGTAGAGCCCATCTCTAGAATCAGGTAATATTGAGCTATCAGATGATTACTACTAGTCTGGAGAGCTCTGCCGGCCAGGTTTGAAGCACAAATCAAAGGACCAGTGGTGATTGAGAGATCGAAAGAGCTTTTTAAAAAGCAAACACATTTTTGAGTTTCTCGAAGCTCGTGTTATGATTTGAATACTAGCGCTTTGAGGAAGGAATCTTGTCTAGAGAAATAACCGCGAGATAAGAAAAAACAAGTGGTCTTATGAAACTTGATTTTATTTTGAATATTATAGCGCTACAAACGGATGTATCGAAAAACCGGCGAAGTGGAGCTGTAGCCTGAAGTATCAGTTTTCAAATTGTTACTAATACTTCTATTAAAAGTTCCTCTCCAGTGCTGAGATCGTTTTTTCATTTGTTGCCTCCTAATCAAAAGAAACCGTTTGTCATATCCAACAGCTATGCTGACTTTTGGACATTGTAAATATGGAAAATATCAAAACTCAAGGGATGATATCGTAATGTCCTTCGTGAGATTCGCGCGATTTGCAGCGCTTTCTGAGCGTTCCCGAACGAGTTAATCCCAGACAGGCTCTTCGATAGAATTCTTCATAAGTAATCTCGTGAGTTTCTTGCGGTATCAGGCAGTTAAGTACGCTGAAACGCCATCAACAACGACGTGAATGAATCGCGAAAAATAGAATTCAACGTATGAAGCTTGAAGTAGATTGCTTTCCCACAAAAAGTACTATAGTGATCATCCACGGTTTTCAAGGTATCTGTATACTATACTATACTCAACCTAACCTAACAAAAAGCAGCTTCAAGAAAGCGCGCTGCGTTTTCGTTTCTGCAAAGAATGGCTGACTTATTGATGTACCAAGTCTTTCAGATGAAAGCAACTAATAAAGCATTGCAGGGATGGAAGAATTTTCGTAGCAACAGTTTTCTACTTGATAGTAATACAAATTATTGCGTGCAGTATTTCTTTGCTGTTTGTCCAGCTTTACATTGTCTTCCCAATTACATTCACTGGAGTGCAGGTGTGTGTTGATCAGTTTTACTTTTTCTATACACTGAATGAAACTATTATTACCTGAAAGCGCGTGTGACGCAGAGGTTAGAGGTGCTCTTCGTCGCACAGAGGTCAATGGTTCGATCTCGCGCACATGGGACAGCAAGCCATTCATCCCACCGGGATCAGTAAATGGTACTAGATTGGTCTGCTAGGTTACGCAACACTGACTCGGTTTAGCGGGAAGCCACCGCAAGTCATTGTAAAAGTCACACATGCATTCAATCACCTCAGACGGAATTGAAATTGAAGACGAATGCACGGAGCATCACTTAGGGGATTATCAACTCCGAAAGCTTCATGCTTAATCTTTTTATTGCTATCTGACAATTATCGGTTTACTTCGAAGACCATCTTTTGCTCACGCGAACTTCACCACTTTCCAATTTCGGCTTCATAATTAGAGTCGGACGCCTTGACCGAGTGGTTGTGATACTCGCGGCAGCGTGCGTGGAGCCGAGTTCGACCCCCAAGGACGCCCGATGGAACGCCTCAGTCAGGCTATCCCGGCAGACTGCAAGGAGACATGCTGGACCAGCATTCTACGTCATTCAAGCAGACAACGAAAAACGGATCGTATGCTAGAAGTACAAAGATCCTCACGTTTAAAATTGTGATGGCGGGTCATTTAAATACAATAATAATCAGTTAGAGTCATTAAGCTTTATTTGAGTCTCAAATACCGTTATTTCACTTTGATAATTTTTATCGCTCTTGTGGAACGTCTGGAAATTTTTGCGGAGTAAAATTTGATTTCCTACCTATTGGCATAAGCAGTCGAAGTAGCCAGTCAACAATATCAGTGCTCCGCAAAAGACCAATAGATAATAGTAGTGCGAATAATATGTGGTAGTTGTTGGAAAGCTAGCATACTTTCTAACCTTTCACGGCTTGAAGAGCATTGCCTTTCATATACTCAGCACCTTACATCTTAACTTTTCACTGTGATGAATACGTCACTTGCTCACATGAGAATTTTTTCACTTAACTCCAAGAAGCTCAAGCAGTTCTATTTGTGTGCTTAGGAGTGATTAAAAGGCGGTTTTGAGTGAAAAGTTGCAGAAAATTAGTCAAGTGTCGACAGGGGGAAAGCACAGGAAAGCCAGTCATTGCCAAACTCGACTTCCTTCAGGAGACTGACAGACACATTTCCGATGTTATATCCCTTTGAGAAAATCTAATAATGCCCATCGGCCAAAGCAACCATAGAGAGTCGAAGATGAAGGCTGCAAAGAAAATAAAAATTAGGCTTTTTTGGAAGAATGCAAAACGTACATAATATTAGTTAACTGCTTCACATAAAAGAAAATTGAACAGATGTTTTAGATTATTGAATGAACAGTCAGAGTATACAGAATTCACCTGTAAAACGCCGAAAAATAATTGGCTCCCTTTCTGAACGTTTAAATAAGAACTATCCGATAACAATTACATTACGAAGCGGTGCGGAAAGCCAAGCAAAAATATTATCCTGGTCATTACCTCTCCTCACACCTCTCACAAACAAAATAAGCGTTTGTAGAAACATGTCCCGATCAGCCCCTGGTATGTGTACTAAAAGAGAGCAGAGAGTAGAACTCGCGAAACTGACTCGAAAAATAGCCATTTCCAATCATTACGAATTTGTAGCTTCTCGGTCTATCTTTCAAGGAAACAACCTACTTTCAGAGGAAAATTCCAACGAAAGCAGAGTCTTAATCATTCTTTCTCTATTCAGATGAGATTAGTACGGCAATGAAACGTTTTTGAAAGGAAGAGGTCTACAGAAGTTGGTAATGATTATTAAAATACCATCGGACTCTGAGGCGCCAACTAATCTGCAACTTTTCATGCGCCCGCCTCTGTACAACGAAACAATGCTAAATATACTCTGACGGCAGAGACAGCTAATGCATGTGCATAGACACAGTTTACCTCAACTCCTGCAAAGCGTGCAGTTAAAAATGCATTGGCGAAGCGGATAGGCCACTCCATGTCCGCATAGAAGAACACCCAGCTGACAAGCACTGCGCTTCACCAAGCAGCCGAATAGGCTCGCATAAGGCACAGAATCATAATAGAGCAGATTTCGACATAGAAGTCACCATCCCTGAACAGGAACAAAAACTTTGAAGTGAATGATTTTAGAAGCTTCTGAACTTATACCACTAATCCAACTTCAAACCGCAGTTAGGAATGTCCTGTAATTAATCGTGATATGGGTCAGTATATAAAACAGTTCTTTCGATGAGGGAGATACATTCCCAGTCCGTGAGAGTTTCTGTTGGTCTTCATTCACTTGACACAGTAGAAGATTCTAAAACTTTGACTTCACGATTTTCTCTGGGCGTCTTTGTAGTCTATCGCTGACCTTATTCAGTTGGATACTTGGGTGGTCCGTCTTCACGAATTGTGCGTAACCCAGCACATCTTCCATTCGTCTCGTCTTCTCGCGATTGTCACCATGTTAGTGGTTTCATTCGAGCTTGGCCAAGACGCGAGTTTCGTACTGTGATCTGTAGAATATCGGCAGGTACGAATACAGCTCATGCGAGTATAGATTTGAATACAGCTAATTGATTCTTCTAGTGAATACGTCCGCCCAACGTGTAGGTGGTTGTCCGAGGGGACGGGTGTAATCTCATGGCGTGCATTCTACAATTCGCTTCGTCCGTCTCTCATCTGATCTTTTTACTACATGATTGGGCCATCTGTGCTTCGCTATCGATATGAGTTCTTCTGAATCACGAAAATGAGATAAATTTCTGAGATCTGAGCTGCTCAAGCCGGCTAGGTGTTGTGAGTGCCGACTCATTGCCAGAAGACATCGTTCTAGCGCTCTGCGAGTTGTTCGCAATAGTCCTGACGTGGTCGAAGTATCTGCCTACGTCTCCGCTGCATAACAGAGTGCTGGGAGAGATGTTGAATCAAAAATGTCAGTGCGTAATTTGAGGTGCGTTATTTGGTCGGTGGCTTCTTTGAGAGACCTGAAAGCGGCCCACGCTGCTTTCCTTCTTCTGTCAAGTTCCTGTTTCATGTTGTTTTCCATATTCAGCGAAAGACCAAGGTACACGTGCGAGGAGGTCTCCGTCATCAACTATCCAGCCTGATATTTACATCATTGCACCATTGGCTTTTTATGAACTGAGTCTTCATGCAATTTATGCGTAGTCCGCTTTTCTTCCCCGTTTCGTTAAGTTGACTGAGCATCGTCTCTGCTTCAGTAGTACTATTCGAGATTAAGACAATGTCATCCGCAAAACGAAGATTTGATAGGAATTTTCCATCGATACGTATGCTCTTTTTGTCCCAATCAAGTGACTTCATCATCCACTGCTGTGCGGAGGTGAACAGCTTTGGCAATATCGCATCGCCTTGTCGAACCCTTTTCCAGTGGGTATGGTCAGACATCGATAAAAGAACTGTGCTTTCGTGATATAATTTCGATAGCAGTCTGAAAATATTCCTATATAAGACGGACCCCCTCCTTGATCGGCAGCGCTGATGGGACTGCACTCTTTTCGACACTATCGAATGCTATTTCATAGTCGACGAAAGTTAGGATTAAGGGTACGTGGTATTCCCGACGGACCTCTATGACCGTCGACACGGTTTGGATGTGATATAGGTCATAGTATAGGTCGATTATAAGTTTATCTATTAGAAACGAGTATCAACAATGCATATATTTCCGTATGCCTTAGAATAGACTATGTAAACTGTATGTTTCAGTACATGGGCAACGGTTTGCTCTACAGAGTACCGCTGTATCTTGATGGTGTAGCATATACAACGATGCTTCTTCTTACATTCTTACTTGCATTCAACAGGCTAACTATATTTGTATTTCCAAAAGTTACCGACGTTCTTTTTGCTGTAAAAAACACAATTGTGTGAGTTTTCACTACTTTGCTTGGCATACAACTTCCTAGTTCTTATTTCTATGCGTAATTATAGAATGTGTGTTTTCGCATGGATTTACATGATAATTATCCAGACGTTTAGCCTACTTACTGGATGCGAAAAAAAGTTCTCCAGTGATGGTAAGTAAATCCACTGGATGTAAGTTGCAAAACACTTCAGTGTTTGAACTGATCGCTTGAGCGCTTTCCCATATATGCCAGAAACTCAGTCACCGCCAGCATATGTGTATGGGAGAGTGCTGCATCGAGTTTACATGAATTAAAAAACTTTGGCATTCAACGATCATTGAAATGACCAAAACAAGGCATTTTTTTTTCAGAGTTTTATATGTGGATTGATTGTGAAGAGCAAATCAGAAAAGGGCTGTACGTCGAAAGTGTAAGGTCTTAATACTCATTTCATTGTTACTAAAATATTAAGAACGCCGATATACTGCAAGGGAAAAAGTTAGCCAAAGGTAACAACTTTAATGCTGAAAGAACTCCGCAGATTTGTCGCCTTACTTCCGCTAGAATGTGCTCTTGAGTGTCCGACTACGATGTACAGAAGGAGTTCAAAGGACTTAAAATAAAGACTCATTCTTTCAGCAGGGTCTTTTGAGTTAGGTAAATATTTCGATGATTCTGTCAGCGATCTCAGCTAGAAGTAAATCAAACCGAAAACGTTATCGACCTGGTACCGACTGTGTGGTAAGGTATCAAATATTTCTCCCATATACAAGGGTTGATGGATACTTGTGATGATATCGACCTATGTACTCTTCAGCTATGGCCACCTCCAACCTCTAGGAAATCAACGGTTTGATCAGAAAAATTTTGTCCTCCTTACACCTCTCGATGTATTCTCCACAAATTCAAGCGGTAAAACAACTAGTGAGAGACGATCATTGGGCCTAATAGGACTCCACTGGACATCAACGAAACGAGCACGCCGACGGCACGCCTTCGCGACTGCCGCCTTTTTTGTTTTCTGCACCGATAACAGCAGAACATTTCTTTTATGCCGATATCACAACGTTTCGAGATATCTGTATATAAACCTGAGTGGTTCCACACGCTGAAGTTAGAGGTGTGATATCGTGAGTGAAGGTAGATACCGACATAGGACCCGACCATAATCAACTATCTTTCTTCGTAGTAGCTTTTCTGAAGTGTTCGTCCCTGTATGATTAGCCAGATACTGCGTACAACGTAAATAAAATTATGCAATTACCATCTCTGCCCTAACAGCAAAGTATGATCTTTTGTGCTCTAATTGAATGATCATACTAATGGTTATGCACTGATCGACTCTTAAGCCTTGCTTCCATTTCGAATGTTGCTACTTTGTTGATCAAAATGACCACTTTCAAGCCCCGTATCGTAAATTTGTTTATCTTCTTATAGATGGACTACAGAATGAACGGCAATTCATTTTCACTAGACAGATCGTTTGAGGGCGTAGTTTCACAACACAATGCGAGAAACTGTCTCCGTATCACAACCATTGAAAATGGTCACTTTTCGCGTCGAGTTTGGAGACTTATCCTTATGCTTTTCTTCTCTATAAACAGGCTGGTGGCGGCTAAAAATGTGTTTTGAGTCCTTTTCTGATATCGCGGCCAGCTTTTTTGTCAAGGTATATTTTGCTGGACAGCATTTTCATAATGGATTTTTATTGGTCATTCAAAAGTTTGAAATTTCTCTGTCTCGAAAATGTACATCGTTTTTGAGAACTCCCTTTCACAGCGCCGTACAGTGAAGATAATACTGCCTTTCACACGCGGCTCTCCTTATGACGCAAATTTTCAATATTCATTTGAGGTTTTTTCCTTATAAGTCTTTGGGATTTTTGTACTAAGATTGTAAAAGAAGCTTTGTTCCATCGTTTAATGGTTCAATTATTTCCATTTTGATCTACCAAATAAACCCATTGGTGAGTCTAGACCTTAACAGATGCACAAAAAGCATATGGACGTGTGGAGGATATCTTGGACTACCAAATTCATGAATCTAGTCTAAAGTTTTTCTTATAGTGCGAAAAAACCTTGTATTTGACGATAAAAAATGTGCTTGTGAATTATGCTGCCGATCAAGCATTTGGCAGATCGATCCATAACCACTTACACATCGTTATTGACAATGAACGCGTGCCGTGTGTAGAACATCGCGTCATCTACCTTTTTTTCCAAAGTTCTGATAATCGTTTGATAGCTGACTCGACAATTTTTAGGGCACACTTTATTTTCGAAATAGCTTCCTTTATGCTTTCCAACATTAACAATGAAACAGCTTTCGCACTTAATAGTTTTTTCGCTCAACAAAGCCTTTCGCTAAGCTTTCAGTGAATGGTCGATAGCTTTAATCTCTACAATTTCCATAGTAACTTTCATTTGAGAAAGAACTTTTTAATGTATTACAGCAGTCATAAAAGATTGGCTTCGCAATCAATCGATATGTTGCAAAAAACGCGGTGATTTGGGGCCAGTCTCGCGAAATATTACTCTTCGAGGTACGAAACGCAGTCTTCTTTTGGCTGTCACATCAATCTAAGAAGTCCTCTCCAAAAATCAACTACGATTTTAAAATAGTTGATATTTAAGTCATAGATTGGTTATTAGTTGTTTGTAGAAAAAACTTTATTCGGTGAGAAATCCTCAAATGTGAAGCAAAATTTCATTTTGACAGCTACAGCGGGAAAAAAAGCCATTTGAGAAAAAAAATACACCTTTCGATTTTACTTGGTTTCAGTCATCGAAGGTTTATTTGCACTTTGAATAAAACCGAGAGCTGAAAAATCGACCTTACTCAAATAATAATAATGTGGTAAGGATATAAATCTTTCGAGCCATCAAGGTCTAAGTGCTATACAGGCGCCTGTTTCGTCCTCGGGACTCATCGGTAGCACCGTCCATGGGTTCAGCGGATCCGTTGAGGCCATACTTTATGAAAGAATCGACGCCTAGCTATAAATCATTGTAAGTCAGATGATGGAACACCTGACATTGTAGTGACCGTCAATTGCGCTTGTGGCTTTCAAAATGAATCATACCTCTCCATTGGACCGTATAATTAAGCATAAACTGTGTTTGGGCTTAAACATTGTGGAGGTAACGGAAAAGTTTCGAGAGATATCTATATGTTACTAAAAATCTACCTATGTACGCTTATATATATCCCTTTGCAAACGATAAGTGTTATTATGACCCCTAGCTTGGCGCGCCGTTCGCACGATTACGAAAAGTGGTGCGGACTCTAAGAGAAATTCGAGTTAATTGAGTCCTCAGCGGCACATTGTCATCACAAAAAATTACTTGTCAGATTCCTATGTGAGTAATTTTTAAAAGATCAACGCTAATGCATCTCAAAATCTACTTAATTCAAAGAGAAAAACCACATCCTTGCGAAAAGTATTTCTGGTTGTTATTGAACACTTTCTTTTACCTTCTTGGTGCTTTTCAGAGTCAAGCGATGAAATTTTGATTGGTCTCCATATTAGTTTTGCTGATAAATAAAGATAGCATCTTGCACTCGCAGTCTATTTTTCTCATTCACAACGGACTTTTTGGGATTATACAATCAGATTTCAATTCATGTGAACTTTTTGCCTAAAAAGAATGAATTATTATTGAATGACTTTTGTAAACGTATTTCTAACCAGAATAACGCCTGTCTCAAGATTTTCTACTTTTGAAAACAATTGTCAAAGGTTGGTGGCTGATAGCTAACATTGAGATGTTAAAGAATGAGTGGTCGGGTAAATGTGCCTCAGTGGTGTAGTGGTAGAGCACGCGTCCCCGGATAGGATGAAACGTGGGTTCGATTCCCGCCTGAGGCAGTGTTTTTGTTCACCACTCAATTCTCTTAGTTATATAAGTAATATAATAACACTGCGAAAAAAGCAGTGAAAATACTATAATTTCGAAAACAATTTCTGCAAACGCATTTCAAGAATCGCGCTCGTAAATCTTTGATTTTTCTATAAAGACTTCTTCCACCTGAGTAATAGCACTCCTTCGATAGCTCGAAAAATGGAAATTTAAGAAAAAGGTTGCATTTTGAAGAAGACATCTTCTGCTTCTGTTACCAAGGAAATAATAATAATATTCTGCGCTTGCCGTAATCATTCCGTTCTTTCATTTTACACCGGATTTTTCGATAATTCCAAAAAAAAAATGTTTGGACCTAAACGAGGTTGGTATTCCAGGGCCATATATCGGTGTTTCGGAGGCCTTGCCCTCCTCGTCAGTGACCCACGCCCCCACATTAAGCCCTGCACTGAAGCAAGGAGGGAGGCGTATGTGGTGACGACACAGTGTACAATGACACTGGTTCATCACCACTTCTCAGCCGATGGATCTCGGCTGGTAGAACAAAATTGATCCATGGAATAGACTGTTTTGAAAAAAAAATTTTTTGGTTACTCATATAGTCGAACTATACAACGGAAATCTTGTTATTACAGAATTTATTAATAGTAGGAGTTCTACAAACGTAATTTTCGTGAAAAAACGCTCAATTGTCTTAGAAATTCTTAATTTCTATAATGAAAGCTACATTATTGAGAAAACGCCTTTTCCATTCTTCTTAAAAAATGCATGCTTTGATATCATGTTTCTCAGAATGCTGACATTGTTGACAGCTTTCCAATACATTCATCAATGAAAAACAATCCGTAGTAACAACATCAAAAAAAGCGCCTCAAATGGAAGAAATCTCTAGCAATGCCTAAGCAGTTCCATTATCTCCATCCTGTTTGAGCTCTTTCGTGAAGAGATATTATGTTTTCCTAAGTTTACATGACTACCAGATAGCTGGAAACAAGTGGATTAGGGCGGCGTATTTTATTTTTCAGATAGCTTATTTTTTGCGCTGTAAAAGTCGAGCTAAAAATTTTGTTACACATTCAAGGATTTCTCGTTGGATAAGGTTTTTTTTCTGTAAACAGTCAATGACCATTCGATAGCGCAAATCTCAGCAATTTCAAAGACGTAATTTTTTTTGAAGGGGACTTCTTAGGGCACTGTAACAATCTAAAGAAAATTGGACTTCCCACTTCAAAGGGTGTTATTTCTCTAGATTGGCCCCAGTTCACCGCGCTCTTTGCAACAGATCGATCAATTACAAAACATAATCTTCTTTTAACTGCTACAGTACATTAAGGAGTTTCTTTCTAGATACAAAGTTACTATGAGAATAGTGGGGATTTGAGATACTGGACAATTTTCAAAAGTCTAGCGAAAAAGCCTTGTTGAGAGCGAAATTCTCAAGTGTGAAAGTGTTTTCATTTTTACTGAGTGCTCTGACTTTAAGAGTGCACCAAGGCAGCCATTCTGAAGATAAAATATACCTTATAAATTTTCAAGTGGGCTATCAAACCTTTATTAGACCTCTTGAAAAATCGAATGACGCATTTTTCCAAAAGGTTAAAACTATATGCATCCGTTGAAAAATATCCGATTTTGTAAAACCTTGTCTTCTTCTGGCTTTTACAAAGCTCTAAGGAGCCCATTCCAAAAATCAAGTAAACCGCTTAAAATTTTTAAGATTCCTGCTATCTAATAAGCATCAACTGCTCTTGAAAGAAATTTTTTCGGCGACAAATGTTTGAATGCGGAAAAGAATCATATTTCGATCAGTACAGTGCAAAAAACAAGCCATTTAAGAAATAAAAGTGCCGTTCAAATTTACGTGATTTCAGCTGTCGAATAATTATCAGAAAGCTTTGCAAAAGTGAGAATTACGTCTTCATCAAACGGCTCAAGCAAGGTGGAGATAAGAGAAAAGAACCGAAACCCTCCAGCTCTTTATCGCCTATCGTAGTTACGAATAAAGAACTCGAAAAAAGTTACGCAATGATTCAGGAAATGCAGTGATTTAGGAAATGGGAACCTGAAGTGCTTTAATAATCAGAAAATACTGAGATTATCGATGAAGTTGGATGGCATTCAATAAGCGCCACTTTGACGAACTATTTATTGTTTTCCGATTTCCAGCCAGCATGATTCATTTTATGTACTTTACGCAGTAAGATATATGAAAAACGAAAGAAATGAAAAATGAATTTGATTGCATCCTGGGTAAATAGAAAAAATATGGTAGAAATGTTTGATAAAGGTTATAAAAATTGCATTTGCATAAATACTAGGATTCTTTCCTTGGAAATGTTAAATATAAATGAAGTAATTTCCTTTTTCTTCAGAAAATAATCTTATTAAAGTCTGTTCTATTATATTTGACCACCTACTAACATAGAAATCTTATCTATGGACGAAAAAAGTGCATATTTGGTTAGAAAACTACCAGATAATAACAGAGTCCGCACAGGCAGCTTCTCTTCATAGCCGTCCAAACTGCCCGCCAGCCCAAAATGGCGCCGCCCGCAAAAGGGTATTACGTTTGTCGGCTAGGGTCTTTTCAAACGGATACAGAGTGGTCTCCCGTTTTGCTAACGCACTCGCCGCTGCATGCTTTGCAGGAGATAAAGCGTAATACTCTTTCAATCACCGTCTCTATCGTTAGGGCAAATTATGCACTTTTTTGCGCTAGATGGTCGTACAAGCGGTTTGCGGGATAACTCGCGCTGAAGATCATTTGGCAGTATTTCAGTCAACGTGTCAACTTCATCCAAGCCTACTATTTCCGAACAGCATCTTATAGCTATACTTGGTCAGTATCAAAAGAATGCTAACACAAACAGGCCTTCATTTTCGATGAAATTTTCGTTTGAGGGCACGTGATTTTCTCCGAACTTCTCCCTGCAAGCTGCATTTTAATACTAATTGGTAAAAATCATTTGCTGGGCAAGTTCTACAAATTCTATCTTCTGTTCTCTTCCAGTACACAAAGACGCAGCCGTGCGGAACTTGTTCTTTATGAGCGCCTTTTTTGTGGGTGAGGAGTGGGATAATAGGCAATGAACCAGAATATTTTCGTTACTTCGCTTTCGATACTGCTTAGTGATGTAGCCGCTTTCGTATAGTATTACTTGGATGTTAAGGAAGGAAAGCCAATTTTTTTGGGAACCCATGGGCGAACCCTGATTATCTGTCTAACAATTCAAAAAATCTATCGATCCCTGCTTGTGTGGAACAGATAACAAAGCAATTATCATGTATCTACAGCAGGAAAATCGCCGGAGATTGATTTGCTTGGGCCTCCTTTTCTAATTTGGTGCCAGTCACTGACCCACCGTCAACCTTTTTTTTTCTAGAGATTGATAAGTTCAGGTACTCATTTAGAAGACCTACAAGATGCTGAGTCGTTAAGCCATACATTTTTAATGATCATTGATGTTCTATGAGGAGCTCGTGGGTGGCTTGAAATGTAGAGACAATCGATAAGTTAGTATAAAGGGCGCTGATGTTGAAGGATTCCGTTACGTATGCATGGGATGCTCTGACGCGCGTTACGTAGACGATCCAAGAACATTTGAGTGTTAGTAAGATGAGCTGGAATGTGTCTCAGCAGATGGAAAGAAAAGTATTAACACAAGAAATTATTTTGTTCTATCCGCAAGTCCTCCTGCACAGCTATTGATGGGGCTTGTTTTGAATATTGATGGATTTTCAGATATAAGATCATCAGCGCATATAACTTATGAGCTCTTTAATCAAGTATAAGACTGGAAATGTTGGGAAATTGAGTTCTTAATGAGAAATAATTGATGATTTAGAACCACCTGCTTTTGTCACTTCAACCAACCCATTTAACTTTTGGCACCGCTTTTGTAATTCTATTGTAGTGAATAGTGGATCTGGAATGATCCTTCCGGCCCTCTCTAGCCGTTTATATAGAGCTTTGGAAAGATAAGTTCTTTTGTTTTGACTCTTTACCCACAGAAAATAGGATGTTGTTTTGCGCCTCGAAGGTGCTATTGGCCACGTGGACATATAAATGAGCATATTTGTAGCGCTTAACATACTATACTAGGTGTGTACTTTGGACTATTGTACGTGGCACTCCGCGTAGTCGGCGTGATTAGGCTCTAAGTAAAAGTTGACATAGATTCATCATTGTTGCATAGAATATGTGAATATAAAGCAATTGAAGAAGCATACATCACACATTCCAATACATTTCTGTTAGTTGCTGAAAGCTATGCCCTTGTAGAATAAGAGTGGCAGCATAAAGTAAGTAGTGAAACACACACACTCATGCCTCCAAGGCGATGGAGCAAGGCGCCTCTTCAAGCTAGTTCACAACCCCTTATATCCTTTATTATTGATAAACATTACTCATTGTCAAAAAATCTTTGGTCAGTACTGGAAATTAAGCTTCGTTTGAACGGAAAGGGGCTAGAAATCGTGCGCGAATTGTATATTAATCTCAGACGGAATATTAGTTGTGGAATTCCTATGTGTCCCTTTACCATATTCTAGCTGTTTGCAGGCTTTCGGAAAAAAGCAATAGCATTGGATTTCAGATGCTGATGATCTAATAATATATTTGGCGAAAATAGACATAAGTCAATGTAAGGCGCAGGGTATGATGAAGATATCTCTATTTGGTATATTTGATGATCCCTCAAAACGTATTCGGACTGTGATGAGTGCATTTTGTGAATGGGTTTTTAAGCGCTTCCATTCGTCTAAACGATATTAACTAGAATTTACTAGAACTTAATCATTTCACAGCCTTTACAGCGCAGCCCTTTAGTAAAGCAACAGTAGAACTCTAACTTCTTTTTTCAGTTTGTGTACTGCCAATCCAACACACTAGCTGTTCTGATGTGTTGCGTATACCTTATTATTTATCTGAAAATAAGGGCGCCTCGACAAACTATGGATGAGAGACGGTTGAAGAGGGAGATAATGTTCCTGATCCAGGCGAGGCAACATTGATATTTTCATTTTATATGAAATTAGGACTTCTGCTATTTTGCAAGCACTCAACTACAAAATCAGCTCGTTCAAAAAGCAAATGCCCCAAATTTTTTTATTATTCAATTATTCGAAAATCATAACTACTTAGTCGACTTCTGCTGCAAATCACTATCCAAACTCTGCACAAGCATTTCATTGATTTCCTTCATGATGATGCTAGAGAATCCTAGACACTTTAAAAACTTAGCCATCTTCACAGTGTTTCTCTTTATTTAATGTGCAGATCCTAGCACTTCTAGCATTTAGTTTCTTCCTTCATCTTCTTTTTGAACTTCATAAAATACTGGATGTGCGAGTCTCCTAGCAGTCTCGAAGAGAGCGTGGCTGTGGCGCTCTATAGGGCATTTGCTGACTGCTGGAGAGTGTTGGGTAGTGGAGCTCGTCTTTGCGAGCGCCGCGACGGGCATCACAACAACTTGGCCACGGAACCTTCTAGAAAGTAGAGAATTTGAAAGTTTTTGAGTTACATATCAGACTGAGAGTAATCACAATAGCGAATATGATCGTATGACGTCAATCTCGTCAACGTTACGTCACTGGCAGGATATTAACATAGACAAATAACCAAACTATTCGCATGGAGTGATCAGCAATTTCATTGTTTCTCAAATCAAGCAACTAGAACTTCCAATGATCAGAGAGTCAAACAAGGAAGATTACAAAGAAGTTTTATCAGCAAGAGAAATTTTTGAGCAAATGTGGCCTCGTGAGCAAGCAGTGTGTTCTCTAAAATCACTGGATTTCGCCGGGAGGTAAACCGTATCCGAACTTATGCAATAATCGCCTTTGTCGTTATAACCTGCATGACATTTTGCTTCGTGTGCAGACAGCCATGCATTCGGATACGAACTAGATAGTGAATAGGGGTACTTGATGGTATTTCACTCACTGGCACGTAGTTTTGCTGGCCACCCTTTGAGACTATGTTTTATAGCCAAACAGATTTTGTAGAAGTTGAATGGTAAGATATGTTGCACCTTGCTTTTGCTAAGCTTATAGTTTAGAATCATGATTGTTTCTCCAGTCCTATCCTGAATAGCTAGTGTTGTTTCCTCGCAAATATCAATTTGCCTTCTCAATCTAGCGGTTCTTCATTCTTCGTTCTTCTTTCTTTCTGTGCACTGGCGGTTATGGAAACATGCTTCTCACAAGCTCCCTTCTTGTATGCGAATAATTAAGGAATAAGTGATTTTGTTACTTAACTTTCGATATCACATAGTAATGTTGCCATTCCCGGACAGCTGATGTACACGCTTAGAAACTAAAGGCGGTCATCTTCGGGTTACCTCGAGACCATTTGTTGAGCATTCATTATTGCTCAACAAGTCAAATTGTTCGTTCATCTCTTCATGTGTGCTGCATATGACATAACGTCAAACTCCCAAAGAAAATACGCAGAAAATTGAAGACGATAACAGTAAAAGCAAAATTCCAATGAATCGGGCACTTCCATATTCTTGACGGATTTTGAAGAAGATGGAGCGTAGCTCTAGATGTCTTAGTTCTAGCCGACAGTGCGTATTCATCGCACGTAATCACATTGGAGAAGAAATTCAGAACAAAAAAAGACTAACGAAATTGGACACTCTACTCAAAAGAATGGTTAACCAACAGAAGACAAGAATGCGCTTGCTAGCCGTTTATTCCCTTTCGGTAGGCACTTGCATCACTGAGACTTCTTTTTGCGTTAGTAGGCAAGAAAGGAATGACTTGATACACTCATGCTTGCAACATATTTCCGTCCGTTCTTAAATCGGCTTTATCGCGCATTCCAGTCATTCACTAAGCAGTCTCCTTTGAGAGTTTACATTACGCTCGCCTAACGGAACTTACTGTTTACGTACTGAAAGAAAAAAAGCAATGGTCGTATTGAATAGCCTAAGGCCCACTGTGATCTAGTGAACATTTTTAGATGATTCGAATGAGATGGACTTTAAAACTGAGATTGTTTTATAAGTTGAATGACTCTCAGTAGCAGGACCGGCGATTGGTGAGGAAAGTGGGTAATGCAGTGCTATGTGTAACTCATGATCAGTCAACGCCATTAGTCACGCTAATATGGAAATTAAGTAGGTTTACCTATCAACGTTACTAGAAAGATTTTACCATTATTGACCTGCCCTGAATGATGATTATTCAAAAGCCTTATGTAGGTAATCATTGCACTGTTATTTCGAACACAATATACTCGGTATTGTGTACGGTACGCGGAAAAGAATGTATTGGCAAAACAGGTAGCATAAACACACTTCAGGTGCGCAGAGGTCATAATGGCACAACGAAGATTACTTTGAAGTGACAATTGTGTTCCTGACATCGGAGTCAAGAACACGGGAGCGTAAAAACCACCTTTGAAGTGTTTCATTTCAAGCGCCAGAATTTCAAAATGTCAATATAAACAGTTCAATATCACGCAGAATCCAGTGTCTTTGATCGTTTAATCTTCTAACAAGAGTGGGGACAGCGTCCATTCCACACATAGAACATAGGTACTCCTACACCTTGCAAAACGATAAGTTGTCTTATCCCATAAAGCGGTTTTGCATTGCTGCAAATTTCAACTAGTAGCTGTCTACTAGAGAGCGCATGTGGCACAGTGGTTAGGGACGCTGTGCGTGACATACAAGGTCGATAATTCAATCTTGCGCTAATGGCTCATCAAGCCATCCATCCCTCCGGGGTCGCTAAATTGGTACCGGATTGATCTCAGACTTGTGTGGGAGGATAAGCAGCACTAAATCGATACAGCGAGAGGCCACCGCGAGTTATTGTAAAGGTTAGATATGCATTCAATCACCTCAAACGAAGTCATAAATTGAAGAGAAATGCATAGCGCACCCCTCAGGGGTTGATCAGCGCCGAGAGCTTTATACTGTAGAGCTTTAATAGCTCATTGAATGTGCACATATAAATAAAAACGTCCAGGAACTGAAGAAGTTCAGGTCACCGGAGCGTCGGTCATCGAAATGCAACAACAACAAAAGATACGAACTACTCTTCAAATGAAGTAGTTCAGTCCATAGAATTACGTATGATAATCGCATAAGTCTTGAAATTACAAGTAAAAGTTGAAGTCTGAGGTGACCTCGAATTCTCGATTATACTTTCTGGCAGCTCAACTGTTAGACGACTGCATCATCAACCTCTTCGCCCTACGTTTTTCTCAGATATTGAATGCTTCACTTAGTTCGGAATCACATGCTCGTCTTTCTGAAGACCACCACACTGCATTTTTTGTATTGCACTTTCGTTCTCAGGTCTGAGAATTTCGACTATTGTGTAAATCATAAATCATATCGCTATGCTAGCAATTTAGGACTTCCCTCTTTGAGGGATCTCGCCCGGTTAGTCGCGAGGGCACGTGGCGCGTCCCCAGGTGGTGGATAGGGGAATAACAGCGAGCCAAAAGCGACCGTGTGATTTCCAGAGACGCAGGTGGATCCAGAGGACGAGCTCCCTGCTTCTGCAGCGCCGACTTGACAAAAACTCTATTTCTACAAGTCGGCTAAAAGCCTGCAATCAAGCGGCTGGGAAGTACATGGGAGGCGGTTAGGAGTCGCCTCCAACAAATAAGCTCCTCCCGCTCCTCCGAGAGAGACTGGCAAGCTACTCGTGAGTACCCAGCCCCAATGTTTGGAACCTGGCAAGCTATACGTTGGGTATCAAAATGCCAAAAATAGTAACAAATATGGGCCTCATTCCACTGAACCCGAAAGAGCCCCTGAAACGGCAGCGCCAGGTAGGACGAGTGCGGAGAGGCTGCTAAAATCTCTGGGCCGAACTAGGCTGCCAAGATCGAAACGGACTAAAATGACGATCTGTACCTACAACGCAAGAACCCTTGCTCACCAACCAGCTGTAGAAGATCTATTGATTCAAGCAAGAAGAATAAGGTACGACGTCATTGGCCTGGCTGAGACGAGAAGGCGCCATCCTACGCTGTCTATGACACCGGAGAAGAACTGTTCCTTGGTACATGCGATCGCAGAGTTGTTGGCGGAGTTGGCGTCCTCGTCAAATCGAATTTGACCGTGAACATTAATTCGATCGAACGATTAACAACCAGTATCGGACGATTACGGTTGAAACGATGTGGTTCTATGCCGGCTTTGACCATCTTCGTTGCTTACGCACCAGCATCAAGCGATGACGAAGACAATTATCGAAGCGTTCTATATGGACCTCGAAAAATTCTTCAGAGAAGATCATACATTCTTCAAGGTCATTGTCGGAGATTTTAGCGCAAAAACTGGACCTAGAAGAACGTCTGAAGAACGTCTTATTGGGACCCCGGACTAGAATGGAATGAACAGGGTGAGAGGCAATCTGAGTTTATCACGACGACCCAAACCATCCATGGTAACACGCAATTCCAAAAGCTTCTTTCTCAGCGATGAACGTCTCCCAATATAGAGTACCATAACGAAATAGATCACAACTTAGTAAATCGAAGACTTTGCCTGACCGATGTCGCTGTTGTTCCTAAGTTCTACACGGGATCAGACCATCGCCTCCATCGCGCAACGTTGCGATTTTCGAGGAGAGGAGAGAAAGCCGTTAAATTCAAACAATGAACTCCCAGACTACCATATAAACTGGGATGTATTCAAATCATTAGTCGGCTCTTGGGAAGATACCGTTGTCGACAACATCGACGAAGAATACGATCGACTCGTTGAATATCTTCACGTTAGCGCTATAAAAGCCGAGAGTCCTAAGGTCACGAAGAGACGCTTGTCTCCGCAGGCACTCGAGTTGCTACGTCAACGTGGAATCGCACGAGATACAGGCTACCGAAACCTAACGTCCGAACCTGCGAAACAGTGCAGAGAAACGATAAAAGAAGACGTTAATGAGAGAAGAGCAACAGCTGAGGCAGAAGCTGGGAAGAGCATTTGCAAAGCCCAGCGAAGCTTCGTCAACTATAAGACCAAGATGATTGCACTCCGATACCCTGACGGTACACTTACAGCTTCCAGAAATGCAATGGAGAAAATCATCCACCAATACTACTCGGAACTCTTGTCTAGCTATGTCCTCTTACCCTCATATAAATCGAAAGAGGATGAATATGTCGTTCCACCGGCCCTCCCTTCCGGAATCCGACATGCTATATTGTCCGTGAAGAACAGAACAACACCTGGTCCAGAGAGGATTAGACCAGAACATCTGGAGAACCTGCCGCCAGTTGTCATCAACACCCTGGCTCGGCTCTTCACTCGCTACCTGTCAGAATGCAAGGTCTCTATGCAATGGAAAACCAGCAAGATCGTATTGTTGTTCAAAAAGGGAGACCTTCATGACATAGGCAATTATCGCCCAATCTGCTTGCTGTCCGTTCTCTATAAACTCTTTACTCGAGTCATCCTAAACAGGATTGACAGAACACTGGACGAAGGACAGCCATGCGAACAAGCAGGGTTCCGAAAAGAATTTAGTGCCATGGATCACATCCACACGATTACAAGACTCATTGAAGTTTCACTAGAGTACAAACAACCACTCTGTCTCACTTTCATCGATCTGAAGAAAGCCTTCGATTCAGTGGAAACAAAAGCGGCTGTAGAGGCTCTGGATAGCCAGGGCGTCCTTACTCGGTACATAATGATCTTTCGTGAGCATTATAAAGATTTCACGACCAAAATATCTCCATTCTACAACAATATCATCATTGACGTAAGAAGAGGGGTTCGACAAGGCGATACAATTTTGCCAAAACTATTTACTGCCACCCTACAAAACGTCATACGAAAACTAGAATGGGACGAAATGGGAGTGAAAATTGATGGTCGACAATTAAACCATCTTCGCTTTGCTGACGATATGTTCTCATAACACCAAACATCAGCCAAACGGAACGAATGTTGGTTGACCGATTTCGATAACGCCTGTGGAAAGATTGGTCTTCAACTGAATCTAACTAAAACAATGTTCATGAGGAACGGATGGGTTTCAAATGCCCCATTCACGCTCAACGGAACAACAATCTCTGAATGCTCCAGTTACGTCTATCTAGGTCGTGAAAAGATGATGAACAACCTAGCTCCAGAGTTGAGCAGGAGGAAACGAGCGGCTTGGGGAACGTTTAAGAGCATCGAAGATCTAGTGAAGAGGACAAAAAACATTCGACTCCGTGCCCACCTTTTCGATTCGACAATTATCCCTGCCTTGACATATGCAGCAGAAACCTGGTCGCTACGTAAGCAGGATGAAAGGTCACTTGGCGTTATTGAACGCGCAGTGGAAAGGTTGATGCTAGGAGTATCCCGTATCTCGCAAATGTGAGAAAGGATCCGAAGATCCGACCTAGGTCAACGATCGAAAATCAGAGACGCCATTCTACGCTCCAGGATATCGAAAATAAGGTGGACCGGACACGTGATGCGCTTCAACGACAACCGATGGACGAGAGCCGTTACCGACTGGATTGATCAGGACGTCAAGCACTCTAAAGGAAGACTACTGACCCGTTAATCCGATTTCTTTAAGAAAGCGATAGAAGAAAGATATGATGCTCAGCGAATCCCTAGAGCGAGGAGGACCCACTGGGCTGCTCTTGCTCGCGATAGGGAAAAATGGAAGAGTTGCTGGTACCGGCTCGAGTCATTCGACGATCAACGGGACGACAGGTGATACAGGTGCGTATGAGCTTTGAGAAATAACTTAAACCGATCAATGGTGGAGATTAGTGTAGCCTCTAACATGCAATCTAATGGTTAACAAGCTTCCTGTGGCGAAGGGACTCTTTCTTGGTGAGGGCTTTTGCAGATACTTGAAGATAATGACATACGCGGTGGTCAACATATACAGAAATTATACTGCGACTTTCAGTTTCTGCCAAGCACAATATAAGTTAATGCTGCGCACTTCTCTCTGATAGTAGTGAGCATTATAAAATGTTGTACCCAACTGAGAGCTTGTGTCTCAGCACTTACGTTATAACATCTCACAACATACTCTTCCGTTAAATAAAAAGCTACTTACTAAATAAAGTCGTGAACTAAATCGAGGATAGCTTCCATGAATGCTTCTTTCATCAGTAGCTCGTTCAATTTATAAGAGTAAATGTTCGTCGGTGTGGTTAATGATGCAGGTCAACAGGGAACGCTATGCTGATTCGGCCCACTATCATAATGCTTTTTTGCAACCACGTGGAAACGTCCTAGTTTGGTTATCTCCTGTGTTATAAGAAGTTATCACTCGAGAGGCATTCTATAGCATAATTTATGTAAAAGATGAAGTACTCAAGCAGCAATTGATACAGCACACGAGACGTTTGAAGGCCTTTGAAATGGTAAACGTGAGAAGACGAATCGTTTGCAAAAGTTCTCAATCTTTGCAATTGTTGTAACGTCGAGTCATGTAAATTTGATGTAATCGATTTTTTGAAATATGTGGTTCAGTCGCTCTTTTAGAAAAGAGTGGAAGACGGGAACACATTTTTGCTTATTCAATTAACTGCTTTGACTTCCTCCCCTGTCTTAACATTCTCTTATACTACTATTTCGAAGACTTTCAGGCAATTGTATAAATAGCGATTACTTCGTACTTCTATGTTCTAGTATTTCAGACAGTTCCAATCAGCGTGTTGTTCGTCATCGAAATGGCAATGTTCAGATTCATTCCAGACATTGGTATAACAGGTTATGCACGATTTTTCGTCGTCGCTTTTGAGAATCTCACTGTAATCTCCAATGCCATGGCCTTGTCGGGCATGCTATATATCTGCAACAGAGAAGTGCGAAAACATGCTCGTAGTTTGTTTTGTAGTAATACCACCTCAACTGTCTTACGAATGCCTTCAACTAAGAAGGAAGAGCAGCAAACAGTAGGCGCGCGTTAGGAGGAAACTCCAAAAAACTCTTCAAGATTTTGATGATATATTGAAAAATAGACATGTAGAAAAACCATGAACTTTCTCCTTACTTTTTTTGTTGAGTAAGATAGCACAAATTAGTTGTAGACGTTTATTCTCAATTTTTACTACAGCTGTCTAAAGAGAACAATTGGAAACGATGGCGCGAAGCACTAGGGAGTTCTGAGTTCCGACTGATTCTAAAGTATGTTTATCAGCTTTGTGCCGTAGTTAACCTGATTTCTTGATGGCTTTATTTCTCTACGTTATTGTAGTACTTTTTATGCTATGGAAACGTATTGCTGCTAAGACTATTGAACAGCAGTTTGTTCTCTGTGAATTCATTTATGAGAATATAATGTGATCAGTTGTCAGTTGAGTAAAGTGTCAGCTCTTGTCTTGTATTCACTTCTCATTTTTTCATTATTAATCAAGCTTGAGTGAAAATTGAATCTGCAGAAGATTACAAAAAAACCGATGAAACTTTTGAAATCCTCACAAAAAAAAACTTTTTTTGAGCAAGTAAATCTCTCATAACACATGAGTTTGAAAATGGCTCTGAAAATCGAGTCGAACTTTCTGAAAAGTTTGACATGTAAGAGTTCTCATCTAACGACAAAAATTTAGACTGATCAAAGTTAAATATAAAAACCGAAAGCAGAGATAACAATAGAGCAGATATCAATGCAAAATTTGGTGCTTTGGAATCATTGGCCGAAATGATGATAGAGGCGCCTTTGTGAATTTTCTTCATAGTATGCCTTATTTGTGTAGATTTATTTTGAAATTAAACAATATTTCTGCTAGATATGGAAGTTTTCCAATGGCGCGGCAATGCCTAGATTGAACAGGCCCTCATAAAATTAAAACATACTCTTCATCAGCTGTGACTCAATCAAATGACCTAATCCACTCACACTAAGAAGATAACAAATTCCATACCCTAAAGTGGATGGTAAGCTAACAAATATTTCTAAATGCCCCTCTTTATACTCATCCACACAGAGGAGTAGACATGATCGACTCAGCTTCACAGTTAAGCAGTATATAACAATTAGTTTATGGAGATTTCAAGAGCATCGTGCATGTGAAGAAAACGGAGGGTACGCGACCCCACGCCCACCTTCAAAGCTACAGTTCTTCTCTCAATATATAAGTCATATCAATGGCGGATATGCAAGTAGAATGGAAGATCACCTATCGTTATCGAGCATGCAGTTGAGTAGTCTGCGCTGAGGTTATTCCGCAATTCGCAAATGAAGTAAGAGACCAAAGCTCCTATCTACATCAGCAATCTAAATCCCTAACCCCAAGACACCATTTTGTACGCCAAATTGTAGCAGGTCAGGTAGGCCTAACACATCGTGCATTTCAATATGAAATAATGGGCGGAAGCCGTTGCCTATTAGATTCTCTAGCAATATCAAAAGTGCAACAGAAAGATCACCGACTTGATGGTCTTATTTGTTGCAAATGTCCCATAATAGGATTTTATGCTCAACGAATTCTAACTTAGAATAGCTCTTTGGGTAACTTCTACACCCCATTGAAAGATGAGCGAGTTTGCTGCTCGAGAATCTAGAGGTACCCTGTGATACAAACTGAATTAGCTTCAGTTCCATACATGTTCTGAACTCACCAGGCACTCATTCTTCTGGTGCTGTCAAATGGTGCTAGAACTACTCAGGGAAACAAAAACACTGAGTTGACATTGTCAGTTGTCGCAGTTCAAGCGAGATCTTCATTTGGTCACCTCTATGATGATATGGATAGATTTGCTAAAAGCAAGCTTTCATCGCTTACAGCGTTAATACAGCCTGCCGGTAGTCTATATCTTTCATTGCTTAGCTCCTTCTATAGGTTGTGTAAGGCATTGGATGTTATGAAATTCAAGTTTAAAACTGACTCGTTAACTGTAGTTCTCATCGCACACCACATACTCGTGAGTTTTTTTTTTATGGTCGTTGTAAAAACGACAAGTAAGTACTATTGTGATTGTAGATGAGCAGAACGACAAATCTTATACGGCGTTCGCACAGTATCGCCAGTTAAAATAACAATTATTATTAGTTACATGGGACAGCACAGAAGTTTCGCATTTGGTAAGAATATTACAGAATGACGTAGCTGAATGTTGTTTTATCAAGCCAAATAATTTTACGATCGAATGAGAATTATGACGGGAAAGACTTGAAGAAGATGACGAAGAATATTGAAGGGTGAGACGTAAATGCGATAAGTGGTGGATTGGCAGTGGTAGATCGGAAGCAAACTACAGAATGGGCAAATTCAATATACTCTTCAATGACATAATCCTTGTTGGTTTTTTTCTGATTAGGGAACAAGTGGAAAACCGATCTCTTTTGCTGCTTCAAGGAACTCAAAAATGCGTTTGATTCTCAAAAAGCTCCTTTAATCTTTTGATTTCCTCTGTTCTTATGACTTGTGCTTCAAACCTCGCCAAACAGAGGTATTTCTCTAGTCTTTTAGTAATCATCTGATAACGTAATGTTTCTTGATTCTAGCGATGAGTTTACTTCTTGTATATACGGTTTAGCAAGAAAATCAAGATCGAGCTTCACATTTTTGGCAGGTTCTTTACCGGCTATTCGACAAGACGAGGGTCGTGGCACAGAATGAGGCAAAGTGGGGGGGTGGGGTGAGGGGGGGGGGGGGGAAGAGAGGCGTGGCGATCAATGTATTATTATTCGGATGGGAATTTTTCCCTCGCCTTGAAAGAATTTCATATTATACGGTTGGCTTAGATGCTACGAAAATCACTCTATACATTGATATTACAACTGTTATTCTAGCAACATCAGCTATACCAATAGCAATCAATCGATGGGCGGATGACTGGAGGACGCATCGGCGACACATCATGCCTATGCCAATAATCGATGAGATGGTGAAGGGAACGTGGGGCCGATCGTTATTCGACCATCGTGAGACGGCAGACAGCGGTTTGTCCATCGCTTCCAGTCATCTCCAGTGGCAGTCGTTATTATTGTTATAAGATTTATATGACTATTTCCTGTTTTAACGATTGCTCTAAGGAAACATTGACTCTGAGTTATAGGCTCTAGCAAATTTGGCTGCTGATAAGATGTCATCATCCTGCCTCATTACGTACAGGTTTTAAGTGAATTGTATGGCATACACTAGGCTTACCAGTGATTCTGATTAGAAGTAAAGAAGCATCGTTTTCTATTACTATAGTAATCATAATTGTATTGCCTGACAATCGAGTGGATCTATTTTGTATTGGTCGTGGCGCACATGTCTTGCCGAAAGCACATTTGCCTATGGAGCACATGGCTCTCTGACGTTTTTCGCGAGTTCAATACTCTATCACTCACTCGCATACACTGCCCCACAGGTTCAGTGCTCTCTCACTCAGTCACTCGCACACTCTCACGTGTTCGCACTTTCTCGCTATCACTGACTCGCTTGTGCCCTCTCTCTCTCTCTCTAAGCACTCTCATGAAAGCTAGTAGTTGATCACATTAAGCCGCTGAAGCACAACTGCATATCATTGACAACGATAGTACCTACTGAATCAACACGCTATCTCAGTTACAGTTTCTCACCATTGATGTTTGTTTTATACTGCACATTATCGTATTAGACGTTATTGCAGTTATTGTTTGTTGTGCTAATAACATTAATATGTATATAAAGGCTCAGTTGCCCAAGTATGAGGTATACCTGCGAAGCCCGGACTAGGAACATTTTCAGTTACTACGAGGGAAAACTACACAACTACCACTAAATTTGATGCATCGGCTCAGCTATAATCGAGCCCGAGTCATCACGTTTCTGGTGCATCACTGGCGCAGGGAAAACACTTGCTGAGACACCACGGAGGAATTCAAGTCAGCTCGACTTCTTACCCAATAAAAAGAAGAGTAAAGGAAAAGCATCATGCTATCAATCAAAAGTCACAAAAGAATGCTGGCGCTACGTAACAGGCAGGCGGGAGCGTTGCTAACACAGCCGAAAACGGATGGAATTGATGCTATTGACATTACTGCCGTCGACGAACAGTCAACAGCCAATCCTCAAAAGCTTGTCAGAAACTTAAAGGAGCTGCAAAAAACCTCGAGGATGCGATGTCGAAACTCATGCAGGAATTCCACCAATCTATGAGTGCCCATGAGAGCGGGGAACTACCAAATGCGGATGAGGAGTATGACAGGCACTCTACCCCGGCAGAATAAGCCATAGAAAATGCGGACAATTACATATTGATCATCTGGGTAAGATACGCATCTCCAGGAGCAAGTGCAGGGCCCATCAACCTTCCTGCAACCGCCACGGAGGACACAAAGTGCGAAGTACCCTCCACCACGATGGCTGTAAAGAAAGTCGAACTACCCACCATTCCGATTCCATCCTTCGATCACAACATATGGGAGTGGGACAATTATTGGGAACTTTTCGATTCAACCGTTCACTTTCGGGCCTTTCGCAAATGCAGAAATTCAGGTACTTGCTCAGCTCCCTGAAACGAGAGCCTCTGAGGTCGATAAAGAAACTCCAGTTGAGCAAACAAAACTATCACAAAGCCGCTGACATGCCA
Organism: Parelaphostrongylus tenuis; assembly: GCA_019055375.1. Classification (NCBI taxonomy): domain Eukaryota; kingdom Metazoa; phylum Nematoda; class Chromadorea; order Rhabditida; family Metastrongylidae; genus Parelaphostrongylus; species Parelaphostrongylus tenuis. The sequence continues at coordinate 217,421 of JAHQIW010000203.1, read as the reverse complement.
CTACCAGATATGGGAACACCGACGGACTGGTTTTTCACTGCTCAATAAACTGGGCAGAAAAAAACCTCTAGTCACCGAGCCTGAAGGAGCAAGGGCGGTCTTGGAAGACGTTTAAGCTGATGTGCTTTAGCTTGTCGACAAAGGAGAGAATATACATAGTCAGTGCATGTACAAAAAAGTCCTTTCCAAATTTCTTTCCGAAACCCAGCGAGTAATGGGATCGCCTTCCCACAACGCCTTGCAATGCCAAAGTTTTTCTTCCCGTGTATGCCAAAGAATACATCACACATCGTGCTGTTTCTATTCGACACCAACGGAGAAGGCAACTTGAGCACCTCCAAAGAGAGAAGCTTTCAGAAGTGATACAAGAACTGGCAGCCACAACGAAGGAGGACGTAAATTGCCTGCGGCCACCTCGAAAGTAAGTCAGGTCGGGCAGTAAATAACAACTACGACCGAGTTTTCCTAATTAGACCAAGCGAGTTATTACGAGACTACAGTAGCAAGGATACAGCAGTTGTCCTTACCCACAGGAAAAATGACCGCGCTAGACGCAACAACCAGGCAACTGCAAAACGTTTCTGTTTTACTGATTCTGGAGCTGAAATTTCATTCATTGACAGAAAACTAGCTCAAAAACTTCAACTACCAACCATAAACGAGTCAAAACTACGCTTGAATACATTTGGCTTGGATAATTTGCAAGAATACGTATCGAGGAAAGTTCCACTCGACGTATGGGATGCGGACGGAGACCCGCTTTCGCTGTTCCTTTATACCCATAATGCCATCACAGAACCACTTCATTGGTCACAATTAAGCTCAGAAGACATAGAATTCATCCACAGAAACAACATCGACTTGGGCAACAAGAGCAAGAATAAGTCTTTGGTCCAGCCTTCTATTTTGCTTGGATGCGACCATCTATGGGCCTTAATAAGCAAGGATAAACCATACATTGAGCTCCCGTCAGGAATGCACCTACTTCCCACGCGGCTCGGATATGGGTACTCAGGACGAAATAAAAACTCAATATATACGCAAGAAAGAGATTAAAACGTAATAGTATGGAAGGATTGCGACAACACGAAGCAGACTACCGATGACAACCTATTATCACACATGCACCTGCAAGAAGAGTAATTGAATCATGCTCAAGAGTACAAAAGGGAACTTGAGAATGGGATAAGTATTGGTCATTACATGTACAAGTCAACACTGGTCTCATCCAACATTTAGAAGTGCCTGATGAAAATTCAATCAAGCCACCAAAAGTCTGGACCCAAAAGCCTACTAGATCTAATGAGATCCCGGAAGCTTCTTGGGCTCATAACATACCTCACTGAGTGGAAGCTGCCCGTAAATAGCCAAGTAGAAGTGCGATACTATTCTGCCAGATTGTCAAAAAAAGCTTGGATCGAACACAACGCATTGAAGAACGTGGAGACCAGGGTGTGCAAGCCACTGATGGAATTTGACACTCAGAGCACCCAATCATGCGTTCACTATCCTGTTCGGCTATTATTCACGTCAGGCTTATTCACTGTGCAGCATCTACTGATTCCCCACCATTCTGATCTTCTCATTGTTCAGCTGTACTCGTCAGATAATCATTCCCTCCCCATCCATTCGACTTCTTCGTCGGTGACTGCTAGTATTCCTACTTCGTCAAGGTCCCGGGGAGCCTTGACACGGTCGGTTTAACTGTACTCGTCAGATAATCATTCCCTCCCCAACCATTCTACTGTCTTCGTCGATGACTACTAATATTTCTACGTCTTCAAGGTCCCGGAGGAGCCTCGACACGATCGACCACTATTCAAAAAATTTTTTGGATTCTTCTTGGGTGGGGAGTATAGCTGTTATTCTGGCAATAACAGCTATACCAATAGTAATCAATCGATGGACGGATGGCTAGAGGACGCATCGTTAACATATCATGCCTATGCCGATAATCTGAGACGGCGAGAGAAACGTGGGACCGACCGTGCTTCGACCATCGTGCGACGGAAGCGAGCGGTTTATCCTTTAACGATTGCTCTAATATGGAATACTGACTCTGAGTTATAAGCTTTAGCAACTTTGGTTGTTGATAAGATGTCACCATCCTGCCTCCTTACGCACATATTTTAAGTGAATTGTATGGAATACACTAGGGTTGTCTGTGGCCTTGGTTGATAGCAAAGAAACATCGTTTCCTATAATTATAGTAATTGTAATTTTATTATCTGACGACCGAATGGATCTATTGTGTATTGGCCTTGGTGCACATGTCTTGCCTATAGCACACTGGCCATCGAGTACATGGCTCTGTGACGTTTCCCGCGGCAAGGTTCAACACTCTCTCACTCAGTCACTCGCACCCTCTCACGTGTTCGGACCTTTGTGGTATCACTAACTCGCTTGTACCCTTTCTCTCTCTAAGCACTCTCCATAAAAGCTAGTAAACAATCACATTAAGCCACTGAAGCACAACTGTTTATGATTGTCAACAATATAGATGCCCACTGAACCATCACGCTGTCTCAGTTACAGTTTCTCACCATTGATGTTTGTTTATACTGCACATTATCGTATTAGACGTTATTGTAGTTACTGTTTGTTGTGTTAATGAGATTGAAATGTATGTAAAGGTTTGATTACCCAATTTTGAGGTAAACCTGTGAAGACCGAGTATCGGAACATTCTCAGCTACTACAAGGAAAAACCACTGATCCATCACTAAAGATATGTTTTCGGCTTCCATCGAATTATACGCGTGAGGGAAATGAAGACGAAAAACGAGTTTGAAACATAGTTTATGATTTGGATGCTACAGCGTTATAAAAAGGTGTTTCCAAAAATCGGTGCCGTTGGGCTGTAGCCTTAAGTCTCAGCTTTTGAATGGTCTAATTGTCCTACAAAAATTTCCTCTTCAAGCGAATGAGATCGGTTTTTCATTTGTTTCCTCCTAATCATAAAGAACGTCTTTGTCGAGCAAACCAATAGCACGAAGTAATAGAGATTAATTCATTCGGTTAGCGTTTCGACGCGTTTCTTCTTTTTCGAAACCGTTGAATGGGAGTCGACTGTCCAATATCGTTTGCCATCGTTGTGTCATTTGTCTTCGTTATCGATCTAGCCGAATCCTTTATTGACACCGTCCGGATGAAAAACCTCCCTCGGTGAAGCCCATATGTAAGGGCTATAGTTGATGATAGTGATTGCCCGATGGTATGATTTGTTATCTGGGGGACAACCATCCTGCAGCAGTCGGCCTCATTTCTTATGGGTTGACAAAAAGCGTAATAATGACGATATGGAAACCAACTTTCTCTGACTTCTGCATTTCTATTCAGTCATCTCTTCCATGACAACGTAATCAACTATGTGTGGCGTGAGATGGCGACCCTTGTGCGGATAGTCTGCAATGCGCTTTATGGCAAAGGGTTGTGCTCGCCGTTGCCTTTAGATCCCTATATTTATTGATTGAATAGTGTTCTCGCTGACGGCCAGTGATGTTGACGTCTCGAGTAAATATTAGTTCTATTATAGAGGATAATAAGGCAACCTAAAAATTTTTACATAAGTACAATAATAATACAACAAGACATAACAATAGTAACGACGTCCAACTGTGGTAACTACATAATAGCTACGTAATACATAGCTAAGTGCGAACTGATAGCGTGGAATTGCTTGACTAGGCGGTAGACCTCGGGATGCCGTTATGCTTGCCCCGAGCAAGACCTAAAACACCGAGGGTGTAAGCCAGTGGGTGATTTAATATGTCGGAAAGATTCTAGATATGCTGGAATCCATCCCCTGTGGCGAGTCAAACAGAACCCATAAGACTTGGTTTATCGCCGTACTTATGTGCCCCGCTTACAATGCGATGAGCTTCATCAGCAAATCACATAATGAGAACATAAATAGACCGACTAGAAGTGAAATAACAAGATCGTAACGGGCGAGTGACAACAGCGACCGCTCACAGAGCGGTCCAGATTACAAAATGGCCTAAGCCTTGATGACCCATGCAGTAGCTACTATTGTCGCACTCTTTGAAGGACCATTTGCGTTGGAGTGCATTACCTTCTTGTCTTGGGATCCCAAGGCCTTCACCCAGAAAAATAGCAACGGCTCCGAGAAATCGCTGTTACATCTCCTGCATGATGGTTTCCGATGAATAAATGTCCAGGTAAAGGATTGAAGGGCGATGTTTGATGAAATGAAAGTTTCCATCAGGCATTCACTTCCATCAACAACCGCCTGTATGTCCAAGCAGTGCTAAGTTAGATTCTTCATGTGAGTGGCGCTCCCTTAGGAAAGGTGCAACTTGATTGAAAACAAAGACGAAGACCACAACGAAGGCGAACGACAGTGGGCAGTTGGGCCGAATTATCGAACCTGAAGAAGACGAAATGTGTTGGCACATTAGTCGAACAAAACTATTATCAACATGCTATTAGTTCAATCATTCAAGAATATATATCAATATACCTCCCTCCTTGAGGGATCCCGCCCGGTTAGTTGCGAGGGCACGTGGCGCGTCCCCAGGTGATGGATAGGGGAATAAACGCGAACCAAAAGCGACCGTGTGCTTCCCAGAGACGCAAGTGGATTCAGGGGACGTGCTCCCTGCTTCTGTAGCGCCGACTTGACAAAAACTCTATTTCCACGAGTCAAGTCGGCCAAAAGCCTGCAATCAAGCGGCTGGGAAGTATATGGGAGGCGGTTAGGAGTCGCCTCCATAAAATAAGCTCCTCCCGCTCCTCCGAGAGAGACTGGCAAGCTACTCGTGAGTACCCAGCCCCCACGTTTAGAGCCTGGCAAGCTATACGTTGGGTATCAAAATGCCAAAAACAGCAACAAATATGGGCCTCATTGCCCTGAACCCGAAAGAGCCCCTGGAACGGCAGCGCCAGGTAGGACGAGTACGGAGAGGCTGCTAAAATCTCAGGGCCGAACTAGGCTGCCAAGATCGAAACGGACTAAAATGACGATCTGTACCTACAACGCAAGAACCCTTGCTCACAAATCCGCTGTAGAAGATCTATTGATTCAAGCAAGAAGAATAAGGTACGACGTCATTGGCTTGGCTGAGACGAGAAGGCGCCATCCTTTTCACGCTGTCTATGACACCGGAGAAGAACTGTTCCTTGGAACATGCGATCGCAGAGGTGTCGGCGGCGTTGGCGTCCTCGTCAAATCGAATTTGACCGTGAGCATTGACTCGTTCGAACAACTAACAACCCGTATCGGACGATTACGGTTGAAACGATGTGGTTCTATGCCGGCTTTGACCATCTTCGTTGCTTACGCACCAACATCAAGCTATGACGAAGACGAAGTCGAAGCGTTCTATATGGACCTCGAAAAATTCTTCAGAGAAGATCATACATTCTTCAAGGTCATTGTCGGAGATTTTAACGCAAAAATTGGACCTAGAAGAACGTCTGAAGAACGTCACATAGAGACCCACGGACTAGAATGGAATGAACAGGGTGAGAGGCTATCTGAGTTTATCATGACGACCCAAACCATCCATGGTAACTCGCAATTCCAAAAGCCTCTTCTCAGCGATGGACGTGGGAGTCTCCCAATGGAGAGTACCATAACGAAATAGATCACATCATAGTAAATCGAAGGTTTTGCCTGACCGATGTCGCTGTTGTTCCTAAGTTCTACACGGGATCAGACCATCGCCTCCTTCGCGCAACGTTCCGATTTTCGAGGAGAGGAGAGAAAGCCGCTAAATTCAAACAACGAAGTCCCAGAACTACCATAAACTGGGATGTATTCAAATCATTAGTCGGCTCTTGGGAAGATACCGTTGTCGACAACATCGACGAAGAATACGATCGACTCGTTGAATATCTTCACGTTAGCGCTATAAAAGCCGAGAGTCCTAAGGTCACGAAGAGACGCTTGTCTCCGCAGACACTCGAGCTGATACGTCAACGTGGAATCGCACGAGCCACAGGCAACCGAAACCTTACGTCCGAACTTGCGAAACGATGCAGAGAAGCGATAAAAGAAGACCTGAAAGAGAGAAGAGCAGCAGTTATGGCAGAAGCTGCAGAAGCTGGGAAGAGCATTCGCAAAGCCCAGCGAGGCTTCGCCAACTATAAGACCAAGATGGTTGCACTCCGATACCCTGACGGGACACTTACAGCTTCCAGAAGGGCTATGGAGAAAATCATCCACCAATACTACTCGGATCTCTTCGCTAGCCATGTCCTCTTACCGTCATATAAATTGAAAGAGGACGAATATGTCGTTCCACCGGTCCTCCCTTCCGAAATCCGACATGCTATATCGTCGGTGAAGAACAGAACAACACCTGGTCGAGACAGGATTAGACCAGAACATCTGGAGAATCTGCCGCCAGTTCTCATCAACACCCTGGCTCGGCTCTTCACTCGCTACCTGTCAGAATGCAAGGTCCCTATTCATTGGAAAACCAGCAGGATCGTATTGTTGTTCAAAAAGGGAGACCTTCATGACATAGGCAATTATCGCCCAATCTGCTTGCTGCCCGTTATCTATAAACTTTTTACTCGAGTCATCTTAAACAGGATTGCCAGAACACTGGACGAAGGACAGCCATGCGAACAAGCAGGGTTCCGAAAAGGATTTAGTACCATAGACCACATCCACACGATTACAAGACTCATTGAAGTTTCACGAGAGTACAAACAACCACTCTGTCTCACTTTCATCGATCTGAGGAAAGCCTTGATCCAGTGGAAACAGAAGCAATTGTAGAGGATCTGGATAACCAGGGCGTCCCTACTCGGTACATAATGATCCTTCGTGAGCTTTATAAAGATTTCACGACCAAAATATCTCCATTCTACAACAATATCATCATTGACATAAGAAGAGGGGTTCGACAAGGCGATACAACGCCAAACTTCACTGCAACCCTACAAAACGTCATGCGAACATTAGAATGGGACGAAATGGGAGTGAAAATTGACGGTCGACCATTAGACCATCTTCGCTTTGCTGACGATATCGTTCTCATAACACCAAACATCAGCCAAGCGGAACGAATGTGGTGACCGCTTTCGATAACGCCTGTGGAAAGATGGTCTTCAACTGAATCTAACGAAAACAATGTTCATGAGGAACGGATGGGTTTCCAATGACCCATTCACGCTCAATGGAACGACAATCTCCGAATGCTCCAGTTACGTCTATCTAGGTCGTGAAATCAACACGATGAACAGCCTAGCTCCTGAGCTGAGCAGAAGGAAACGAGCGGCTTGGGGAACGTTTAAGAGCATCGAAGATGTAGTGAAGAGGACAAAGAACATCCGACTCCATGCCCACCTTTTCGACTCGACAATTATCCCTACCCTAACGTATGCAGCAGAAACCTGGTCGCTACGTAAGCAGGATGAAAGATCACTTGGAGTTATCGAACGCGCAGTCGAAAGGTCGATGCAAGGAGTATCCCGTGTCTCGCAAATGAGAGAAAAGATGCGAAGTTCCGACCTACGTCAACGATCGAAAATCAGAGACGCCGTTCTACACGCCAGGATATCGAAAATAAGGTGGGCCGGACACGTGATGCGCTTCAACGACAACCGATGGACGAGAGCCGTTACCGACTGGATTCCTCGGGAGTCAAGCGCTCTAAAGGAAGACCACTGACCCGTTGGTCCGATTTCTTCACGAAAGCGATAGAAGAAAGATATGATGCTCAGCGAATCCCTAGAGCGAGGAGGACCCACTGGGCTACTCTTGCACGCGATAGGGGAAAATGGAAGAGTTGCTGGTACCCGCTCGAGTCACTCGACGATAACGGGACGACAGGTGATACAAACGACAGGTGATATATATATATATATATATATATATATATATTATATATATTGATTAGTAATGCCAAAGTTAAAAAAGTCCGTTTCCAGTCATTCAATGTGCTATTTGAACCACACATCGACTAATGTATCAGTCTATTTGCCGTTTGATAATGAAATTTATTTCAAAGTACATGTTGTTACGTCATAAATCATTTCGGTACGGATTTTTGGCTCTAGGCTTTACTAATAATGACGTATCACTCAATGTGCATTCTATATTTTATCAGACTTATTAGATAACATTTGTATTCATAGAAAGAATGTTGTCAGGTGTAGAAGTGATTGTGGTTTTAGGCCGTAAGTTCAAAATGGGTCGTAAAGCAGCAAAGAAAGGTCACAATATCAACAGCTAATTTGGCCAAAGAACTGCTAACGAATATAGTGCAGTGATGCTTCATGAAGTTTTGTGAAAAAAAAAATCGCAAGCCTTGACGATGACAACGTAGTGGCCTTGCTTAGGGAGATGACAACGACCAGTTGAAAGCAATTTTCTGAGTTGATCTTCTGAGCAGCGCGCCAAATGTTGCAAAAAAAGGAACTCAAAGTCAATCATTCTACGGTAGTTTGCCATTTAAAGTTGACCGAGAAGTTGGAAAAGTTCGTTATGTGGATATCTTTGGACTCAGCAAAAATCAAAAAATAGTCTTTTTAAAGTGTTCTTTTCTTGTTCTACGTAACTGAAACTAGCCATTTTCAGATAGGACTGTGACGTGCGAAAAAGTTCATTAATATAGAATCGGAGACGATAAGCTTTATAACAAACAACTCATGCAACATTCCTTGCTATTTTCTTCATTATCTTACTCAAGTGAGCGATATGATAAGGTGGGCGATCGTTCAGGTACCCTTAAACGACGAGCAGCGATGGGGTCCTGCGCTTAGATCGTGCATACGATATACGGACTTACGCGGGCAGTTGGCCGACGACGGCGGAAGACGAGCTCCTGAAGCTGGCTTGCCCGGTCGCCTATCTACCTCTCTTCTTCCGGAACGTGGCCCGCTCTCTTAATTGCATGCTAGTCGCTCTCGTTGACTTCATGACTTAAAATACCCTCGTTGCATACGCATCGATGACTGATTACCACCTCACATAAGAATTGTATGGTTAGTGCCACTTTTGACCTGATTATCGATTATACATAATTTGCTAACAATTGTACTGCAAGCCCGAGCCACGGAGAAAAACCCAATAGTGAGAGTCATGGGTGACTCACCCCCATGGAATAAGTAGCAGATTCACAGGACTATCTGGATTCATGTTATGTACAGCTATGATTCGTATAACGACAGTACTCACACGCCATCCACCCAACATACCACTCCGTGGTCTCGTCCTTCCGGGCGGCCATGGTATCTCTCCGAGCCTCCGTCTCCTGGTTGCGGCTTTCAAGCACTCTAGGTACTTCTGGTGAATTATCCGTTGGTTCCTGTTCTGTGATCTCGTGTAATTTTGACGTCTTGACTTACCACACATATATCGATCGAGCGAATCGCGCCGAGCCATCGGCCGGTTGTGGTGTTTCGTAGTGTACAGTTAGCGCCTGCCTCTCATCTACCTGTGTCTCTCACCCACCCGTGACTCTCATCCACTTGTGTCTTTTACGAGTCCACTTATTACTTCTAGAATCTGACCGACTATCGATCGAGTGATTTATTTTCGCAATATGTCCCTGGAGTATTATTGTATAATTAGAACCGGTATTGTTAAACTATTTTGTAAGTATTGTTTTTTGTAGATTGTTTCTAACATGGTTGATTCTTGCTGTATTTTCTGATAAATCAATCCACGTGACAGGCCTTCAAACACATATCAACCGATCCACTAAATCCACTGCTGTAATCACTGCAATTACTTGGTGCATTGGCCGGGAATCGAACTCGGGTCGCCCGCTTGGCAGGCGAGCATTGTGTCACTGAATCACCGATGACATTCACGGCCATATGCAAATTTGGAGCGTGTCGAAACTGCGGCAGACTGGGTCACCATGCCTAAATCTGCAAGGACAGGAGCGTGCCACCGGACAATAAACCAAGGAAAGGGGAGAACGTTGAAACCGACGGGATGCGAAGACTTGAAAAACGACAGGAGACAACGACGAAACACAGCACTTCAAAAACTTCCAAAGCTAACGCACTGATCGCGGACACTACAACCAACGAAGAAATTGTTATACAGCCTCAAAAAGGAGATGTAACGGAGGCACTGATTCTGGCTGGAGAAGTTCGAGTCCTCAACAGAAACTCCAAGAAGCAAGAGAAAGTATACGTGGTATTGGACACAGGAGCGGATAGATCGTTCACCATTAAAGCATCGACCGAATGACCTAAACTGTCACAAACCGACTCTATGGACTTGACCATACACGCGCTCGGAGATTTCAAAAAAGTCAAGAAGAATTGCGGAGTAATAGTCGTCCAGTTACGAGACGCGCAAGGTGAATCTGACGTCATCAAAGTAACCGTAGTTGAAAACATCACGAAGCCACTGCGACGCGTACCGCTGAGCAAAAGTATAGAACCTTCCTACGTGACAGCAACATCAAGCTTTCCATCGATCCGCACTTTCAAAGCATCCAACCAAAAATCCTCCTTGGATGTGCAGACCTCTTCTCCCTGCTGGACAACGGCTTAGCTCGAAGAAGGCGCTACTTTCAGGACTACTTCTGATTTCATCAAAACTAGGATATCTGGCAACTGGGCCACACGAAAGGGACTAGCTTGCGTCAAGCAACAATCACGTTTTCGTTCAAGGGAACTACCAGTCCCAATGACAATCCTGAAGAATAATTTCGGAACGAGTTCTGTACGTTCAAATCAAAAGGGATTCATGAATTTACATGATGAACCACAAAAGAGTGAGGAATACAAAACATGGCCACATGGCAACAGTTTGAAGAAGCAAAAGAAAAACGAGACGATGTCTACTACGTAAACTGTCGTGGAAAGATGACGCGTAAACAAGGTAATGGCCTTAAAAAGACTGCACGCTACACTTAAAGCCTTGAAAACCAGGCCTAATAGTTTGCCAAAATATCATGAGACCATCAAAGAACAGCGGTAGCAAAGCGCTATAGAAGAAGTAGATGAATCAGCACCAAGCAAAGAAGTGGTAGTACACTACCTTCCTCATCAGGAAGTACTGACTTCCAGCAAAGAGACAACAAAACTAAGAATCGTATACGATGCCTCAGCACTTGCACAAATGTCACCATCGTTGAGCGACGTCCTCGATCATGGACCAGTCTTGTTATCTCAGATATTCGATATTTGGCCTAGATTTCGAATCGGTAACGTCGCACTCATTAGTGATGTGAAAAAAGCCTTTCTCTAAGTAAACACTACACGAGGAGGATAGAGACACCACACTCTTTAATTGATTTGGCACGTATCACAGCCAATCAACCATAGTAGCTTGGCCATCTACAGATTCACGAGAGTCACGTTCGGCCTCAACTGCTCGCCATTCTTACTAGCCGGAACCATCAAAGATTACGCAAGCAGCTACTATGACAATCCGAAGCTTGAAAGAGCATTAACAGAGAATACGTACGTAGACAACGTAATCGTCACGTCATCATCAGCAATAGAGGCGGTCAATAGGTCGAAGCGGATCTTTAAAACTGGTCATAAACCTAAAGCAATTCCTCTCAAACGATCAAAATACCATGCAACAAATTGACACACAGTTATTCGAGAAAGAAAAAACTAATCAAACGGTCCACTGTGGAACAAGTGGCAGCCATATATGATCTCTTGAGATGACTTGCGCCCACTCATGTTACCAGGAAAACTGCTCTACCAGGAGCTAGGGGCACATTACTACAAATGGGACGACCAACTATCACCAGAGCATGTGGAATAGTGAAGCCGAATGGCAAACGCTTTCGACGGGTTCAAAACACTTTTTCCGAGGAAAATCACCCAAATCGGAATTTCTAGCACTGTCTCTCTTTGCGGACACCAACGAGCGTTGCATACCTCACAAAAAATGATGAGTTCACATCTTTTCACAGCAAAATACGAATTGCAGTCACTCAAATCCAACACCACGATTCCGAAACTGGAGCTCAATGCTATAACGATGGCAACGCGTCTGGCATACACAATCTGTACGGCTCTAGAGAATCATTCAAGGATAGAAAGGATAACTATATTATCTGATTCGGAAATCGCACTAAACTGGCTGATAACCGGAACAGAAAAGGATTGCGATACGTTGGTGAGGAACCGAGGGAACAATATAAGACGAAATGTAAACGAAATGGACATACCAGTACAATTTAGATACTTGACGAATGATGTGAAAATAGCAGCTGCGCAACAAGAGGAGCAAACGAAATCGGGTTCGAACATCACACTAGGTGAACAAGATTGCCATTCATCAAAGATCAAATTTCCCAAAAGCACAGTCGGTTTTTCAGCTTAGATGAAGACGAATAAATGGAGGAAACTGCTATAGTTCTGCAGGCAAGTGCTGATATCGAAGACGGGCTACTGGATTGGAGACGAATCAAGCAGTGGAGAACAGCGAAGCGAATCACAGCATATGCCCTTCGGTTTATCAAAAAGCCACTCACGAACGGAAATGAAGAACTGTGCAAACGTGTACTGAAAACATTTTAGAAATCCAGATAATGTGTAGACTTGTACTGAGAAGAATTCCAGAAATCCAGACATGGTGCAAACGTGTATTGAGAAGCATTCTAGAAACCAACTCAGTGACGGCAGACTCTCACATTACGGCTACTTATAACCGAATGGTGTTAAGGTGATAAGGAATCATTAAATAGAACATTAACCAGCAATACTCGCAGAAGTTTCAAAAACTGCAACGTATACCAAGACGAACACGGAATTCTTCGGTGCAAGGACGGATTGGGAAATCAGGCAATCATTCGAAACGAAGCAAGCAATGCTAATCATACCGCAAACCGCACTAGCTGAAGCGATAATGACCGAGGAGCACCTCCCATACCACGTAGGAGCGAATCAGACAATGGCTCACGGCTGACGTCGATTTTGGACACCTCGACTAAGGCAAGTGAGTCGTCGAATTGTCGGGAAAGTGCATTCCGTGCCAAAAGATTAGCAGCCTATCGTACGAATACCCGGCTATGGACGATCTGCTGGAAAGAAGAGTTGTTAGGTCACGCCCATTCGAACACAGCGGGATAGATTACTTCGGCCCGATGTCCGTAAAAGATAAAGATTGCACAAGGAAAGGATTCGGAGTGCCTCTAACATGCGCAAGACAAGGCTACTTCACCTAGAACTAGTACCGGACATGACCACCAACGAGTTACTATCAGGCCTACGGTGATTCTTTGCAAGACGCGGAATTCCACGGTCAATTACGTCAGATAACGCAGCTAGTTTCAGTCTGGTGGACTAGATCTTACGTACAGTTAAGTGCCCATGACGGGCGATGATTCATTCGCAAGAACGATGGCAGATCACGCTGTCACATGGAGAACATTACTCTCTATGCCCCATGGCAAGGAGCGTTCTATGAACGGTTTATAAAAACGTCTAAGCATTCCATCTACAAAGTGCTACAGAAAAGGAGTTCAACATCGTCTTAATTATCTACGCTACTGGCGGAAATTGAAGGAGTCATAAATTTAAGATTTTTGACACACGTCGGACAAGACAAGACGGACTCGCTTATATTACGCCCAATCGACTTCTTTTAGCGAGACATGATGCAGACGTATCCAATGGAGACGGTCGCAACTCAAGTTCAGGATCAGGACTACCTTCTACCAAACGAAAGCGCATCAATTAGGACGCTGCAGCTAGCAACCAAGGCATTGATATCGGGCTACAGGTTGATAGAACGATATTGGACAATCTGGGGTCAGCAATACTTCAGAAGTTTATGAGAGACTCACAACTTCAACATGGATCATAAAAGAGACACACCAACCCTACCGGAAGCGGGAGCTGTTGTACTTATTTGTGAATCTGTACTTCGCCGAAACAGCTGGAAAATATACCGAATTATTAGCATACAGCAATCAGAAAGTGGAGCGATACGAGAGGCGCAAGTAAGGCTAACCAGCGGACGTACTATCCAGCGACCAGCGAATTGAACGATGATGAGGAACCACCACAAGTCCGAGACGTGAACGACGACCAGCAGAGCAACGATGAATCCGAACAAAGGCGATACAACCTACGTCCCTGAGCAACGGTGCGTGACAGTACAACATCGCCAACGCAACAAGGCGAAGCAATGACTTCTAGCAATCCACGACGTCAATGCAAAAAACTCAATCACATAGTTTCATTTTACAGTTCGATGTTATACGTTTCTAACCACGTCATTGCAAGTTCTATCACGGTCGCTGACGAAACAACGAGCATAGTGGGCAGCAAACCTCGCTTTCTCGGGGCCCGACTATAGCAACTCATGTAAAATTCCTTGCTATTTTCTTGATTACAATACTCGAGTGAGCAGTATGATAAGGTGGGCGATCGTTTATGTAACTTTAAAGGACGAGCGGCGATGGGGTCCTGCGCGTAAAATGTGCATATGATATATTGGACGTACGCGGGCAGTGGGCCGACGACGACGGCGGCAGACGAGCACCTGAAGCTGGCCTGTGCAGTCGCCTATCCTCCTCTCTCCTTCCTGAACGTATCCGCTCTCATTGCATGTTAGTCGCTCTCGTTGATTCCATGAGTTGAAATAGCCTTGTTGCATACGTATTGATGGCTGATAACCACCGCACATAAGACATGCATGGTTGTGTACCACTTTTGGCTTGATCATCGATTATTCGTAATTCGATGACGATTGTAATGCAAGCCCGAGCCACGGAGACCAACCCAATAGTGAGAGTCATTGGCGACTCACCATTGTGGGATAGGTACACAGGTTCACAGGACTATCTGGATTCATGTTATGTACAGATATGATTCGTACAACGACAGCACTCACATGTCATCCACCCAACAAACCACTCCGTGGTCTCGTCCTTCCAAGGCGGCTATGGTATCTCCCCGAGCCTCCGTCTCCTGGTTGCGGCTTTCAAGCACTCTAGGTACTCCTCGTGAATTATCCGTTGGTTCCTGCTCTGTGAACTCGTGTAATCTTGACGTCTTGACTTTTCACTCACATATCGATCGAGCGAACCGCGCCAGTCCATCGACCGTTCGTGGTGTTTCGTAATGTACCGTTAGCGCCTGTCTCTCATCTACTGTGTCTCTCACCCACCCGTGTCTCTCATCCACCTTTGTCTCTTACGGATCCACTCATTACTTATTGACTCTGACCGACTATTGATCGAGTGGTTTATTTTCCTAATATGTCGTTGGAGGATTAATGTATAATTATAACCGGTATTGCTATACTATTTTGCTATTATTATTTTTTGTAGGTTGTTTTCTTAGCGTGGTTTATTCTTGCTGTATTTTCTGATAAATTAATTCGCGTGGCAGGTACAAACACATATCAACCGACAAGGCATTCACTACACTAACCATTACAAGCTTAACGGATGATCGAAAAGATGCTCCAGAGCACTTTCCGAAGCCGAAATTACGCCTAAGAAATGGACATGGTCACTGTGTGATGGTTATGTGCCGGTCTAATCTACTACAGCTTTTTGAATTTCGACGAAACCATTACATCTGAGAAATATGCTTAGCAAATCGATGAGCACCGAAAACTGCAAGTGCGGCCGGCACTGGTCAACAGAAGGTACCCAGATCTTCTCACCGACAACGCGCGGCCACAAGTCACACAGAGAACGCTCAAAAAGTTTAACGAACTGGGCTACGAGATTTGCCACATCCTCCATATTAGCCGGACCTCGTGCCCACTGATCCTCATCTCCAAGCATCTCGGCAACTTTTGCGCTTTCGTAACCAAAAGGACACAGGAAAAGCTTTACAGGAACTCGTCAAACCTAGAGGCATCGATTTTCATGCTGTGGAAAAAAGCATATTTTTTGTTGGCAATATGTGTCGATTCTAGTGGTCCCCATTTTAATTAGTAAGGATTTTTTGAGACCAGTTATAATAATTTGAGATTCACGTGAGAAAATTGCAATTATTTTCGCACTGAGCCGTTATTTGACACTCTCATCCCATCAAAAAACAAACACGCTTTAGGAAATTCAAAAAAACATTTTACCTCAATCAACATAAGTACATTCGTTAGAAAATGTGGTAGATTCAACTCTATTTTTGGGGACTGTGGGAAATGTTTACCGGCACCTCTACTGTTTACTACTTATCGAGAAAGTTTCTAGAATCTTTTGTTGAACACTTACAATAGTTTTTCTATCAACACTCTGCTTATTAAATTAGCACAGACAGCGTGATTAGTCAAGTTAGCAATGTATTAAGTCGTCAGTGTCGTCATTACTTCGAGCTCACAGTTGGTTTGTTTCTTGTTGCAAGTTCAACTATTACTGCGATACCGATACAATCCTGCATTGCCATTGATATATTATTGTTATTACTTCAAACTGTTAATCAAGGCATGAGAACTTCTCTTGAGGAGAATCGTGAAAGTCCCATGCGGCAAAGTACTGTCCCGTCGAGTAATCTGGCTGCATTAGCACTATTCGGATCTGACAACTGACTCAAATCACTGCTCCTCACAAGATCACTTCACTACAGCACTTCCGTATTCACTGCCAAACCACGACCGCACATGGCTCTGACATTATTGCCATCAAGATGGCTGTACAAATTGATTAACTATAGACGCTTTTAGGCTTATTGAAAGAGGAAAGAAAAAGCATGGACACAATGGACGTTGAAGCGACACCAACTATTCGACTGATCTGTGCTTTGGTTGTTCTCATTTCTGCACTCAGTGGTATCGCGCCAAATTTCATTGTGATTGCCGCACTTTATAAGGTAATGACAATCTGGTGAATTTTCATGGAGACCTGTGACGAAGTTTGAGATGCTTGGGAACCCATAAGTGGTGTATCGTGATATCAATATTCATATGTTTACTCATCTATTAATCTCGCCTACTCAATGAGCTTTCATTAACTTAAACCTTCGGAACAACTCGAACGAGGTACTTTAGAGCAGAGGCGTTGAAAGAAAACCAATTCGCAAATATAAGACATTTGTGTTGGAAAATTGTAGGACGCTTTTTCATGTAATTAGACCTAAGCCGAGTTTTCCTTCGACTTTTGCGCTATCTGTCCTCTTTATCGCTTCACTGATATTCTTGAGCATCATCTATGCTTCGCTGAATCTTCATTTGATGGCCAAGATGCTATTAGTAAAGACGAATAGTTGAAAAAAATGCAATGTACACACGCTTTGTTTTCCAGTTGAGTGACTTCATCATTCATTGCAATTCAGTAAAAGATAAATGGACAAGCTCTCGGTGCCATTCAATGCCTGAGGATTGACACTTCAGTTATCTTAATCTACCATCGTCAGAGATGAGTGAAAGAATTTCTGGCCTCTGCAATAACTCGTTCTGGCGTAATGATCTAAAAAGTCAGTACTTCTACCCTTTTTGACAAGTCTGGTGTCGAGAGAGCGCACGTGATCCACTAGTTAGAGGTGCTCTGCGATACAGTAGTGGTCGATCAATTAATAGTCGATGGTGCGATACCGTGCACAGGCCTCACCAAGCTTATCATCTCTCCGGGATAGGTGGAACTGAACAGGACTTGTACAATTCGCTATTAACCAGCCATGGCGAGGTAATTTGCCTCGTTGAACTCTACTTACGACTGCTGATAACTTCGCTTTAACTCGATATTCTCAACTACCTTTATTAATATAGATATTTTACAACTAGAGACAATTTGCATTTGCAGCGAAGTTCTATAATCTACAACACCATCCAAATATATCCAGTGCTTGGAAATTCATCTTGAATTACTTTAGTTTTACTGGTTACGCCTTGGTAAACCTTTTTGAATGTGAGAAAGGATAAGAACAATCATCTCTTCCGAGTGATAAGAGAATTTGAGAGAAACTGTCTCTGTCTGTGATCCTTTGCTTACATAGGTAAGATGCTATATTGTTTTCTAGTTCGCGGTTTCCAGTACGAGGGAGTCCATTGCGAAATCTTCCTAAACTCCGTTTGTCACAATGCTTTATGTCGTAGCCCACGCTCATATTTTAGTGTGCCTAGTAGCTATTTTTGAGCCATGCATGTGGTCTGTTATGGGCACTTATGCAATGCAAAACACGTGTTTCTGTCTTTCAGCCTCGCCAGGTGCACTGCGTTCTTCGGTCCAGTCAATGCTGTGGGGATCTAGCCTAACATAAAGAAACCGCAGACGCAATATTTGCATATGCCGTTAAGTGATAAAATCAAGAAACGGGCAGTTTTGTACGATCGATTTCTCTTGACTGGCAATCGTGAAAAAAACTAGCTTTGTTTCGAGTGTTTCTAGAGACTACGCTCAAATTTCAAATGCCTGATAGTTATTTTTGAGCCATGCATATGCTGCGAAAGCCGCACTTGAACCTAGTGATACTCGTCTAGCTCGCCAACCGTTTTTGCTCTCGCGATAATTCTATCTCAAAACAAATATGTAAGTGTAATATGTCAAAATAGCCACGAGAAGCTGCTTCAGATGATGCTAAACGATAGTCAAATAAAAACTTGAATGCAAGAAAAATAATCAGCGAAAATGAAGATGTCTGAAAAATAGGCTGCTTTATCACGAAAAGTAAAGTAGTAGTGACCCACAATGATTGAGACATCTATGGACGATTTTGAGCCTGAATAAACAGCCTGGAAAAAGCGGATAGCGTCTTTATAACCATAGGGGAAAGTTTTCCCGTTGGTGTTTTGAGAATTCTCGGGTAAAAGTAACCAGCTCAGATCATTGCAGGGATGGAAGAATTTTCACAGCAACAGTTTTTATTTGATAACAATACAAATTATTACATGCAGCATTTATCTCCTGCTCTTTCAACTTTATATCGTCTTTCCCATTACGCTCACCGGAGTGCAGGTGTTGTTGAGCAATTTTACTTTCTTCTATTCACATAAGAAGGCTGCTGTAATCTGGCAGTTACTTATCACTTCAAAATGCCATCCTTTGTTAGCACGAATCATCAAATTTCAGTTCAACTTTTGTAATTAATTTGAGTTATTGGACTTTGTACTTTCCTTATCTCACATGCCCTAATCTATTTCTTGATAAATGTCTTTCTTCCACTACGCTATAAGCGTCTGAAATAACACACATACCAAAAACGTCAATACAAATGGTCATGAACTAGCTGGAGCCTCAAAGGAGTTGGAGGTATTTCAATCATTATCATCAAGCCTGCGCTTTAGAGCAGCGTATTACAGTGATACTTGATACGCTTAAAATGTCGAGTACGATCAGCGAGAGAATATCCTCTTTATCTTTTCTAGTCTGATCGTTTGGTGGCACACATTATCCATAAACCTATCATGAGAATCCACAGTTTCGCTTCCATTGAATTGCCTATTTGCCTCGCCGTTCTCTGTGGTTCTTCCTTCAACCCTCTTTCCGTGTTACACACTGATAAAGTTTAACATAATGGGACAACAGCCCCACAGCACTAAGCTCGTTGCATCACGCGTCGGAGAACTCAGCGGAGAGCAGCGAGAAGTGATGAGTGCTTTGCGCCTTAGCCCATTGGGAAGAAGGTTGCTGATTCGATCCCCCACCACAACACTTCACTATATTTTTTGGTAACATCTTTTTTTTTCACTGCAATATGCTCGAATCACTGATAGGCCATGTCATACCATATATAGTATTAGGTTGGGAAGAAAATAGCCATCGTTTGGATGGTAATGTCGTTTTTAGGTGATTTTGGATTTCTATGCCTGTTTTTGTGGATTTCTATGTCATTTGAAAGGTCTACTTCTGACGCATCTATTGATATATAATCTATCTATATCTGCTGCAGAATGGAGTGCCCAAAACTTGTTCGTGGATTGCGCGCTTTGTTTAATTGTCTGTAGCAAGAGAACGAAAAACCACACAAGTCATAAAAACCAAGGCAAAGTTTAAGAATCAAAGCGAGTTGAGATTCTACCGCCTCCATTTTATAGTTCGGACGTTGCTCCATATGATTACGACCTTTTCCGATCAATGCAACACTTTTTGGAAGGTCGCCGATTTGAATCTTTCTACGAAGTTGAAAAAGCATGTCAAGAATTCTATGGTTCAAAGCATAAGGAGTGGTAGTTCGATTAGATCCGAAACCTGGTGGACCGATGACGAAAAGTGGTGGGCAATGAAGGAGTGTATTTCAAAGATTAGTTGTTGCTGTTTGTTGTCCAAATATACGCATGAATTTTGAATGTTTTATCAAACGATGGACACTTTTTTCCAATCTAGTATAAACTAGGGTCCTCCTCCCTTATTATAAGGGTACACATGAATACCCGACCCCATTCCCTGGACAGGAAGTTTTTGTAGAGGTGTTAGTAACCACTCAATAATTCGAAAGTCTAAATCTCTGGCTGCAGCCCACATGGCCGGTTTCCAGTAAAGCCTTTTTTGACGCTGTTAAAAAAAGAAATCCCTTGTGTTCCACATGCGCATATTTCTCGCCAGACAGAGGTCTTTCTTTGGACAATTAGTGATCATCATATAATGTAATGTCTCAATTCAACGCTGCACTTATTTACTTGGAAGACAGTTTCTCTTTAGTGCAGCAGGAAAATTAAGACTGAATTTGCCAGGTGCATAAAAGTGGTCTCTGGCCAGTTCACGGGCCGTTGGGCAAAGAAGAAAGATCGGCTGATGCGATGATCAGTTTTTATCGCGCATATTAAAGTGCACAAAAAATCTCATATTATCTGAATGTCCTTTGGTCACTATTGGAAGCAGTCAAGATGTTCTGGCCCTCCTAAATTTCATCAAAATGATCATAATCGTTATTGATTTATCCGTATTCATGGCAAAAGAAAAGTATTTAAATCCTTAGCAGAAAAGTCGTGCGCTTTCCTGGAGTTTTTTTTTTTGAAGCGTAAATACAATGCTCAATTGAATAACATAGATCTCACTAGTATAAGACCAGTCGAAAGCGATCGTTATATTCGCAACCCCTATTGCCGCCTCACCCATCGTCCCGTGAATTGACCAGAGGTCAATCTTATTTTCTCTACTGCGTTGCAGAGAAACTGTCTTCTCTAGATTTAAGCACAGCGTTGAAATCAGCAAACATTCAGCTATCGAACGGTTATTAATGATCCAGAAAAAGTGCTCTATACGGTGGGAGGTATGCGCGTGTGAAACATGATTTTATTTCAAATTTTACAGCATTGTAAAAGGCAATCTTCGAAAACTGGCTGCGTGCGACCGTGGCCAGAGGTACAGTTTACGAATAATTACTAGTGCTTCTTCAAAGAGTTCCTGTCCAGCAAATGAGATCGGATACTTATTTGTCCCCTTATAACCGAAAACAACCAAAGCTGGAAATGCGTAGTTAATCCACGGATCAGCATTATGTATCAAAAGCTATAAAATGTTGGAGAAATGGGAGTTTTTTTGCCTTAATAATTACGTCATAGGCAACCTTCATTGCTAACTGACACCACGAAATAACACTAAAAAACGACAGTCAGGCATAATGTTGATGTAGAAAACCTTCTTTCCGATCTACGCCAACGCAACTGTGGGCTGCTCGTCGCCGAGCAACTACGCGCGGCGGAGCGGAGCTAGCTTGGGGTCTGTTGCATCCAGTGTGCTAAAACGTGTTTCTCGCAAGATATTTTCGCAAGTGAGGGATCAGAAGGAAGATTTTAAGTCACCACGGTTTTTAACTGTGCTTTTGCATCACTTTGTGATAAAATATTCTCGCACTGCTTGATTTGAGCATTCAGAATTATAAGTCAGTGTGTCAGGATTCAGAAGCTCTATGGGCATCCAAGAATGCTAAGTGATATGATAACCCTAAACCTTGTCGGAAGTTGAACGAGCGATTCGTTTCTACTAAGGCGACTACTAATCGCTAGACTATCGAGGCTGTTACTCTGCTATTATTCATGTCGTGATACAAGGCGTCGAAATTGTCAGCAATGAACCGGCAACGAAATGTGTTTGGATAAATGGGTATTTCCTTCTGTTTAGCCGCTCCAAGGTGTTATTGATATTGTTTACTGAATTTCAGCGTAGCATATAACAATACAGTTGAAAATGCAGCGTGAATATTACAGCAGTCGTGGTGTCTTATGTTTCGGCAAGGTTCGCCATTTTTAGAGCCTGGAAAGGTCAAAATGATTTGCAAATCATTCAGTCAAAAGCCTCTATAACCTCAGCAGAAAACGTAAGAAACGAATTTTGGATCGCATAGTAATAACTTTATTACAAAGACACACTTACCCGCCTAGATGTTTTGGTCTTTCAATATTCATGGAAGACCTGCCACTTAGAGTTAATGCGTAAGTGAGACTGTGCCTAGCTGAGGCCGGAAAGATTAGCCTGAGGTATGGTGCGAGGTCGCGCGTTTGTACGGAGCACTCCTCTTTGCGATTCATTTTTGGGTCTTTACTATGTGTCCAAAAGGCTTCCAAAGTCTTACGCGCAGATGTTTTCAATTCCTGTGCGAGGACCATGAATTCAACGTCAACATCTGCCCCTTTATGCTTTTATTCTGAAATGTATTTGGTAAGCACACATCAGCATCAAACTCAATTAAGAATGATCTCAAAACGACGGTTGCGGTGCTGCATTAATTAGCACCCATAGCCGGTAATGGTGAAACGGGACTTCAACTTCTGTCTGAGATTTAGAGTTCCACACATCACTCAGCATTCTTGGCTATATAGTTACAACATATTAACAATGTTATGGAAGCGGTACATAAACATTGGTTTAGATTAGTGTGCGCAAACGTTTGCTTCAAATGGAATTCGACGCAATGTTTGTCGGCGTAAGTGGATTGATTGTCGATAGCGGTTGCCCACGCCAAACCGCTGACAGTAGGCGTTGACAGATAACGGGTTGCAGCGTAAAAAGAGTGATGTCAAAACGGGCGTCGGTAGTGCACGATTCAGCACACGCTCCCGCATAGAGTGAAATATGAGCTCGAATCCCAACTTACGCAAAAGCTATGCACACCCACTTTACATCATTGGGTATATTGTAACACCATACCACCGCAAAAGTTGGTCAAATAAAAATAAATTCTGATTGCTCTGGATTGTTACAAATGGTCATCTTTAACGTTTCAGTACATGGGGGATGGTTTATTCTACAAGGCAACACAATATCTTGATACTGTTTCATATATGACAATGCTTCTTCTTACATTTCTGCTTTCAATCGACAGACTCACTATATTTGTTTTTCCAAAAATCAACGACATTCTCTTTTCAACAAAAAACACAATTATGTGAGTCTTCAGTTTTTTGCCTGGCAATCCACTTGATAGTTTTGCCTACTCTGTAATTTCAGAATGTCTGGTTTCCTATGGATTATATGATATCTATCCAGACGTTCAACCAGCTTTCCGGATGCGAAAAAAAGTTTTCTAGCGAAGGTAATATGCGAAAGTAGCAGGACAGCCAAATGTCTAAAACTGTCGGCCTAAATGCTTTCTCATGTATGTTAGAAAATGTAGCATGTTCAGAACATTTGCATATGACGGAACTATAAATTAAGTTTGCTTTTGATTCAGAAAAATTTAATACTGAATGATCACTAAAATCAATAGAAACGACGCTTTTTGCAGAGTTTTATAACTGGATTGACTGCACAGAGCAGATAAAGAATGGGCTGCACGTCGAAGATGTAAGAGTTTTATTCATTCCATTGTTACAAAAATAATAAAAACTTAGTACTTATAACTTACACGGAGAAAATCTGTCTAAAAATAGCTACACTATTATTAAGACGCATTCAAAGGTTGGTTACTTCTTCGCCGCTAGAACATGTTCCTGGGTGTCGGATTGCGATCTTTATAAACAATCTCTCACCTCCCTGCTCGGATGTTGCCTGATGCTTTTATCGGAACTCTTAGCTAGGAGTAAATCATTACCAAAAAGCTATACCAGTTTGGTTACCAGCAAGCGACAAGATAACATATACATCTCTCAGTCACAAGGGCCATATCTGATGGAGGTGGAGACCTGAGGAACCCATCAGCTAGGGCGACCTCGAGATTCTAGGAAATTTAGGAAACACACTTGTTTGGGCTAAACAGGGCGCCATTTGAAACGAACAAAACGAGCACTTCGACAGCAAGCCAGTGAAAGTTCCTCTTGCTTTTCACCGATAACGATAAAAATGCCATCTAATACCGATCATCACGAGCTTCTTGAGGCTTCCATTAATATGAAATTCTGTGTGATCGCTCTACAAGGAAAAAAACGGCTGGAAACCGGCAAACAAAAATCAGATAACAGACAGCTTTTGCCTGCGGGGGTGAACTCCTCACAAGGGAATGTAGGTGGCGCTGTTCTTACCACACACTGCCTCATCTAATATTCGATTCTTTTACACGAAATCCTATGGATTCTTTTTGGGCGATCTGTTTCCATTGATAATGAGAACCCCAGCACGGTTTCATTGTGATGGTTTTAGATGTCTTTTTCCAGTAGGCTCAAGGCAAGCCTAATCGGGGCTTCCAGAGGTAGTCATCACATTAGAGCAGCCGTCGGATCTTGTGGATCGTAGAGAGCTTACCACCTTCCGACTAGTAACTACCAAGAGGCGGCCTTTCTTAGTACGTTTAACTCTCACCTGAGATTCCCAAATAGGAATGTCCGTCTTCTCCTCATCTTGGAGGACCCCGCTAGTGGAGGGAAAAAAGAGCCGAACCTTGCGCTGTACTGTGCAGTTCAACATCTCCCAGAAACACCTCCCAGCCACAGTGAGGCGGCAAACCATTTGAGAGGATGAAATTTATGAAAATTCCTCATTGGACCACTCTTTTTGTAGTGTATTGATGTTATAATTATGTATACAGTAAAATCAATATTATGGAAAGCTTCGAATTTCAGACCAAGTCAAAGATTACTTGCTGATAGATTGGTACCCTATATTACAGAAATAGTAGTAGGACAGGTTCTTTCCCGAGTTTTCTATACTATACTGCTCAGAAGAATAGAAGCGCTCGAAAAGTTAATCATAAAAGAAAGCTATCATAATCCGATTTCGTTTAAGAGGGCATAAAAACGGTTGACAGAGATAATTATGTGATACTCGACTCCTCACAAAAAAGGTCAAATGTGGTCGTCTTATGTAGTATCCTACCATTCTTTCATTTATTCGCAGTCATTCGAGGAATCCACAACACTGAAGCTGTAATGGTGGTAATGCAGCATTAATTCATGAAAAGTACACGAACATCTTTGTAAGGCGTAGAGTATTACAAAAGTATCAATATTCACCGTTTTCAATGCCTTCTTCGAACGTATTCGAATTATGAATGACACCTGTATTTTGTGAGAAGCTTTTCGAGTGTTTCTTTTCTGCTGAGCAGTGCAGAATAGAGTTCTGCAGAGGAGCTTTGTCATCACAGCATTTGGTAATAAAGAGACGAAAATTCAATTTTTTCAGTTTGTGTACTATCAATCGAACGTGGTAGCAGTTCTAATGTGCTGCATATACCTTATTATTTATGTGGAAATAAGGGCGCATGGACAAACTGCTGATGAAGAACATCTGAAGAAAGAGATATTATTCTTGATCCAGGCAATATCATTTCTTATTTTACAAAGATTTTGGACTCTCTTTATTTCTTCGGACACTTATTCACAGGAAGGAGTAGTTTCTTCAAACTGTCAAAGACCGGAGTTCATGGTAATTCGATCGATTTTGAAAAAGAACTGTTGACGTTAAGCGAAATCTGTATAACTAGCGTGTTGATATCTAGCGCGATGAGGTTAGAAAAACCAGACATTCACAAGTTATGAAGACACCACTTTCCAAGTATTTGCAATAACGAAATAAAATCGTCCGGCGTCAATTACTTCTTCTATGTCTCTGGTAAGAAATTGGGCATTACCATAACGGATAAAAGAGAAAGCTCTCGGCGTTCATCAATCCCTGAAGGATGCCCCATGCATTCGTCCTCAATTTCTGACTTTGTTTGAGGTGATTGAATGCATATCTGGCCTTTGCAATGACTCGCGGTGACCTCCCGCTGAACCGAGTCAGTGCTGTTTATCATCCCAGTCAAGTCTGGGAACAGTCTGGTATCAATTTACCGAACCCGAAGGGATGGATGGTTTGTTGAGCCATGAGTGCGAAATTAAACCACTGACCTCGTGTAACACGCAGAGCATCTCTAAGCAACCTAATTGCCTAATTGTGTACCATTACTTAATCAATCGCACACAATGTCCACCTGTGCTATTGTTGCTTGTCAAAATAAGCTATTGAAACCTTGAATAACCAGCTGCTTAAACAAAATGGATTAAAGAGAATGTTCGTCCGCAAATTTGTGAGAACTCTAGGCGAAATGTGAGGGCTTAAACAATTATTGCATTTTATAAGATCGAATAGGTCGGTAGCATTCAATTTTGAAGTTTTGATTATTATTCAACATTATTTGTATATAGTTACAACATTACACCGCTGCTAAGAAGCTGCTAAATAAGGAATGTTGTTGATTGCGAGCTAAAAGTATATGTGCGATCACGAAATTCACTGATGCTATTAACCACATTTTGCCTGAGGTGGAATGATGTAAGGTTAAGGAAAAGACGATGTAAGATGGTTGCATTGCTTATTGTTTTACTGATCTGTTGATGACATTGTTTATACTCTTGTCACGATCTGTCATAGCTAATTTCAATAGTCCTCGTGGAGATAGTGACTAATGTACGAAACGTTGACGTGTTCGCGAATACGTGTTCGCTATAAGCTACTCAAGTTTGATGGAATGAACAGCTAATCACTCTGGAAAAGGTGTTTATGATTGATAAACTTGGTACGATGATCGATGCTATTCTGGAGTTGACCGGCATGGCACAGCAGGCTTGGAGTGATTGTAAACGCTTAAAGGAAACAGCGAAGATGATGATTTAATGATAAATTCCGATTTATCACCGGACATAACTCACTATTTCATACACATCCCGCGGAACGGAAACCAGTGCAAAAAATATTCAGCAAGTGGTCCCTCTCAAATAATCACTTGACAGTAAGGAGACTATCATTTAAAGCCCAGACTTCTTCATCAAAATCCAGGACGGTGCTAATAGTCATCCATAGGCTAACACAGACAGAAAGCATAGAAGCGTTCTGAATTAAGACAAGAAAATGAAGTCGACTTTCATCAGCAACTGAGGGCACCCTATATATACGGTCTCGTCACAAACAGTTAACTCACTTGAAACCGCGTGGGTTTGTACTGTACAAAATACTGTGTATTTTGAGTTTAGATGGTGCTTAATTTTCCACTCATTGTTTATATTCATTCGAAGGTTGATCGAAGGCAGACCAAAACAAAAAGGGTGGGAGTGTAAGTCATGTTCTGTACCCTCAATTTTTTCACAAAAAGCCTCTTATCGTAAAACTCATCGGTTTACGTTTCACCCGCAACTAGCTGTCATTTCATTGCAACGGGGTGGACTAACGGTGGACTAAGTTTACGATATGAACAGACATAAAGAATATTCAAATAGATTCAACGTAAGGTGTAAGGCCATTTTAACGTTAAAAGCAATGTGTATGTATTTCGAGTCATTTTTTTTTATTTTGAATTCTCTCCCGTCAAAAAACTTCTCAGTTCTTTTACTTTTTGAACAGTCATGTGTAGCGTCGAAAAACCAAAAGTCTCGAGGTGCCGCGGAAATTGCTCCCAATTTGATCTAACAAGACAGAAAAAGTGCGCAGTTTCAATCGCAAGCGTTATGATTGGGTGGCCGTGGCTTATACAAGGACTCGCGGTGGCCTACCATTGTATCAAGTCAGTGTCAGTAGGTTTATAAAGGTCTTGCACTACCACATTTCCAAATTCATAGGGGTGAAAGGTAGACAAACCTGAAGCGCAAGATCAAATCAAGGCCTGCCTGTATATTGCAGGCCTATGTTAGTTTCGTGGAATACTGTATACCTTTGCCCTCTCATGCACACTGTGTAATGAAGTGAAGAATCGAGTTTATCAAATCAACTGATGGAGGTGATTATATTAGCCAGCCTAATTCAGGAATGCTTGTCTTCGTACGATCCGCCGCGCATACACTTTGGTTTTTGTTGCGGACTAGATCTCAGAGATGGGTAACCGAACACTTGTGTTCATAATACACTGTTGTAACATTATCAGTGTAACAAAATCACCATATATATACAGATACACATATGTATGCCCATATATATATATATATATATATATATATATATGTATGTACTTTGTGCATAAAAATATGTTTATCAGTTCATTCGACCGGTACCACAGTTTTCCCACTGTCCGGGCTCCCATAATGAACGTTCGGTTAAGCTGCACTTTATTCTCGCTAGACTGATCGTTTGAAAACATAGTTTTCCTCTTCAAAGCTGTGCGAGGAGTTAGTTTCGAAACCACTAGTAATGATTACTTTCGGTGTCATGGTGAATGGTCAAAACATGATCTTATATGTGCTGCTTTGTATGTGAGTTGCAACAGAAATGATAATTAAGCGGTATGTCTTGACTGCATCATTCTCAGTATCATTTCGCCATCTTGCCGTTTTCTTAGAGTTTATTTTGAACAATCAAAAACGTGAAGTATTATTTAAATCTCTCTAAGGTGAATATATTGTACGCTAACTGCTTGTTCAGCAACTCAAAATAATTGTCCATCCACCGTTTATGACGGAATAATGCATTCTACAAACGAAAGTGGAGCAGAAATGTGGAGGTGATAACTGTGCAAACAGTGTCCAAGTAAAAAGAATGGTGGCTAATACTGTTTCCACATTTCTGACGGAATAAAGGAAGGCGAAAAGCAACTGCGGAATGTCTACTTAGCAACGATATGCATCTATGTAAGCAAACACAGTGGACAAAAAACCCATTAGACAAAAAAGCACAATTCTCCAGCAACTGTAAAAATTTGCCTGACGGAATGGTTGAATATTAGGAGACAAGAATATGTTTCCTAGTTATGTGAATATAGCGTGATAGAGACGAACGTAGATGGATCGTATGAAACGCCTGTCTTCGTTAAACACAGATATGAATAAGGCATCTGCTCGCTTTTCCAAACGAAAAACAGATGCCACGCTACATCAAAATTTTCGTATAGATTTCAGTCGGTTCAAGTTGGCCTTATTGTGTATTTCAGTCGAACCCCAGCAAACTGAGAAGTTTGTATTGCGTTTTGCACAGCAGAAATAGAGCTTATGGCGCGAGGAATAGAAGAAGTCAATGATTATACCGGGTGGTTTTAGACCTACATAATAGACCTCCTCAAGGGAGCAGTAAAAATTGATTCCTGCAATCTGTTAAGTATTCTACACACATGATTTGAGCAGCAAACTGGTAGTAGTAGTTAAATTCCACAAAAACTAGGCAGTGAATGAACTTTGAAAATTCAAGCAAAAATAGTCATTATAAATGTTTTCTTTTTAGCATTTTGCTTTAATATCATAAAAACGAATGTATAGCGGTGTGATTAGTGATGCAAGGAAGTTAATGGTTCGATTCCCTTCTATAACAGTTCCTTCATATCACATGGTAGCACCTTAGTTCGCTATCTTCAAGAATTCGACTTGACCACCATCCTACGACATTTGTGAGAAATATGAAGTCTTTGAGCAGCAATTGATACAACACGTAAGACGTTCAAAACCTTTGGAACAATGAATGTGAGATAACGAGTCGATTACAAAATCTAATAACACTGTAATAGTTACGACAAACCGGTCATGTAATTTTCGCGTCGTCAAATGCCTGAAATTAGTCATATTAGTTGCTTCTTGTTCAAAATTGAAAAAGTGAATTGAAACCTTCAGTGCCTTGGCTTCTTCCTCGGTCTTGACCACCTTCAGTCAACTATTTTGAAGACTTTGTAGAAAATTGTGCAAATTTCAGACGATTCCGAACAGTGCGTTGTTTGTCATCGTCATGGCGATGTTCAAATTCATTCCAGCCCTTCGCATAACGGGATATGCACGTTTCTACATCGTCGCTTTCGAAAATTTCGCTATCATCTCCAACGCCATCTCATTGCCTGTCATGCTGTGCCTTTTCAACAGAGACGTGCGAGAACATGCTCGCGATTTGTTCCGGAAAAGTACCACTATAATTACTATACGAGTTACCTCAACTAAGGGACAAGAGCGTCATGCAACTAGGCAAGCAGAAGGAGGGCGATGCCAACATTAAGTCAAATTCTTGGGCGGTATAATGATTGACAGACAAGTGAAAAAGCTGTATAATTTCTAGATTTGTTATTCCTTGTGAAAAAGCAGTAATTAGTTGTAAACGTCCATTTATGGCTCCACGAAGCTGTTAAAAGAAAATTATTGAGGCAAATCAATTTGTGCAATCTGAGCATATTGAGTATTGACTGGATTTTGATGGATAACTGTCACTTTCAAATGTTGTAGTACAGGCTGATGGTCTGGAGATTTTATTTTTCGTGCATATCGTGGTGCGTTTCATTCTGTAAATTTGTGTTGCTCATCACGAAATTGAAGCGTTGTATCTCTTCTGTGACTTCATTCATGATAACAGTGTACCGTAGTCATTTGAATTATTAATTTTCAGCTCTTATTCAAGCTTTTCATACTCGGCTTGAAATGGAGAAAAGAAACTCTCGAAGTTAGTACAAGAATTAAATAACATCTTTGAAATGCGAAAAAAAACTTTTCCTGAAACAGATTGTTCCCTCAAAGCACGTATGATTGGAAATGGTTCCAAATACGAGTTGAACTTTTTGGAGAAAATAACTTTAGATTGATTGAAATAAAATATTGGGATCAAGTATAGAAAAGAAAATGGTGCAGATTTTGATACAGAGATGATTATGTTGAAATTATTGGCCAAAATGATGACAAAAACCGTCTTTCTAAATCCTCATCATAGTATGCTTCTTCTGAGTAGATTGATTCCAAGATCGAGAAAATTACTGCTATATAAAGATTGTCTTGTAATGCAGTAGTGTTTGTGTTGAACAAACACTCCTGAAGTTGGGATGGTTACCTCAGCATTTATGATCCAGTCGAATAGCTTACAACACTTGCACCACTTACACAACTATACCACTAATTTCATCTCATAACATGGATCGTGAGCGCCTGAATACCTCTGCGTGTTACTTTTACTGCTGTCTAATTATGGAAGCTAAGATGATGAACATAGTTCCAAAGTTTGGAAGGGGAAAGCGATCAGTTGCTAAGTTTTCAAAAGCATAAAGGCTGCTGTGAAAAGGACAAAGAACGCGTGAGTTTGCGCCTATCTTTACGAATTGACAATTCGCCTTCCTTTAAATTATGCGTCAAATATCTGGTGACCACGCTGGCAGAATGACGGTTGCTTGGCGCTATGGACATGTAGTAAAAAGGTTGATATTAAGAATATCCCTCGTTGCGCGACAGAAGGAAAGGGTCAAGAGCTTTGGCCTACGTTAGTGATAAAAAATATTTTATCAGATACGCCATTTTGCCGCTAATTTGTCGAGGATTATAGACCTGACACATAGTGTGTTTGAACATCGAATGATGGATGGCAACCGTTAGTGTGCTTTACACCGACTGATGGGTAGAAGCCGTAACCGATTGGATCTTCTGAGATAGCGAAGGTATAGCAGAAGAACCTCTAACTCGATAGTTTGACCTATCCACAAAAGCCCTAGAAGAACACACTCGAAAATTTTTTTATAAAAAGAGCCCGCTGGGTTGCTCCTAATCTTGACAAGGAGTAGAGTGAGCGCGTAGCTAAAATTTTCAAGGGACCATATAATACAAACGGGATCGCTTTCTGATTCATTCCCATGCTGTAGGCTTACCAAGCATCCGTATATGATGTTGCTAAATGGTATCAAGCTTATCTAGGAGAGCAGAACACTGACTTCACATCATACCTGTCGCAATCCAGGCGAAATATACATCGGTTATTTCTGTGATGCTATGAATAAAGATGAATACATGGTGCATTTCTCAAAGATTGATCAACGCCAAAAGTAGTTTTGTCGTCTACAACGCTGAGACAGCTTGTCGCTAGTCAGTGTCCTCTGATACTTTGCTCTTCATTGATAGGGTTGTGCAAGATGATAGGTGGTTATAAAATTCCAGTCATCATTTACCGTTAGGCCGAGCGTGTTAAACATACATGAGTACTTTTACGGGCGCTCTCACTCTTCCGAATAGATAAGGTTATCACTCTTAAAATTCAATTCTCCTCTACGGTGTTCTCCCCAAATAAAAACCATAAATTTTGACTACTTTCTACGCCGTAAAGCATGAATTGTGTCTTCGCACTGCTTATGAGCTGTCCAATTTTTTTCTGATCCGTCGAGGTTGTTGAGAAAGGTTTCTGTTCCAGTGTTACTCCTCAGAGACATAACGATTTTATCAGAGCAGCGCAAATTTTATGGGATTTTGCCGTTTATACGCATGTCATTTTCGTCCCAATCGAGCCACTTTATCATCCATCGCACTGCAGCTGTGACAGCTATTGCAACATAGTGTCGCATTTCATACATAGTTGGACAAATCCCAAGACCGACTGTCTATTAACCTCGGCATGCTTCAGTATGATTCTTGATTTTCTTCTTTGAGCAGAACACGAGATGTTACATTAAACTTTATTCGATAGCTGACGTTTCGGCAGTTCATCTTCTTCAGAGCCTGGAAAGGTCAAAATGTTTGCAATACAATCAGTCAAACACCTCCATTACTTCTTTAGAGAAAATCACCAGACCTAGATTTCAATCGCATCAAGCAAAAATCAACACTCAACATACTCACCGCTTTTTATATGCGTTCCACTGGATGATCCAAGTGGAGATCACCGGCAAGAGAGACACATAGGCTCGTAATGCATCCTACCCATCAAAACAACAGTCTTATATACTGGCTCATAACACTAGTGCTTACAAGCATTCCTCCCTGCGGTTTATGGTTGGATTGGTCGATTAATCCAAAATGCTTCCAAGATCTTTCGCGCTGATGTTTTTTGCTCCTGCGCAAGGATGGTGACTTCGATTTCAAAATCAACTCCGTCGTGCTTCTGTGCTCTATGCGTCCCTAGCGGGTGTTTCGTCTATTAAGACGCTTGTCAGCTGGATGTTCTTCTACACCGTGTTTCGATCTATAAGTCAGCCCTGTTTGACTGACCACTGACATGCGTGGCTCAAATATGATTGCAAGGCATTTTCAACAACGATCTTTAGCATTGAAACCGTCAAGATTTGAACAATTGAATAAGTGCCAAAAATCCAGTGAAAAGCTATTCACGTAATTCAGCCAAGGAGAGAAAGCAAATCGAGAGTGGAATACAATTTTGCTCTGCTACTACGCAATAAGTGGAGCATCTTTTCATTGTAGTCCGCTTCGGACAGGTGAAGTCATCGTTTGGTGGCACGTCATTCCTAGCCGTTCTCGGACAGTTCAGTCACGCGTTTAGAAATAGGAGACAGTTTTCTTTCGGTAGCTATGGGGTGAATTTTATGTGCTTTACCGTTCATTCCACATCTAGAACCTCTGTCCATTATCTCTTGATTGGAGTTGATAAATAAACAATCATCTATAAAGGTAGTATGTTGAAAGCGGTTGTGCATGATGGGATTAAAATCTAGGTTTGATAACTTTCCTCTAGCGAAGTGATGGAGGTATGGCAACCTGGTCTTTCTAAACTTTGGAGAAGGTAAAGCCACGAAAACAACTGTTTGATAAAGTGTAATATTATCAACCTCGATGACGTGCATCACAGTGCAACATCTACAGACACCCTCTGGTCACCCGATGGCGATTGATCTGTAGATGGCCTAATATCGCTGCTGAGAGGAATATGTTAGATCATTATCAAAGACGTCACCGATTTTCTATAGCTTCAGTGGTTTTGAGTAATTCTCTTGCTTAGTTGGCGAATCGCTAATAGCAGTAATATACTGATGCAAAAGAGATTGCGGTTATGCATTAATAAAATTTATAATTCGATAATGGAACAACTGAAAAACCGAAATTACCGCAAAACCCGAAATTTGAAGCCGTAATTACTTTAGCACTAATGCGGCACCAATTATGGTAGTAGCGGTTCGCTAATTTTCTAGAGCCTTAATCAATGTTATGTAGCAGTATTTGTATAGTTACGCAGATTTTTAATTTATCGATGATATCTAAAATTGCTCTCAGGCCAGGTGAGAGGATCGAACGGAGAAAAGACGGGCCTCTATGGTAGTAATACATTCTTCATTTCTGATAAGTTTTAGCATTTCGCTTTGAGATTTCTTTTCATGACATTTACGACTCATTTGCCAGGAATATGACAGTGATTGTGATCTGTTTCTAAACTTGCCAACATTGTAAGCCATGACGACGTTGATCGTTGGTGGTTTCTCGAGAAGTCTTGTAAGGTATAACTGGATGTTAATTAGGATTATTGACGATATTTGTTTGCCAGACCGTACACGTTGACTGTTGGTTGCTAATGCCTACAGCTTCGATACCTCAAATCGCAGAAAGAGTCATGGCATGATAAGTGATCTTAGCAGCGAAGTGGTTAACACACGTCTTCGGTTAGGTTGAACGGGTTCCACCCCAGATTACGGCGCTGATTTTTGCATACCACTTAACATTCTTCGAATATTTGAGTGCTTTGGAAAAAATTATTTGTGCCTATTTCGTCCTATTGGGACTCATCAGTAGCACCCTCCCTCGGTTCCGCTATTGTCATAATCACATACTTTACAGCATATCTCATTATCACAGCCGTGCAACATGAAAGGACATTCGATTATTGCCCAGCGTCTGGGTTTTGTAGATTTGGATCTGGAGTTGCCAAAACGTCAACTACTTTTGAAATATTGAAACAATAACCTAGTGTCTGGCCAAACAGGAAAACCGCAATGACAAGAGTTGAATGCCATTGCCTCACCTCTGCTATGAGCAAAATGCAACCTGTTTTAAACAACAAAGATTGGCCCATATATCAACTCATGGGTAAAAATTACAACGGAGTTGACAAACCTGACAAAAATATCAGCATCAACAAGTAGGAGCATTAGCGAGCTGATTACACCAATATACGGCAAATAAGAGATTTAGCTCGAAAATAGATGTTCAAACTGTGAGCTGAACCCGTCAAACCTACAGAAATATTTCAGTACAGGCTCTTACACCATGTATGGTCAACACTGACTAGAGATCAGCTAAGAATTTTCATTGAATAAAATGATCTTTCTCATTAAAACTTCAAAATTCCGTTGCTACCAAGTCACGCTTTTCAGGAAAACAAGAAATAGAGTAAAACAATGTTCGAGACTGATCGATTGCATACAACTCCATTGAACCTTCGCAAGCGAGATTAAATGAATGTGTTACAGTCACATAATCAAGTGCTGTACTATCGATTTTTCAAGCCAGTGGTTTCATACTCTCATAAAGCGTAACATCAACTTATCGATTCAGCAGAAATCTTGAACTTGGTTGAGATGGCCTGGTACACAACATCGTTGGTCGTGTGTTCATAGCAGAATACTTCTAGCCCCTGCGCTGTGATAACTTCTTTGAATTTGATAGGGAAAAACGTGTGAAGGGTGGGGAAGCGTTAACGCATGAAAATTGCTATCGTGTCCACGTTGTTTTAGTTTATTGAAAAAAGTTTCTAGTGCACAAGTGCATATGAGGTTACTATGCCCTAAATCATTTCCTCTGCTGATCCTCAAACTTTATCAAATGTAAGTACGTAGTAGGGCAATTATTTAATGAAAAACTTTTGGAACTGTAGTATTTTTAGCACTTTTTTGCAGTGTTATGATGATACATATATACCTAAGAGTAATGGATGGTGAGCAAGAACACACTCGTAGGCGGGAATCGAACCTGCGTTTCATCCATCCGGGATGCGTGCTCTACCACTACACCACCGAAGTACACTTGCGCCACCACTCATTCGTCAGCACCTCAGTGCTAGCTATCAGCCACCAACCTTTAGCAGGTTTGTATGCGATTTTGCTTTATAAACCCAGCTGAATTGACGAAATGTGCCTCGGTGATGCAGTGGTAGTAGCACGTCCCCTGTATGGATGAAACGCGGGTTCGATTCCCTACTGAGGCCGTATTTTTGCTCACCACGCAATCTTCTAGGAAAAATTTTATTTTCCCAATGTTTTATTATATGGCGAATAAGCAGTAATAAGTAATGTTTTATTGCTACGTGGCCTTCTCACATTTTTTGCGGTGGCAGGCCTTCATTTCGTAACAGTTCATAGAATTTTTACGATATAAACACCGTTCCCCATTAAATATCGCTCATCAGGTTCACTTAGACATTCTTTGCAAGCCGTCGTGTGGTTGACATGAGTTATAGTGAAAGTTATTGTATTGCATTCTACAATTTTCGTTATCGCTTCGAAATGTGCTCCCTTTAAAGCCATTAGGCCACTCCACGTGCACTTTTTGTAAGGCTATCGTGTCGCTTCTACAAGAAGTTTGATTACTGCACTTATCGAGCAGAAAAATCCTATTAAGCATTGATATAAATTTTTCCTGTGAACATTCCGCCCACTGTGAACGTAGTAAGAACGACTGATTAAGACATGAACTTAATAGTGTGATATCACTAAATGTCGGCATCGTCATTAGTTTGAGCTCAAAATTGGATCTACTGCTGTTGTGAGCTTAACTTTTTTTTTTTCGTATCGACGTAGTTCCACGATACTGTGATTATAGTGTTGCTTTTACAATAAACTGCTAGCCATAGCTCAATAATTTGTTCTGTGGCAACATTTATGAAAGTTTTGCATTGTAACTAGGTATACGGCTGGGCGTTGTTTCCTCACGAGATCAATTTAGTACAAAAGTATTGCATTCATTGCTGAACCACGACCACACGTGATGTGATGTTGTTACGAGTCCTGATCACACTATCAAATTTGCCAATGAACACTTTCAGATACTTAAGAGAAAGGTTTGAAGAAAAACCTGGCGTAATGGACGTCAAAACATCGCCGACTATTCGAGTGATTTGTGCTTTAGTTGTCCTCATCGCTGCAATCAGTGGAATCGCACTAAATTTCCTTGTCATCGCCGCTTTCTATAAGGTGGCAACAGTATATCAAAATTTTCACGGAGATATGTGAAAGGATTCTTGAGTCTTAGGTACCTGTGAAAGGGCTCATAGTCACATCAACATTCATTTTCTGGACGTCAATTAACGTCGCCACTTGTCGAGCTTTTCTCTCCGCGAAACTGCAAAACAACTCGGGCACGCTGTTTTCGAACCGGATGGAAATGTTTATGCAATATCCTTACCAGGATAAAAGTAAATCTGCAAATAGCGGAATGGTGTAAAAGATTTTGGAAGACAATTTCCTGCGTGACTGGAATTCGAGTTGAGTTTTTATTAGATTTATGTGTAATCTTATCGTTTTTCTCGCTACGTTGAAAACACTGAGGATTATGTATGATTCGCCACGAGTTAGTGATGATGTCGCTAGCAATGACGAATAATTGGAAAGAATTTGCCATTTATGCACACGTCTTTCACTTCCTAATCAAGTGGCATCATTATCCACTGCACTGAGGTAGTAATCAGTCATGTCGTGGCAGTATCACCTTATCGGACTCTCTTGCAACCGCGAATAACATAAACGTTACTTCAATGCTCTCAAATCATTTAAGTAGCAGAGAAAAGTTTGAATAAGAGACAGAAGTACTTAAGACAGACTTCTATGATCCAGGACACGATTTTAATATGGCCAGTGGCCAACGTAAGAAGATCTGTGTTGAGATAGTTCTTGCTCACTGGTTATGCCGTATCAAAGCTCTTTGAACATGAGATAGTACAGCAGAGTCATGGGTTCAGAATATGATAAATGTGCAAAACGACTCTTTTGGTTTGATATCCTTCGCTTTCGTAGATGACATGCTATATGACTTACTAAAAACAAAAAAGGAGCGCTCCCGAAAGAGTGAAATCTGTGTTCAAATCCCAGCTGGAGCAAATGTTTTTGCACACCACTCTACATTATTGGGTTTACTGGAACATCATACCACCGCAACAGGCTACCAATTGAAATGAATTCTGATTGTTCACCTACTTCATTACTTACACTTCCAAAATGCCTATTAAACAGTATGGATTGAGGATATTGATTCGTCGATTTCGGAGAAAAGGCTTGACGATTCTCAAAGCTGTCAGTGAGATTCTTTGGGCAGATGATTTGGTGATTCTGGTTGGCTATATGTTTTGGATAGAAATGACTTGAAATGCCTTGCATGCCGAGCCCAGCATTCGTGAATTGACTGAAGAGCTTGGTGTTTCGCAGCAGACCGTTGTCAAAAAATTTCATCAACTTGACTTTGTCCACAAAAAGAAGAGGAGGAATGGCAGAAAGT
This sequence comes from Parelaphostrongylus tenuis, assembly GCA_019055375.1. NCBI lineage: Eukaryota > Metazoa > Nematoda > Chromadorea > Rhabditida > Metastrongylidae > Parelaphostrongylus > Parelaphostrongylus tenuis. Next base: position 179,141 of record JAHQIW010000203.1, on the reverse strand, counting down.
TGTGGACAATGGTGGTCTATATTTTGAAGAATAGTTATTACTACCTTTGTTGTTCTTGCTCATTAAGTCTAAGCTTTCAACAATTTTTCACAACTTTTTGCTTAATCCTCTTTGCATGTAATAAAATGGTGACAAAGCTACGCTACCTGCATAATACGATGCCATAGAAATGTCGAAAACAGCCACTAATTGGTATAGTGACAACTGTCATTATTTGTCATATGTCGATCTTTTTCATTTGTCTCTGGTAGGGTAATTTCACATGATTTTTTGCCTGGTGCAAATCAAAGAAGAGTGGAGCTTTAGAGGCTTCTGACATAAGATAATAATTCTAGGCAGGCTCCTTGATAGGAATTTTCGAAAGAGATCCGGTTGGACCCTTGTGCTATTAGGTAGTGCCGAACCCAAGAAGGCCATCAGCGACGACGTAGCGGAATCATGAAAAGTGCAAATCAACCAATGAAATTTGAAGGAGATTGTTTTATCACGGTAAGTAAAATAGTATTCACTCCAGTTACCATGATATCTGTGTAAGATGCTGGGCCTGAAAAAGAAAAAAAATAGCTCTGAGAAAGCGCGTTGTGTTTTCGTGTCTTTAAGAGTGCCATCTAGCTGCCCTCTCTTCTTTTTAAGCCAAGCACAAAGTTTGATAATGATTTTTCAAAACAACTGATGTTTCGGCAATTTCGCTTTCTTCAGAACATGGAATGATTAGGTTCTTCCCAATCCAGTCAATCAAGCACCTTTATTACTCTTTTGGAAAAAATTCATCAAACCCAAATTTCAATCGCATCAAGCACAAAATCAACTTTCAAATATACCAAACGTTCCACATAATCTTCCAATGAATAATTCAAGTGGAAACCACTGGGCAGAGATCACCTACTCTCGCAAGGTCCTCACTCATCAAAGCGGCTGTCTTATATAGTGATTCATACAACAAGTGAGTACAAGCCATTCTTTTCTGCGATTTATAGTTGCATTGATAGTATCAATCCAGAACACGTCAAAATCTTTCGCAACGATGTTTTACGCCTTCGCATAAGGATGGTGCCTTCCATGTCGAAACTCACTCCGCTATGTGTCTGTGTCCTATACGTTATGTGTCTAACTGAGTGTTTGATTTAAAAGTACGTTTGTCAGCTAGGACTTCTTCTATAAGGACATAGAGTAGCCTATCCGTTTCGCCAATGTATTCGCCTCACGTTTTGCAGGAGACAGGGTAAACTGCGCCTATGCTCATGCAATCACCGTCTCTGCCGTTAGAGCATATTTGGCATTGTTCCATTGTACAGAGGCGGTCGTATAATCGGTTGAGAATTAGCTGGCGTCTCACAGTTATGGTGGTACATCAATAATCCACACCGATCTGTCTAAGCCTGCACTTTTAAGCACGTTTCATAGGTGTAATTTGCTTGAAAAAGGGGGATTGAATGGAACTCTGTTTTCGTTCATATTTTCGTTCGGAGGCGCGTTTATTTCTCTAAACCTCTTGGACTGTCTTTGATAGTGAGAGTGAGGCGAAACCACGAAAAAGCTTCCAAATCTCCGCAGGAAAGAGCGTCATTTTTCTATTAAGGACTGCTATCTGGTTCCAGAGGAATATTTTATTATTTTCTCAACAACTGAGAAAAAAGCTCAGGCACATTTGGAGTTAAAACAGAATTTTTCTTGTGCTTGACGGTGGCAATAACATTGTGTTGTCTGTGTCCCACAACACCACAATGATGGTGTGAACTATATATATATGAGGAAAAAGAGCTGTAAAGTCTACGATTTACTTTTCCTGATGTTTTCAAAGGTAGTAGATTAATCATGAAAAACTTTGCCTCTAATCTCTCAGCCACTTCATATTCAACAGCCAACTTAATTCATTTATCTAGATGATGTTTATCATAGATCTAATTACATATAAGCTCCTTCATTTAGCGAGTAGAACATGCGGTTGTTGTTTTAGAAATTATTTCAACGGTTGATATTTTCGACGTTTATCGCCTTTTTCAGAGTCTGGAATCTATTCAGCCAAACTACTTTTACGGTTCAACAGAAAAATCATGGAACTTAGATTCCAACCACAGTTTAAACAAAATATAAGATTACCATAAACTCAGCGGTTTCTATAAGTCTTCCTCTGATTATTCCAAATGGAAACCAACGGTGCAGAATATGTATGGAGCGTCAAACTGTCTCTCTTTCATCAAAGTATCAATTTCAATATATTGTGTGAGACAGCGCGAGTTATTGAGGCATTTCTGCCTGCTGTTTGATTTAGACGCGATGCATTGTGTAATCCTCTACCCGTACGGATAGTCACATGTACATGTTTCAGTACATGGGTGACAGTTTTTTCTTCAAGGCACCGCTGCAGCTTGACGGTCTGGCATATTCAAAGATGCTTCTTTCCACATTCCTAGTTACAATCAACAGGCTTACTATATTCGTATTTACAAAAATTAGTGACGTTTTTTTTTTGCTGCAAAAAACACAACTGTGTAAGTTTTTGCTTCTTTGCTTAGCATTCAACCTTATAATTTTTGTTTATATCATAATTATAGAATGTGTACTGTCGCATGCATTCATACAATATGTGTTTTGACCTTTAACCTATTTACTGGGTGCGAAAAAAGTTTTCCAGCGATGTTAAGTAAATCAATTGAATGCAAGTTGCAAGACAGTTCAATGTTTTAACTGCCTGCTTGAGGGACCTCCCATATATGCTAGAAACTCTATTACTTTCATCACATAGTGTGTATGGAAGGACACCGTATTGAATTTGCTTTGTATTCAAAAGCTTTGACATTCATTGACCATGAAGAGTGCCAAAAAGTCTTTTTTTCTGGTTTCATATCTGGATCGACTGTGCCACGCAGAAGAAAAATGGGTTGCACGGCAAAGATGTAAGATCTTGATCTTTGTGATTTGTTACATTGTTACCAAAATCATAAGAACGTCAAAATTGCATAGAGAATGGTTATCCAAAGATAAGAACATCAATGCTAAGAAACATTCGAACGTTTGTCGCCTCATCTCCACTAGGATGTGCTCCTGAATGGCTGAGTGCGATGTACAAAAAGAGATTAAAGAACTTGAAATACATTGTCAGAAAGAGATTCATTATTTCAGCGAAGTCTTTCGAGTTGGAAAGATATCAGTGCTATCGGCGATTTTAGCCAGAGGCAAATCGGTGCAGAAAAACATTACTGTCCTGGAAACCATTACATGGTAAGACAAAAATATCTTTCTCGATTATAGGGGTGATTGTGTATGTGTGGCGGTGGCGACCTGAAGAACCCTTCAACTAGGGCAGCCTCCAGACTCTAGGAAATCAACGGCTTCATCAGAAAAACTCCATCCTCATTACACTGCTAGCTGTATCTTTTACAAATTCAAGTGGTGAGACAACTTGTGGAGAGAAAATCAGCGGGCCGAATAGAGCCCCATTGGAAATCAACGAAGCGCACGCTGACGGCACGCTTTGACGACTGTCACTTGTTCTGGGCCGATACTAGCAGAACATTCTTTTTTGACGCCAATCATCGCGGCTTTTTGAGGTAAATCTTTACAACTCTGTCTGATTCCGCCGGCTGAAGAACGAGTTGTGATATAAAGAGTAAAGGTATACAAATCCAGGACCAGATTTTATTCAACTATCTTTCTTCGTAGTCGTTTCTCCAATGTATTCGTTTCCACATGATTAACAAATGATTGGGTCACCGTAGCTAAATTCATGCGATTATCATCTCTGTCCTAATGGCAAATTATAAAATAAATGGGCGATCATATAAGTGGTTATGCACCAGCTGATACTTTAGTCTTGCTGGTTTCAAACACTGCTACCTTCTTGTCTAAGGTAACCATTTTCGAGCCCCGCTCTAGAGACATGCTTATTATATTAGAAATGTATTATGGAATGAAAGAGACTTTACTTTCACTTCAAAGATCTTTGAGTGCGTGCTATCTTTGAGAACAACTTTGAAAACTCTCTCCGTATCGCAACCGTTGGAAGTGGTCACTTTTCCGTGCCGACTTTAGACCATCATCCTTATTCTCTTTCTATGTGAACACACTGGTGCTGCTGAAAATCTGTTTTCAGGGCCTTTTCTGTATCTGGACCGCTGTAAAGATATTTCTGTGGCGATTTAGTAGATTCATAGTAATGAAGGTTTGAATTTTTCTCTGTCTCAAAATGTGCGTGAGTATCTGAAAAGGCACTTTTGCATTTCTGTACAGTGGAGATCAAACTGCGTTTCACAAGCGGCTTGCTTTGTAGCGCATATTTTCGTTATTTATCAGAGAATTCTTCTCCTCATTAAAGTTTTTCCAGTTCTTGTAGCTTGATTGTGGATATCACTGTTCCACCACTTGATGATTCAGTTATGATCATTTTAATTTACCAATAGGCCCGGTGATAACATAGAACTACACAGCTCAAGCTCTATGCACGGCAGGCAGACGGACGTGTTGAGGAAATCTTCGACTACTTAGTCTAACGTTTTGTCTTAAGGTTTCCTCAAAGAGCCGAACAAACCTTGATTTTGGTAAAAAAAATGATGCGTCACATATGAATTGCGCTGCGCGATCAAGAACCCTCTTGATCGATCCACAACCATTGACACATCCTAGTCGACAACGAGTGCGCGTCGCGTGTAAAACTCAATTTAATTTTTTTCATGCTACAGTGCAAAATGTTTTTGAGATATCAAGCATAGGTATGGAACTGCCGAGATTTGAGCTGTCTCATGATTACTAAAAGTCTATTGGAAAGTTCTCAGTGCGAGAAAACGGAATCAATTTTATTTTCCTTGCTGCAAATCAGTCAGAGATTTTGTTGGAAGCCAAGTGCACTGATGGGAATTCCGAGATGTTCTGTCTAATGATAAGCGAAAGTGTGAGTATGTAGAAAAGAACTTGTTTATGCAAAGGGGAAAAATGGGTTTTGACTGCGAGAAAGATCGCTCTTTTTCCCTTGGTTTAAAAGAAAGTTCTGGGCACTTTGTCAAGCATGAGATAACTCCCATGCAAATCATGAGATTATTACATTTTTTGTGTGCGATTTTCACACTAAAGCTAAATATAATTTGTCTGTATTTCAATTTATTACAAGCCTCCGCAATGTCCAACAATAAAATCAAGATTCGAGAAAGATTCTTTCACAGCGAGCTGCAGTCGATAAAATCAACGAAGTAGAAGAGGAAGGCACAGCAAGCAAATCTGCTGCTGGACGCTGATTTCAACGCTTGGTAGCGGATGAGCTTGACCTCGAAGACAAGCCTTGTTCAGAACGTATAACAGAGTAGGACAACGAGGATCAAGCGATTGCTTCTTCGGAAGATGAAGCGTCGTCAAGTGCTCGCAAATTGACCCGAACTTAGTGCTTCTCATACAGTGTACTAGCTCATCTCACCAGCTTAATGTTGTCCACAAGAAGCCACTACAAGATCCGCACGAACTAACTGGATCATAAGCCACCAAAAGAGTCCATGTATGTCGTCAACTGCTCAATAATTCACTGAGTGACCAATTTCAACGCGCATTGTAAATTCGGACGAGAAATGGGTTTCGTGACCTAATCAGCCACAATCGAGGCAAACAGTGCGTTCAGAAGGGTCGAGTTACGCCGTCAGTCCCGAAGCGCAACAGATTTGGCAAGAAGGTCATGATCTGTATTAGTGAATTTTGAAGAAGTAGAGCATTTTTCAAACAGCACGCCCATCAACGCGAGCTTTATTGTCAGCAGTCAAGCCAGGTCGACGACAAGCTCGAGGAGAGGTTATTGGCTCTGGTCAATCGAAACCACGTTTTGATGCATAAAGACAATATCTGGCCGTGCACTGCCAAAATGACTAAAGGCAAATTTGATGAATCGGACAGAGACGAGGGTCTGTCACATCCCTCCTACAGTCCAAATTGCGCTCCATCCAACTTTGACCCTTTTCCCGTCAAAACAACAAATTAGAGAAACATGTGGAGTGCTTTCTCACTCAAAGTTGAAGGAATTGGTGCCTCGACCAGATCCGGAACTCAGCAGGTTTGGCAGAGAAATCGTAGAAAACGTTGGCCTTTATTTTGAAGAATAATTAGTGACGCTTGTGTTCGGAATTCATGCATAAATTCTGTTTTTAAAGTGTCTAAGAACTTTCTCTCCAACCTAATAAGCATTCGTTGTGCACATGAAGTGTAAGGAGAGGTAACGAACGTTTTGTTTGATTGTTTGGCTTTTGATACCACTTCATGCTGTAGGCGGTATTGGATAATTCAGCTTGAGCCATCTGAAAGTGAAATAAATTTAATTTCGACCTCTCGGGTGCACTTTACTAATTCTGATATCTCACTCCACATTCAAAATGTTTGTCTATCTCCTGTTGTGGAGCAGTTAATAAAATTTGCATATACCCAATAATGTGGAGTGCTGTGCAAGAACACTTGCGTCAGTCGGGATTCGAACCCAGATATCACTCTTTCCGGGAGCATGCGCTGAACCGTTGCACTTTTTTGCATGACTGAATTCAACATTATTTGAACTATTAATGGGGCTTCCATTTCAGATATGAAGGCTGTAGCAAGGCTTAGAGCCAGTCGCTCTTCCACTGTCAACCTTCCATTTGTGCAAAGTACTTCTCATGCTTTCTAAAGATTGAGATGCCTATAACCGTTTTTTGATAGTCTATGCAAAATGCAAATTGCGCAATTTGGCCTTCCGTTAGATGACAATGCATATATTAGAGTGTGCAAATCTGATGATTTTTAAAAATGTAGAAACGAGTAATTAAGAAAATTGTATCACTCTTCGTCCGAATAAAATAACAATTAGCGGCCGAACTACAATAAAACACACCACAAGCACAAGATACAAAGACTCATTGAGGAAGACTTTGACTTAAAAGTCACTCTCCACACAGAATTTCAATACATATGTGTGGTAAGCCCCTAGCGTGCTTTGGATGTATTTCAAAAAAAAAATAAGCTGCAACGAAAGTGCTCGTAATCTTTTGTGATTTCGTGCCATATTTCACGTTAATCTTTGTCGTAATCCAGGCACATTCCCACACGTGCAAGGATTTTCTAAAATTGCCGTCATTCTATATCTTCTTATGATAACCTTTGATAAAAGGGTTTACTAGCAGATATAATATCGTTGAGGCTGCTTACTGCCACACTGCAATAAATAGTTGCAATTGGAACGAATATGGCGTGCATTGAAAATTCTCCATTGAACGTTAGTTTTGCTGCTGACTTCGTCATTTTTAAAAGAGTATCAATAAAGCAGAGATGATTTCGTATGGAATTCATGAAACGGGTGTGAGGATTTAACTTTTTATGGTAGGACGGTGGACCAGATTATAGACAGCCAATGGTAAGAGGCTCAAGAAATCAATCTGGATGGCTCTTTTATTCAGAGCTTTACAAAATAGTTTTTTTTTAGTGGACATATGAATTATTCCGACAGTGAGCAGCTGTGATTTGGTGTTACTACAAGAGAATGTTGAGAGGGTAGTGCAGTGGCTAGAGATACCCTGCAATACACTCCTAGCTGCTGAGTCTATTCTTTTTCTCCTGCCATTGAGATCATCAGTCAGTTTAGGAGCAAAATCTTTTGGCAGATTAATTAGGATGGCGGCAGCATGGCCTGAAACATCGGTAAGACCGCAGATCATTGCACAGGGCGAATATGTAATCGGCCACCTTTACGATGATTGACAATGTCGGACCCCATTCTACAGAGACTGATCAACTGCGAATGCTTTATCGCTTGCCTTAGCCCTGAGTTGAACTCGCGTTATCCTCATACCGATGGCGCGTGTTAACATTGTACCGCCGAAGCCCTTGCTCTGTCATGATTCTTTCTGCAGTATGATAAATGAAGCTATCAACGGATTTGCTTCAATAAGCACATATCGGCATCTAATACAGGTAAACGCGGTTACTGACTACATAGAATCTACGAGAACTCTTTATCTTAGTTTTTTTAATAGCAGTTTCATTATCAGATTTTTTAAACCAAGAATAGTGTGTGCTACGCAAAATACAGAACTTTGTGCGCGGAAGGGTGAGGGGGGGGTGGTAAATTTATGCATATTATTCGGATATGTGCTTACTACATCAAACCCGGTGATTGCTGGCAGGTATATGGTTGCGATGTCTCACATCACAGAAAGAGTGATGGCAGAACAAGTACCTCACTGGCGCATGGTGGGACAAGCCCAGGCATGGATAAAACGCAGGTTCAAACATTCGCCTGTTTTGTCAAGTTTCGCATATCATCCAACATTCCGTGATACATAATTATAACATCATACCACTGATTTGAGCGCATGTGGCACAGTGGTTAGAGGCCCTGCGCACCACACCGAGGTCAATAGTTCGATCTCGCGCTCATGGTTCAATAAACCATCCCTCGGGGTCGGTAAATTGGCATCAAAGTGGTCTTGGACCTTCTGGGAGAATAAGCAGCACTGACTCGGTTAAGCGGGAGCCACCGCGAGTCATTGTAAAGGCCAGGCATACATTCAATCACCTCAAACGAACTTAGAAATTGGAGACAAATGCATGACTCATTTCTCAGGGATTGGTCAACGCCGAGAGCTTTATCCTTTATCCTTTCACCAGTGATTTCATAGAAACTGCTCTTCATCACACAAAGAACCTCTTTTTCTATCAGACAACCTAAAATTGCACTTTTCTCAACACACCTGCAAATTATTTTTTTCCTAAATGTGTGATAAGATTATTCACTTATACGTTATAGAATGAGCACATGTAGCACAGTGGTTATAGGTGCTCCATGTCGCATACAAGATGGATGGTTCGATCTCACGCTCATGATTCGCCAAGCCATTCAACTTCCGTGGCCGGTAAATTGGTATCAGACTGGCTCCAAACTTGGGAGGATAAGCAGCACTGACTCGATATAGCGGCAGACCACGACGAGTTATTGCAAAGGGCCTGATAGGCTTGGTATGCTTCAGACGCAAAAGCTTTCCACATCACTCTACATGATTGGGTAAATGAATAGCGTTTTTAATTGCATTTATGTATAACTTCGCAATTTCAGCGGGTGTTATGGAATTTTTCTCAGCCTACTGTTAATAGGATCGCAGGTATTGTTTTCACACGACACGTCCTAAACTTCTCTTGATTTCTCCACTCTATTCGATTACTCACATTCATCATCCACAGAAACGTCCCTACTATATGAGTGTGATCTCAGCTGATCCTTGAGAACTTTTTTCGTTTACTTCTCTATAAATGTCGCTGACTGTGGGTGAATGAATTCTTTGTGAACTCTGAGATATCCGAAACTAGAGCGATAGCATATGGCTTACAAAGTGCGCGCTGCTAAACAAGTCCAAACCAGTCTATCATCTTTATCATCTGTCCAGAGGAGTGAGAAGCTCGCTGAACAAGGATACGAGTTTAGCTGGCCTAGTGTTCTTGATCATCGACATCACTAGCATTCCGCTATCCGCTATTCATGTGAGGCTAATACAGAAGGGAATGAGTTGCCTGGACACTCAAGAAGAGGATACCACAAAGTAGAGAAATACTAAATAGAGCAGCAATACATAGCAAAAGCTGTTGATGTTTGTTAGCCATTGGAGTGCTAAGAAAAAAGGAACTATAGGCTCACATCTACCTTTCTAGAGTGCTCATGAAAAGCACGCAAAGTCAAGTCACTCAGAAGTTGTTCGCTTCAGGCATACCTTACTCAGAATACATTTTCGTCAAGTTGAACACTGCTGGTTGTCAGTCGATTTATCGAAAGGACATGATTGCAAAAGAAGCGTTGATTAACTATTTAATAACCAGAAAATATTAAAAGTCTGCAATTGCGATAAGTCTTCTCGCACAAGCGTGACGTGGACAACGATTGCTATCTATCATCGCACGCTGTTCCATACACCTTTTTTTATCAACAAGTCAAGTAGAAAACTGTTGACGTGCTTAGATTGGTGCTTAGTGGTAGACTTCAATAAAAAAAACGTATTTGGTTTCATTTTGTCCACAGCATGGTTTCTTAAGATATAAGTAGTGAACAATAGGCCTGAAATTATCCCACCTTTCGGTTCCCGTCCTAATCACTTACGGCACTTTAGGAAAATGAGACCCATTATTTTTACTCTTTTCGCAGGGAACAATATGCTGTTATCTTGCTTGAGCATTGAATTCGTGATTATTGCTTGAAGATGCTATTGGCCACGTGGACATTCACATGAGCACATTTGTACTGCTTAACGTGTCAAACAAGGTGTGCACTCTACGCAATTATACTTTGCATTCTAAGGCATCAGTGATTTAGGTCTTATTAAAAATTGGCATCGATTTATGATTATAGCACAGAATATTTGGGAATAATTTGAGTGAAGAAAAAGACACGTTATATACTTCAAAGTAGTTTTGAATGCTGAAAGCCATGTGCTTGTACAATAAGATAGTAGGATACAGTAAGTGGTGGCAGACACACTCATGCCCCTAGTGTGATGTACCAAGACACTTCTATGGTCTATTAGTTCACAGCCCCTTATATCTTTCATTTATCAAAAGACATCTCTCGTTGCCGAAAAATCATCAATTTCGTCAATGCTAGAAATCAAGCATCTTCCAAGGAAGAAAGGGGAGCTAGGAACAGTGGGAATTGTATGTCAATTTTAGACGGAAGTTATATGTAGATTTCCCATATGCTCCTTTACCATTCTTATCGTTATTTGCAGATATCTGAGAAAAAATTCATAGCATTAAATTTGTGGTGATAATGATCTAACACTGATATTCACAGAAAGTAGACGTGCATCAATAAAGACGTAGGGTATGGTGTAAGGCGAGGTATAAAGTCTAACAGACTAGAAGTAAAGATTAATGTGGCCTCTAATATGCAGTCTGAAAGTTAACAGTCTTTCTGTGGCAGGAAGGATCTTTCCTAATAGATACTTTCCAGATACTTGGAGATAATGATATATGTGCTGGTTGATATTTACAGACACCATCGTGCAATTGCCAACTTCTGCGAAACATATTACAAGTTGATACTGCCTCTGTATGCTAGTAGTGAAGGTCATATACCCAACGAAGAGTTTGCCTCTCAGCACTTATGTTATGGTATTTCACATTGTACCCTGACGTTAAAATAAAAATTAGTCAGTAAAAAAGTTATAAACTAAGTTAGGGACAGTCTTCATCAATGCTTCTTCCATCAGTATTTCTTACAATCTATGGAACTTAATGTTTATAGGCCTGGCTAGTTATGCAGGTCAGCAGGAAACGTGATGCTAGTTTGATCCTCTTTTAGAAAACTTTTTTTTTTGCAAATACGTGGTAACGCTTTCGTCTGGCTATCTTCAAGGATTTAAAAAGTCACCACCCTGACGGCATTCCATTCTATGAAGTCCATGTGAAAGACAAAGCCCTCAAGCAGCAGTTGATACAGCACATAAGACGTTCGAAGACCTTTGATATGATAAGTGCGAAAAAACGAATCGATTGCAAATGTTCTAGAATCTGCGCAGTAGCTCTGACGTCAGTTCATGTAAATTTGATGATTTTACTTTATTTTCCTTTTAGCACTTTATGTGATTCGTTAATCAGTGCTTATTTCACTGACGGATCCTACTACTTATGGCATTCAATTTACTTTTCGTCTTCTTCTTGAACTTCGCAGAATGCTGGTTGAGCAATTTTTTGAACCTCGAAGATGGCTTAGCTGTGGCGTTCTATGGGGCGTTGTCTCTGGCTGCCGGAAAGAGTTGGAGTGGTGTTTGGAGTTGACTCCAAACTCTCTGAGACAATTCCAGTTGGAACTGACCTGATACTGTCGATGTAGAACTCGGTAATATCAAACAAGTTTATTGTGGATAAACTGGAAGCAGACCAATCCGATAAGAGGACTGGGTGCGCCAGGATTACAGTAACCCCAACGACCAATCGCCAACTGCTATCTGATGACAAGTGACCTATCTGATTTGAAGAACGCTTATATGTGAACCATAGACAAGGAGCTGGCTAAATAAAGCGTTAAGTAAGCCGACGGCTATGAAAAGCTCTTTGTACACAAAGGGAACATAAGTACAAGAGATGGTAGGCAAGATAAGAGTCTGAAATAAATCCAACACAAAGAATTTCTTGCTCACACCAGATAGGAAAGAAAGTTTGTAGCATAAAAAGCGTTAAATACGTCTCTTGATGGCAACGTAAGCACAAAGGAGGTTTGCCAGTTGCACTTTTGTTCGCCGGCGCCCACCACATACATGCACGAACTAGAGTATCACAAATTATAGAATTCCCCACAGATGAGCTCGGCTCCACGCGCACCGCGACGAGCATCACATCCACTCGGCCACGGCGCCTCCAATTTGATGTAATGGGATTTGTAAAATACAAGCATCATTTGTTTTCTCAAAAAAGATTCAAAGAAGCAAAAAAATTGTTCTACTATTAACTGCTTTGACTTCCTCTTCAGTTTTAGAATACTTCTATTCTACTACTTCGAAGACTGCACACAACTGTGGAAAAAGCAATTATTTCGCAATTTTATGCAGTAGTATTTCAGACGATTCCAATCAGTGTGCTGTTCGTCATCAAAATGCCAATGTTCAAATTCGTCCCAGTCATTGGTATAAGTGGTTATGCACGATTTTTTGCCGTCACTTCCGAGAATGTCACTATTGTCGCCAGTGTCATGGCGATGTCGGTCATGCTATAAATTTTCGACAGAAAGTGCGAGAATATGCTCGTAATTTCTCCACTGTTTTACGACTGATTTCATTTAAAAAAGAAGAGCGGCAAACGACAAGGCAGGAGGCAGAATGAAATTACAACAAATCTTCTCTAGGTTTTGGTGGCATACTAAAAGATAAAGTAGAAAAGCCGTAACTCTCTGAATTCTTTTCTCTTTGCGGGAAGAGCCAATAATTAATCACAGACGTTTTCTCCCATATTTCATTACAGCGGTTTAAAGAAGACAATTCGAAACAATAGCGCGAAACACTATGAAGTTTCACCAATACCACGTTTTTGCACACCACTCTTCATCACTGGGTATATTGATATCATATCACCGCTATAAGCGTCCAGATAAAAACAACTATGGAGTTCTAAGTACCGACTGATTCCAGAGAATATTTGTCAGTTTTGTGTAGTAGTACAGCTTCATTCTTTGATGGTGCTACATATACGCTATTGTAGTACTTTTTTATGCAGTACCAACGTATTCCTACTAACGCTATTAAACTACAGTACGTTTCTGAAATTTCATTCATGATAACAATGTAGTGCACTCAGTTGAATAAGGTTTAGCTCTTCTTTTGCATCCTTTTTGAATTTCTACCTCATTATTCCGGCTTAAGTGAAGAGATAAATCTGCAGAATATGACACAAAGTAAAATCCGGTGACGTCTTCAGAATTCACCCAAAAAAACTTATTTTTTGGGGCAAATTCATCTTTCATAACACGTGCGATTGGAAATGGCTCTGACAATCGAGTTGGACTTTGTGAAAATTTTTGCCATTTATCGAATTTTCTTTTGATGATGTAATTTTAAACTGATCAAAGCTAAAGGTAGGAATGGAAAGCAGAGATAGGAATAATGTAGATATTAATACGGAATTAGGTGTTCGGAAACCACTAGTTGAATCGATAATAAAGGCCGCTTTTGAATCCTCTTCACAGTATAACTTATTTGTGTACAATAATTCCAAAATTACACGATCTTCCTGCTGAACATAGCGATTGACCAGTGACGCTGCATTTACTAGATTGAACATGATCCCCTGAAGTTGGGTTAGCTTTCTCACTATTATGGCCCTATTGGATGACGTGCACCGTTCGCATGAAAAACGAAACAATTTTGATCTTCTAACTTGGGTAAATAACATCTTGCAATGCTTCCTCTATATTTAATGAGACAGAGAAGTGGATATGATCGATATAGTCCAACTGTTAAGCAGTAAGGACAAGCACTCGGTGAAACTTTCAAGAGCACCGAGAATACTGTGAAGAGAACAGAGACACGCAACCTCGCTTCCACTTTTGAGGCTACAATTCATCTTCCCCTTGTGTAAGCGCCGCACAAATAGAGGGTAATTTTTTGGACTTATTTTTAGCAAATGAAGCATTCCTAACACACAGTGTGTTTCAATGTCAAACGATAACTGAAAACCATTACCGACAAGATTTTGGAGGGATATTTGGCGCGATTTCTACCGAAAGTTCCATAATAAGAAATCGTGTTTAACGAATTCCACGGAGAGAAGAGCCCTTTAGGGAACTTTCTGCTCGCCGTAGGAAGTAGAGAAATCTCGCTACCCGAGAGTGACTTGCAATAAAAAAAGAATCAACTTCCGATTTCATATCACCTTCAGAACTCACCAAGCACTCTTTCTTCTGGTGCTGTCAAATGGTTTTAGAATTATTCAGGAAACAAAAATATTAAGTTGAGATTGTTAGCTGCTACAAACCAGGCTTTGTATCGATTCGATCATGTCTACGATGCTATGAATGATTGGTTGCATGACGCATCCCTTAGAAATATGATCAACGTTACAAATAGCGTTTTTATCACTTTCAAGGTTACTGGAATCTGTTTTTCGTCAATATCTTTTATTACATAACGCCTTCTGTTAGTTTGTGTAAGCCACTCGGTGGTGATTACAAAATGCTAACAAAAGGACTGATTCTTTCAACGTAGTACTGATCATACATGAAACAGCTCAGAATCCGACTCTTTCCAAACCTCGGCATGAGTAAAGAAAAAAATTTTTTTACAAACTGTCCTTTTATTCAGTTGATACGAGGTTGGCATTTCTCTTTTCTCAAAATTTCGTGGTTAACATTTCGGCGACCCTGCCTTTGTCAGAGCAATGTTTGTACTAATATAGGAAAGGTAACCGATCTTGTGTATTTGAAAAATTTCTGAAGTGCGTCACACAAGACCGGTGACCTTTCTCATATATAAACTATAAATAAAGCCCTGAAGAAGACGGATCCTCCAAAACATTAGCCATTGAGTTTTGAGAACAGAGAATTACCAACCTTGTACACTCTTTAATTAAAGAAAAGAGTAGTTTGTGAGAAATCTTACATATACGAAGCAGTCATAACTTCTTTTTACGGCGTCTAGATGAACAAAAACGCAACGATACCGTAGTTGCAAACGCTTAGACAACGGACTGTGTACGGCGCTCATACAGTATACTCAGCTGGAGACAACGGCTTCTAGTGATAGAGACAGTAACACAGGCACAGAAGTTTCTCAAATTCAGTAAGAATATCACAGTGTGCAATAGCTAAAGATTTCTCTAAGAGCTGAACAACGTCATAACCGGGAGAGATCAAGACGGCAAAAATGTGGGGCCGATTAAGAAGTTTACTTAAAGGACTTTTACCATAGATTTAAGCTTTCGAATAGGTGCTAGCACTCTTCAAGGAAAACTTGTCTTAAAAAGCAATCGTTTCTCTATAGCGCGTTATCTAACGGAAAATGACCGCAAAACGCTAGCCGAGTAAGATCATTTCTGTTACCTTCGTGATGTTGGCTCAATCAATAAAGACCATAAAATTGATTAGTAGTCCCAGAGTTAAAGAAAGCTTTTTTCAAACATTTATTGTACTATTTAGTCGATAAATCGGCTGATATATCAGGCTTGTGAATCACCTGCGTTTGCAAATGCAATACATCACTGTAATTTAATGTTAGATATCGGAATATGTTCTTGATTATATGTGCTTATGTTATAGATTATTCTAATAGGACTCCTCGTTTTACGCCCTTTTGCTCATGACTAAATTCACAGCATTGGTAGCGTAATTGACCCAGAATTTGCTAACGAACGTACATGCGGTGGTGGTTCAAGAAGCTTTGTAAATGAGACAAGAGACCTGACGATGAGGAACGTAATGGCTACCTATAGAAAGTAAGACCCTTTGAGAGCATTCATCGAAGCTGATCTAGAGGATTAAAGGAGATGTTGCAAAGGAATTCGAAATCGACTATTTTACTGTCATGCGCCATTTGAAGCTGATCAAAAAGTTGAAAAGAATTATAAGTGGATAACCAATGAACTCATCGACATTGAAAAATCATCATTTTAAAGTGTCATCTTCTCTTTATCTACGCGACAGTCACAAGCTATTTCTTGATGGCATTATGACTTGCGACGAGAAGTGTATATTATACGAAAATCGGCTAGTATTAGCTTAGTATTTGGATCGTGAAGAAACTGCATAGCATTTTCCAGAGTCAGAACTACGCAGAAGAAAGTCATGATTACTGTGTGATGATTTTCTGCTCGTTTGATCCACTATAGTTCTGAGATCCGGCGGAACCATTACATCAAGGTATGCTCATCAAAATGATAAGCACCAAAAGCTGCCCTGCAACCGATATCGGTCAACAAGAAGGACCAATTATTCCCGAAGACATTGCGCAGCCACACGTCGTACAGCGGGCATTTTAAAAGTTTAACGAATTGTAGCCACAAAGTTTTGCCTCATGCTCCATATTTGCCGTATATTGCACCCATCAACTACCACTTTTCCAAGCATCTCTACAACTTCTTGCGCTTCAATAACCAAGGCAATGAAGGAAGAGCTTTTCAAGAACTCATCGGACACCAAACTGATTATCATGTTGTTAAAATAGAGAAACATGTTTCCCGTCGGCAACTACGTGTTGATCGTATTAGTTCCCATTTTGATTAGTAAAGATCTCTTTGGAACTAATTATAATGATTTGAGATTTACAAAACAAAGTCGCAGTTACTTTCACAAAGGACTGTCATTCATTAGAAAATGTGATAGATCAAACTCTATTTGTAGGGAAAGTGATACTTGTTTACCGGCACCTCTACTGTTTTCTACCTATCGAGAAAGTTTCTAAAATCTCTTGTTGAACACTACACTAGTTTCTTCTATCAACACTCTTCTCATTAAACTAGCATAAACAGCGTGATTAGTCAAGTTAGCTATGTATTATCTCGTTAGTATCGTCATTAGTTTGAGCTCACAGTTGCTTTGTTTGTTGCTGTAAGTTCAACTATTACTCCCATATTGATATAATCCTACATTGCTATTGGTGTATTATTGTTATTATGTCAAAATGTTAATCAAAGCATGAGAATTTCTCTTGAGGAGAATCGTGAAAGTCCCACGCGGCAAAGTAGTGTTCCGTCGAGCAATGTGACTGAATCAACATTATTTGGATATGGCAACTGATTCAAACTACTGCTCCTTTTGTGATAAATATACTACAATGCTTCTACTTTCACCGCCGATCCGTGGATCACGACCTCTCATGATTCTGACGTTATTGTGATCATAATGGCAGGATCAAATTGATTAATTGTAAACATTTTTAGGCTTATTGAAAGAGGAAAAGAAAGAAGCTTGGACATAATGGACGTTAAAGCGACACCAACTATTCGAGTGATCTGTGCTTTGGTTGTTCTCATTTCTGCTCTCAGTGGTATCGCACTGAATTTCATTGTGACTGCCGCGCTTTATAAGGTAATAACAATATGTTGAAATTTTATGAAGACCTGCAACAAAATTTGAGATGCTTGAGAGCCCATGAGTGGTCCATCGTCACAACAACATTCATTTGTACAGTTTGCCGATTAATCTCGCCTACTCATTGAGCTTCGCTTCCTTTAAATCTTCAAAAAAACTCGAATGAGCTGTTTCAAAAGCAAAAGCTATAAAAAAACAAGCTCGCAACTAGGAGACACTTTAGTCGAAAATTTTTAGAAGGCATTTTTATGAAATTAAACCTAAGCTGAATTCTCACCTGATGTGCACGGAATTCCGTCCTTTTTATAGCTACATTGAAATCAGTGAGCATCTTCTATGCTTTAATGAATCTCCATTCAATGGAGAAGATGCTGTCAGTACAAACAATTATCTGAAAAACTTGCCATTAATGTGCGTACGTTCTGTTTCCTAGTTGAGTGATTTCGTCATTCACTGTAAAGGGTCAGTAGAGGGATAAAAGGGCAAAGTTATCGGTGTTACCCGATACCTAAGGTATGGACATTGCAGTCGTCTTCATCTAGCATCGTCAAAGACGACTGAAAGCATATCTGGACTTTTCGATGACTTGTGATGACGTGGCGATGTAAAAAGTCAGTGCTGCTACCCTCCTAAACAAGTCTGTTATCAAGAGAGCACGCGAGGTGCAGTCATTAGAGGTGCTAGCGATACAGCAATGGTCGACCAATTAATGATCGATGGTTCGATCCCGCGCACAAGGCTCACCAAGACTTCCATCCTTCAGCAGTCCGTGAAGTTTTACCAGACTTGCGCATTTCGATAATCAATAACTATGTCGAGTTAGTATCGCCTCGTTGAACTCCTCTTGCGACTGCTAATAGCTTCGCTTCAACTCATCATTCTCGAACGCTTTTTATCAATATAGATATCTTGCAACTAGAGCAGTTTGCATTTGCGGCGAAGTTCTGTAATCCAAGTCGCGATCTAAATGTAGCCGGTGCTTGAATATTCATTTTGGAATTACTTTTTTTACTGGTTACGCCTTAGCAAACGTCTTTTAAACGTGAGAAAAGATAAAAAACAATTTTCTTTTCCGAATAAGATGATTATTCGAGAGGCTCTCGGTCTGGCATGCTTTGCTTCTATGGGTAATGTTATATATTATTTTCTTGTTCGCGGCTTCTAATGAGAAGGAGTCTATTGCGAAATTTTCCTAGGCTCCACTTGTCACGATTCGTAGCTGCAATTCAGATGAAAAATCAACACTTTTTTTCTCTAAATCAGAACGAAATGTGTTGCACCTAATTTTGTGATTAGTTCCAAAAGACGAGGGTGTGGTAACAGCTTTTATTTGCTCCCCATGATGAAAGTGGATCATTATACTCGCAAAGATCTTGACAACGATCTATCTTGAGTAGTTTCTATCTTATGATTCAATCGATTCCTGACTCTGAGAAGATATGAGAACCTATGCAGAATGATGACACTATGGAAAACGGCAAAAATCGCCAATAGGATAACAATAGTTCTGTTGCAAAGTTATCAACTCATTCGAATACTGAATGTGTAGAATAATGAATGGAGCTAGAAGTTTTCGGCCAGCAAGAGATTTTCCGGATTTTTTCCTGTTTCGTTTCGATTGCTTCTTGAGACCACACTCAAACTTGAGATGCCTGACAGTTATTTTTGAGCCATGCATATACATATGGATACATGCGTGGTGCTAACTAAAGCAACACTTGAACCCGAACAAAACTCGTGTAGCCAACAGTCGTTTCTGCCGTCGCCACAATTCAGTCTCAAAACAAATGCATAAGTGTTTCGTATCAGAATAAGCGTAAGAAGCTGCTCTAAACTATACTAAATGATAGTAAAAACAAGAATTCAAATGCGTGAAAAATATTTATTAAAAGCAAAGAAGTCTCGAAAATTTCTTGTCCAAAAAAGGTTGCTTTTTTGTGATAAGTGAAGTATTAGTCACCCACAGTGATTAAGGCATCTATGTACGATTCTGAACTTGAATAAAGAGCTTGAGAAAAGCGGGTTGCGTTTTTATGTCTATAAAGAAAACTGTCCCGCTGGTGCTTCGAATCTTCTCGATAAAGTTAACCAGCTCAAGTCATTGCAGGGATGGAAGATTTTTCACAGCAACAGTTTTTATTTGATAACAATACAAATTATTGCATGCAGCATTTATCTCCTGCTCTTTCAACTTTATATCGCCTTCCCCATTACGCTCACAGGAGTGCAGGTACTGTTGAGCAATTTTACTTTCTTCTATTCACATATGAAAATTACTGTCATTTGGCAGTTATCTGTTACTTGAAAACTAACCTTTGTTAGCGCAAGCCATCGATTTTCAATTGCTTTTCTTGTAATTAATTTGAGTCACTGGGCTTCATACTTTCCTTATCTCACATGCTCTAATCTATTCCTTGATAAATTTTTTCACTACGCTGTGAACGCCTGGAAACCCCACATATGCTAAAAGCATCGATACAAATGATTATGAACTAGCTGGAGCCTAAAAGTGTTTGGTGGTATTTGAATTATTATCACCGATTTCTTCAAGCTTGCTCTTTTGGAACAGCAAATTATAGTTAAACTTATTACGCCTAAAATGAAGTATGCGATTATTAGGAAAATATGCTCTTTATCCTCTCTGCTCTGATCGTTTGGGGGCATGCATTATCTATTAGACCAATTAAGAGAAACTACAGTTTCGCTGCCATTGAAATTGACTATTGGCAAGCCGTTTTGTGCGGTTCTTCCTTCAGCTCTATTTCTGTGTACACACTGATAGGTGTATAACACATAAGCACCACAGAACCACAGCGCTAGACTTGATCCGTAATGCGCTTGGCTACTCGGCGGCGAGCAGCGTGCAGTGACGAGTGCCTTGGCTTCCGTCCATCGGGAAGAAGGTTGCTGATCCGATCCCCCACCACAACACTTCACTGTGGTTTTTTTCGCTGTTACCACTTATTTTCACTACAATATATTCAAATCACTGACAAACCGTGTCACACCATATATAGAAAAAGTTGGAGTTTTTTCTCTTTCTCTTTAGTTCTAAGACAGACAAATGAATATCGGACCTCAGTAGCTGGACAAGATATTTTCATAGAAGTGTTGGTTATCATTCGCAAGCTTGAATCTCTGGCGATAGCTCTCCGCGGCCGGTTTCCAATAAAGACTATTTTGACGTTGTTGCTGAAAGAAATTCCTTGTGATCCACATGCCCATGATTCCCGCCGGAAGAGCTTTTTCTTTAGACAATTAGCAATCAATAATGTAGAGTGCTGCGCAAAAACATTTGCGTCAGCCGGGATTCGAACCCAGATCTCACTCTATCCGTGAGCATGTGCTAAACCGTTGACCACCGACGTTAGTTTTGCACAGCAATAGGGGCCAATGCCAATAGCGGCTGCCCCGCCAGACCGTCGACGGTTCGTTGTTGACAGATAACGCATTGTAGCGTAGAAGGAGTGCTGTGCAAAATGAGCGTCGGTGGTGCAACGGTTAGCATACGCGCCTCCAGAGAGTGAGATCTGGGTTTGAATCCCTGTTGACGCAATTGTTTTTCACAATACTTTACATTATTGGGTATATTATAATATCGTACCACGGCAAGAGGCGGTCAAATAATTGAATTTCAATTAATTAGTAATCATTCTATAGCGTAGTTTGCTCATTTTAATGCAGTGTTCATATCCTGAAAAACCGTTTCCCTGCAGTGCGGCAGGAAAAACAAGATTGAATTCGCACGCGCGAGAAAGCGGTCTTTGGCCAGTTCGCTGGGCGCTGGGCGAGACAGAAAGGTCGGCTGATGCAATCCTTTATCGAGCAACGTGTAGAAGAAGCCTCTTGTTATCTGAATGACTTCGAATCATGCTGGAAACAATTAAGACGTTCTCGCCTCCTGAATTTATCAAAGTGATCGTAATGACGATTGATTTATCCGCATTCAAGGCAAAATAAAAGTATTTAAATTTTGTTGTAGCAGAGTCATTCATACGCTTTCTTTGGAGATTTTCTTCCAGAGCAGAGAATAATTTCCTAGTTGGATAAGAAAGATTGAACCAGCAAAAGACTGGTTGAAAAGCAATTGATATTTGCGCAGCTCCATTGCCGCCACCCAGCGGCCCGTAAATTAGCCAAAAACTATGTGACATTACACAATCGAATGATTACTAATAATCCAACAAAAAAGCTGTGCATTGTGAGAAATATGCGCGTGTGAAACATTATTTCATTTCGGATTTTACAGCATAAGAAAAATGTTTTTTCGAAAACCGGTTACGTACGGCTCGAGCCCGAGATTCAGGATTTCACATGGTACCAACACTTCCTTTTAAAATTCCTGTCCAGCGAATGAGGTTGGATATTTATTTGTCGCTTTATAACCAAACAAAACCAACGTTTCATATCCAACTGATGTACGTCATATATCAAAAAGTTGTGAAATGTTAGACAAGTAGACTCCTTTTGCTATAATAATTACGTTATAGGAAAACCTTTAACACTAATTGACACAAGAAAATAGCGCTGAAAAAACTATAATGAAGCATAGTGTTAGGGGATTGAACCAGCAGCCTTCTTCCCAAGGACTGCAGCAGGTTGCAATCGCTGATGCGGACAGCTTGCCGCCGAGCAACCACCCGTGACGGAGCGGGGCTAGCTCTGGAGTCTGCCGCCGCCCAGTGTGTTGTTTTTTGCAAGAACCATTTTTACAGGTGAGGAGTAAGAGGAGAGATTATAAGTCACCTCGTTTTTGTTAGTGGCTTTCTGCATCACTCTGAGATAAAAACATTCTCGCATTGCTTGATTTGACCACTCAGCAATAAAACCCTGTGTTTCAGGATTTAGGAGCTTTTACAAACATCCAAGAATGCTGGGTGATGTGAAAACTCTGAGCCTTATTGGAAATTGAACCAGCGTTCCGTTTATGCTATAGCCGAGTACTAATCAGTATATACCGAGACTATTGCTCTGTTGTCACTCGTTTCGCGATATAATGTATGGAAGCTAACAGCAATGAGCCGGCAACAAAATCTGTTTTGTAGGCACTTATCAGCATCAAGCCCAAGTATGAATAATCGCAAGACGGCTGCGACCCTGCAATGATTAGCACGCATCCCCGGTAATGGTGAAGCACGACTTCAACTTTTGCCTGAAATTTAGGGCTCGACACATCAGTCAACATTCTTAGCTATATAGTTCTATCATAATAATAATGCTATAGATGGATAAAATAGATACTTTCTAAATTTTCACAAATGATCATCTTCAACGTTTCAGTATATGGGTGATGGCTTATTCTACAAGGCAGCACAATACCTTGAAGCTGTAGCATATATGACTATGCTTCTTCTTACATTTCTACTTTCAATCGACAGATTTACTATATTTGTTTTTCCAAAGATCAATGGCGTTTTCTTTTCAACAAAAAACACAATTATGTGAGTCTTTAGTTTTTTGCTAAGCAAGCCATTTGATAGTTTTGCCTACTCTCTAGTTTCAGAATGTGTGGTTTTCTATGGATTTATATGATATCTATCCAGACGTTCAACCACCTTTCCGGATGCGAAAAAAAGTTTTCTATCGAAGGTAATATGCGAAGGTAGCAGGACAGGCAAATGTCTAGAACTGTCAACCTAAATGCCTTACCCTATTCAAAAAATGCGATACTGAATCATCATTAAAATCAATAGAAACGACGCTTTTTGCAGAGTTTTATAACTGGATTGACTGCACAGAGCAAATAAAAAATGGGCTGTACGTCGAAGATGTAAGACCTTCAATCATTTCACTTTTACTAAAATAATATAAGCATGAAATTATGAATTGCAAGGAGAAAATTTGTTTAAAATTAGCAATACTTACTAAGAAGTCCCCAAAGGTCACGTGCTCTTGGGTGTCGGACTGTGATGTATAGAAAAAGATTTATTCTCTTACTTCCATGCTCAGATGTTGCCCGATGTTTCCATCGTAAATTTCAACTTGGAGTAAACCATTACCAAAAAGCACGACCAGCTTGATTACCAGCAAGTGACAAGCTAATAAATGTGTCTTTCAATCGTAATCGCCACAGCGGCCTGAGGAACCCCTCAGCTACGACCTCGAGATTCCAGAAAATTCTAACGGCTCAGTCTGAGAAACACATCCTTATTACGCCGTCCACTGTGCTTTTCACGGAGTTAAGACCGTGAGAGAACTCGTAAGAGAGGGTCAAATCTTGGGGTGAACAGGACGCCATTGGAAACGAACAAGACTAGTGCAACGACATGGCCATGACGACTGCTTTCTCTTCTTCCCCGATAACAGGGTAACAATTTTCTCCAGTGCCGATCATCACGAGATTTCTGACGCCTCTATAAACATAAAATTTTGAATGATCGCTCTACAAGGTAAAAGCTGAAAGACCAACAAACAAATATTGGATTACAAGACAACTTCGGTCTGCGGAGGAGAATTTCACACAACGAAAGCTAAGTGGCGTTGTCTTTACCGTTCACCCGCTCATCTAAAATCCAACTCCTTTTATGAAATCCTACGAATTTTTTTGGACGGCCTGTCTTCACTGATATTGCCAACCCTATCGCAGGAAAACTCACTGGTTTAGCTGCTTTTTTTCGGAGTCACAAAATATGCCTAACTAAGGCTTCCTCAGGTCTTCCACAACAGAGCAGTTGCTGGACCCTGTGAATTAGAAAGAGCTTACCACTTTCCGACAAGTAGCTACCATAGTGGCGGTCTTTCCTGGTACTGTTTACCCTTAGCTGAGATTTCTAGGTGAAGACGTCGGACTCCTTTTCAGCTTGAGTTATCCCGCTGCAGAAGGGTGAAGGGTAATGAATCCTCTGCTGTATTTCGCAGTTCTCGCGCCGACGATGAGGCTATAAGCCATTTGAGAGGATGGAATCAATAAGATTTATTTATTGAACCACTATTTTGATGGCAAGATGATGTTTTAATTACATATACAATAATGTCAATGATATGCAAAACCTTGAATTACTGTTGGAAACCAACAATAAGTTGTGGGCAAATCACTATCTTGGGGCATAGAAAGAATGGTAGTAGAACGGGTTCTGTTCTAGAGTATTTTATTGTGTACTGCTCAGATAATTGAATACGCTGGAAAAGCTATTCACAAAATGCAGTTATCATAATCCGAATACGTTCGAAGAGGTAGATATGGATGCTTATATAATACTCTTCACCTTATAAAGAAGGTCAAATGTGAACGTCTTATATGGTTTTTTTTACCATTCTTATCCATTCGCATTTATTTGAAAAATCCATAACATTCAAGCTGTAATGGTGATGATGTAATAATCATATGCGAGATGAAGAACTTTGCTAGGCGAGGAGTATAAGTATTCACATCTACCGTTATCAATGTTCTCTTTGAACGCATTCGGATTATGACTGCTGCATTATGTGAGAAGCTTTTCGAGAGTTTCTATTCTGCTAAAAATTACAGAGTAGACCGTTCTAAAGTTAAACTATTTCTGAGGCTTTCGGTGGCAGCATTCGATAAAATAGCTGCGGCAATTTAACTTTCTTTTCAGCTTCTCTACTATCAATGCAACGTGGTAGCAGTTCTGATGTGTTGCGTATACTTTATTATTTATGTGAAAATAAGGGCGCCTCGACAAACTGTTGATGAAGGACATCTGAAAAAAGAGATATTATTCTTGATCCAGGCAAGAAAATCTTACTTTGCGGATTTTAGGCTCTCGCTATTTCTTCGGACACTCATTCACAAGAAGGAGTAGTTTTTTGGATTGTCAACATTCAGAATCTATGATAATTTGATCGATCATGAAAAAAAAACTGCTGAAGCTAGACGAAATCTGTATCATCAGCTTGCTCATCTCTCGTGTGATTTTGTTAGAAAAGCTGAACATTTGAAAGTTATGAAGACACCAGTTTTCAAGCACTTGAAACAGCGAAATCAAATCGTCCGGCGTCAATCTCGCCTGCTATGTCTATCGATAGGAGTTGAGCATCACCTTATTGCCTACTTAATTGAACACAATGTCCACTTATGTCACTGCTGCTTGCCAAATGAAGCCATTTGTGAGAATCTTAGGCGAAGTATGGTCGAAGAAGCAATTAATGCATTCTATAAAAGCTAGTAGGTCAATATCATGCGACGACGTTTTGAATATTAGTCAATATTACTTAGTCAATATTATTCAATATGTAGTCATGAAGTCATACCACTGCTAAAAAGCTGCTAAATAAGAAATCTTGTTGATTGTAAGCTAAAAGTATCTGTGCGGTCACGAAATTCACTGTTGCTATTTAATCACATTCTGCGTGAGGTGGAATGGTGAAAAGTCAAGGAGAAGACGATGTAAGGCGGTTGCGTTGCTCATTGTTTTACTGATCTGTTGATGACATTGTTCCTACTCTTGTCAGCAGCTGTCATATCCAACTGCAATTGTTCTTACCTTGCTGAAGTTGTGCTTGGTTAGATGCTATTGTAGCCACCGCTCGTATCTCAAACTTGGGTAATTAAACATTCATTTACATAGTAATATTGTTATCACGACAAACAACAACAACAATAACGGCCAAGACTGTAATACGCGACATGTGAACAATAGTTGTGAGAAACTGTGACTGAGATAAAGTGGTGGCTCAGTGGGTTTAAGTAATTGACAATTATAAAAATACTGTGAAGAGCGATGTGAGAAGCTTCTTGGAAGAGTGATTGTAAGAGAGCGTGTGAAGATGGGAGACTTCCGAGAGAAACGTGCTAGATATGGAATTGTTCTGTGAACGGAATATGTACTACGATAGTTACACAATGAGATTGCCATTGTAAATGTCACCTAAGTCTTCTGCTAATAGCGTGAGAACTGTGAGCACAGAAGAAAGCGATGAGCCATAAGTGAGTAACACGCATTACGATAATTAGACAATGAATCCATCCAGAAGTCAGACTATACACTTTGGATAAACCAAAGATTATAGTAAAGAACAATGCTTCGCTCCATCTATCTAAGTCTATGAACAATGACTTAATCGAACATAGTGATACGTGAGAACGTGACCAATAAGCAAGGAGATGAACAATAAGTGAGGGACGCTAACGATGAGGTATCGCAACGAAGAAACGTGGAGCCTGCATGAGCCTATGTGATGTCGGACGTCTTAAACCATAGTCCATCAAGCGTTGAAGAGCGAATGCCCATGGCTTGCTCAATAGAAGCGAGCCGCCGAGCCTAGCTAATTGTTGACGATTATATCCATTTCATTGATCTAAGGCATCGACTGTTATTGAAAATTTCAAAACGTCACCGCATTCCCCTTCCCTTTGCTACAGTGTAGGGCTTAATGAGGGGCGTGGGCCACTGACGAGGATGGTGAGACCTCCGATGCATGCGTGTATGACTCTGGCATACCAACCTCGGGTAAGGCTCTAAACATTCCTAAAAGTCAGATTCATTTCGATGACATCTTTCTGCTCCTGACAATGTCTCGGCGATGCTACAGATGCAGGCCAGTGAACAGTCGTAGGATGTCGCCTTCGAATTTTTTTAGGTCATTCCCTTAAACTCCATTTCGTCAAAAAGCAAGATTGAAAATATGATTAACTTATAAAGAATATCATGTTTTCTATTTATGTTGTCGGATAATTGAATCGATAAGTCAGTCGATTTTGTCGACAGTTCTCGTAGGAATAGTGACTAATGTACGAAACAAAGACGTGTTCATGAATACTTGTTCTAACAAGAGTAAAAACTTGCGTCGAGGAATAGTACATAACAGAAGACGAGAATATGTTTGCGTAGCCATGCTAATGTAAAGTGTGAAATACTATCGATAAAGACAAACGTAGAAGATTGTGCAAAGCGCTAATTTTCGTTACACACAGATAATAATAAGGCATCTGTGCGCGTTTCCAGACGAGGAACGGATGTCACTTACATTAAAGTTTTCTTATACATTTCAGTCGGTTTAAGTTGGCTTTGATGTTATTTCAGTCGAACCTCTAAGCCGAGATTTCTGAAAAAATAACATAGCGCTTTATGCAGCAGAAATAGAGCTTATTATTGAGCGAGAAACGAAATAAATCAATGATTGTATTGATGGCTCTAAACCTAAGCAACAGATCTTCTCGAGGGAATACTAAAAATTAATTTCTGCAATCTGTCATGTATTTTACACACATGATTCGAGTGAGAGAGGCTTTGGAATTTAAGATTTTGTTAGAAAATGAATAACTTTCAGTACTAACAGGTTAGAATTGAGATTGGTTGAGAAAGTCAGTATTGCAGTGTCATATATGAGTGATAACCAGTCCTCGTCGTTAACACCACTAGTGAGGTGACGTCTATAGCTTTACGCATCATAGTCACTAAGAGACTTTTGCCAATATTTGACGTATTCTGACTACTACTTCTTCAAAACATTATGTGGATACTTCAAGTCAGCAACAGAAGGGCACCACTGTAAGCTAGTAGTAATGATTTAACTTAGCCAAAATTAGGCAGTAAATAAAGTTGTAGTTTTAAGCAAGAACAGCTTTCAGAAATGTTTTCTTTCTTAATATTTTGTTCTCAAATTTCAAACTCAATGTATAGTGGTGTGCTTAGTAATGCAGATCATCAGAAAGCGAGTTACTGGTTCGATTACCCTCTATAGCAGTTTCTTGAGATCACGTGGTAATACCCTAGCGTGCTATTTCTATGACTTCAAGGGTTGGACTCGACCAGCATCCTACGACTTTTGTGAGAAAGATGAAGTCTTCAGGCAGCAATCAATACAACACATGGGATGTTCAAAGATATTTGAAACGACGAATGTAAGAAAACGAGTCGATTGCAGTTATGGAAACAGCACTGTAATTGTAACTACCAACCGGTCATGCAATCTTGGTGTCGTTAGATCTGTGAGATTAATTATATCAGCTATTTCTTAGGAAGAAATTGAAAGAAGTGAACGAAACTTCGAGTGCCTTGGCTTCCTCCTCTCTCTTACCCACTTCTGTTCAACTATTCTGAAGATCTTGTATACAGTTGTGTGAATATTTCAATTCAAGACCATGCTCAAATTTCAATATATCTCATAATTATTCTTGAGCCAACATATTATATGGTCTGTTAAACGGGCTGACTTATAAAGTCCGATAAACGTGTTTCTACGGTGACGGTCTCATCAGTCGGGCAGTACCCTTTGTCTTTGGCCAATCCCCTCGGGCGCTCAGACCGCCAAGGTCGAAACACGTGTATCGGGCTCCATAAGTCAGCCCGCTTAACAGACCACATGATATGTTGGCTCAAAGAATAATTATGAGCTATAATGAGATTTGCGCGTAGTCTCAAAAAACACTCGAAATAAACGTATAGTATTACAAGAATATCAGACAAAGAGCAATCGAGTGTACAACACTATCTGTTCAGTGATAATTTCACCTGACTTACAATGCAAAATGTTCGTCCTCGCCTACTCTTAGTGTAAGGGGCTGAGCGCCAAGAGAGGATTGCTCAAAGACGAAGGGGTACCGCGTGACTGATGGACCGTCAAGGTAGAAACACGTGTATCGGGTTTTATTAGTCAGCCCGTTCAACAGACCACATGACATGTCGGCTCAAATAATAATCATGAGTTAAACTGTGTATATTTCAGACGATTCCAACCAGCGCGTTGTTTGTCATCGCCATGGCAATGTTCAAGTTCATTCCAGTCCTTGGCATAACGGGCTATGCACGTTTCTTTGTAGTCGCTTTCGAAAATTTCACTATCATCTCCAACGCCACCTCAATGTCTTTCATGCTGTGCCTTTTCAACAGAGACGTGCAAGAACATGCTCGCAGTTTGCTCCGGAAAAGTACCACTATAGTTCCTTTACAAGTGGCTTCAACTAATGGAGAAGAGCGTCATGCAACTAGGCAAGCAGAAGAAGGGCGATTCCGACATTAGCATGAACTCTTTTGTGATATAATAGTTGCTAGACAAGTGAAAAAGCTCTATGAATTCTAGATTCTTCATTCTTTAAGAAAAAAAAACAGCAATTAGTTGCAGACTTTCAATTTTAGTTTCACATAGCGGTTCAAGAAGAATTCCTTTGAAATAATTCTTAATGAGCATTCTAAGCACTACTGAGTTCTGAGTATTGATTGTTGACGTTTAATTGTCCTGAGTGTCGTAGAGCAATTTGATGTCCTGATGCTTTTAATGTTGCAATTATATCGTGGTACGTTTTATTATCTAACTTTGTGCTCCCCATTAGGAAATTAACTGTTTATTACTGTGAGATCATTCATGATAACATTGTGCCGTAGCCAGTTAGGTTAATAAAGTTTCAGTCCTTGTTCAAATTTTTTATATTTTCTTTATTACTTGGACTCAAATGGAAAAACGAATCCCGTGAAATAAGTGCAAAATTTCAACTACACCTTAGAGTAATGAAAAAAAACTTTCTCATAGAACAATTTATTCCCTCAAGCACGTATGACTGGAAATGGTTTGATAATCAAGTCGAGCTTGTTGGATAAAAATCACATGCACCATGTTTTTTATGTAGGCTTTGAGGTCATCGGTCGAAATGATGATAGAGGCAGTCTTTCCGATTCCTCATCTCAGCACGCTAATCTGTGTAGATTGATTTCAAGACTTAGAAAATTTTTGCTGGAAATTGTCCAGTGGCGCAGTGATGTTTGTATTGAACAAGTCTTCCTGAAATTGGAATGGCTACCTCACCACTTGTGACCCAGTCACCAGTTTCAGAGCTTTTGAAAACACAGAAGCTACTGCGAAGAGCACAAAATGCACGCGAGTTTGCATCTACGCTTATAACTCAACAATTCTTCTTTCTTCAAAATAAGCGTCAAATATCTGATGACCACTCAAGCAGAATGAAGTTCGCTCGGCGTTAAAAACATGTAGTGGAAGGGTTGATTTTCAGAATACACCTAATCTCTCAACAAAGAGGAAGGGACAAAAGCTCTGGCCTACATTAGTGATTGGAATCTTTGATTAAAGACAGCACTTTGTACGCCAAACTGTCGAGGATCATAGATCTGACACATAGTTCATTTGAACATCTATCACATAGGAATCGTTAATGTGCTTCAACATCAACTGATGAATAGAAGCCGCATCTGATTGGGTCTCCCGAGATACCGAAAGTATAGGAGGAAAACGATCGACGCGATAGAGCGATTGATTCACAAAAGCTCTAGAAAACTCCCATACTTAGCGATTTTTTCGCAGAAAGGGGTTCCAATGGATTACTCCTGCGCACCATAGGGAGTAGAGCGAGTGAATACCCAAGTCTTTAAAGGTATAATGTGATACAAAAGGAATTGCTCTGTGGTTCAATCTCACGCTGTGGACTCATCAAGTATTCGTCCCTCTGGTGCTGTTAAGTGGTATCAGGCTTATCTGGTATAGCATAACACTGACTTGACATCCCAGCTGTTGCAATCCAGGTGAATTATGTACTTGCTCACTTCTACGGTGCTCTTAATAAAGTTGAATACATGATTATTTTCTCAGAGATTGATCAACGCCAAGAATGCTTTTTGTTGTCTACAACGTTACGATAGCTTTTCGCTATTCAAAGTCTTCTGCACTTTGCTTGTCATTAATAAATATGTAAGCCGCTAGGTGCTTATCAAATTTTAGTACCATACTAATTCATTCACCGTTGTACCAAGTATATATAAAATAAAAATAAAAACTTTTCACAACGGCCCTCGTTTTCGAATAGATGAAGACATCAATCTCTATTTCAATCCCCCTCTCTAGTGATGCTGCAGTCATGAACAATAAATTTGAAAATTTCTCCTCAACGCCATGAAAATGATTTGGGATTTTACACTGCATATGCGAGCGTAGTCCGAACCTTTTCCAGGCTCCGTTGAGGTTACTGGAAACAGTTTTTGCTCTAATGGTACTCCTCATGAAGGTTACAATTTTATTAGAGCAACGAAGGTTCATCAGGAATTTGCCGCCAACAGATATGCCCCTTTGATCGCAATCGGGTAACTTTATTATCCACTACACAGCGGCAGTAACAGCTTTGGCGAGAGAGTGCCGTCACGGGAGATACTGCGATAAAAGTTTTATATCTTGCGGAAATGCCTATGTATCGAAAATCATTCGTTTTCAACAGGAAAAGCAATTACTGTGAAAGGTAACTTATTTCCAGCCGTTATTTAACTTCGTTTCTTTTTATTTTTTACCCATGCTTTTCTATTCTCCACTATGTTTGCTTTGTGAAGAGACTTTTATAGCCCGTTTTACAATGAAAAGGATACGTTTTACAGTCAGAGTTCGTTTTATATCAACTTCACAAGGTATCTCTTGGCATTACAAAGTAAAATTTCTATTCCAAGATAACTGTCGATACAGAATAATAACTGTGATGCTAGATAAAGAAATATTATAGAAAAGGCTCCTATGAAAGGTTAATAGTAAAGAGAATGCTCATAAAATCTTCTGTGTTTCGACGAAAAAACCGCTTCCTACAAGGAAAAACATCTTGTCTGATTCCATATAAGATTTTTCCTGGTGTATTGATGTTTTTATCACTCATTCGATAACCTGAATAGCGACGCTTTAATAGCAAGCCTTATTCCTTGAAGAACCTCAGTACTACGTTATACTGCAGGAGAAGATTGACGTTTCGCCCCCACGATGCTTTATTTCAGCTTCACAATGAACTTTTTCACTTACTTCCTAACAATCAACTTCGGTTCTATACAAAGTTTTTTGGTAGGAAGATAGTTTATCGTTATGGGGATTTCTATAAACGTACTTTTAGTAGGAACAACGCCTAGTTATTTCAAATCTTCTCTAACCATCACAAATTGTGTCGATTCCTATAGATGGTGTGGATCTGTTCACCTTGTTTATTCAACAACCAACATACGTATTTTACAAACAATAACATTTACATATATATATATATATATATATATATATATTTCTGCCAAATATACATCTTTTTATATTTAATTGCATGCATGTACAAACACATATGTGCCGTATATACGTATATCATTTATACATAAAACATGTAACAACAATGATACAATAATTTGTCCCAATAAAAATACAATAATTCCCAAGAAGTTCCTTTATATCTAAAACGTTTGCGATCACCAATTTCATGAGTATCATCATAAAATATCAAACAAAAGTGGCTTTTACACTGGCTGCACTGAGTACATTTTTTTAGCATGATCTAAAGCATAACTACAACCTAAATTCTTAATCATCGCGTTTCTATAGCACTTGATGCAGCGTCTACGCTTTTTGGGAGACACCTTTTCAATGACGTGGCTATATCTAGGAGTCGAAGGATTAGGTCGTTACAAATAGCTGATATAGAACAACGCCTT
Source organism: Parelaphostrongylus tenuis (assembly GCA_019055375.1). Taxonomy (NCBI): domain Eukaryota; kingdom Metazoa; phylum Nematoda; class Chromadorea; order Rhabditida; family Metastrongylidae; genus Parelaphostrongylus; species Parelaphostrongylus tenuis. The sequence continues at coordinate 146,294 of JAHQIW010000203.1, read as the reverse complement.
GAACATGTTCAATTGGACATTTTCTACGTAACTGCGGTACAGTATCCATGAATTCTTAAGGAGTATATGCATGATAAAGTGTAATAGTAGATGTACATACCTAGAGTACAAAATTACAAATTACGAAGCTAAGAAAGAGCGAAATGCTTTCAGCATTTATTAGCTCTTCAGGAATGGTGATATGGCAGCTATTTGTCAGTCTGGTCCACCAAGGACTTTCTTCTGTTGTACATCTCGACAACTTCAAACTTGTCCGTGCGGGGATTTTTGGCGGTGCCGCAAGCTGTTGAAAGCATTGTGATGTCCCATCTGTCCTTGAATCGCAGAACCATAACGCCATTTTGATTCTGCATGGCTTTCCACTCGCCCTTGCGCAGTTTTGCTTCCATGACCTCTTTAGGCAAGCCTTTCCTGCTCTTTCTGCATGTTTCGGTAAAGTATATATTGCCTTGCAGCAGACTCTCAACTAGGACGACGCTGGAGTACCAGATGTCGGCAAACAGCTGCCTGCTTCCATTCAGAAGATTCCTCATTAGATCTTTCACCACAAAATCTGCAAATGGCTCGTTCGGTTTCGGGTTTGTGCCAGCACCTATGTACACCATCGTTCTGTAGAAGTACCCGCCTTCACCACGAAGTTTAAATAGCTTTATCTTATGAGTTTCTTCTACAAGGTGCATAATGGTGGAATTTAATTCAATCTCTGAATGGCACCATCAATTCATCGATACACACGTCTCCCTATGGTTTAAATGGGTCCTTACAATTCCTACTGACATGTCCCAGCATTGGTCTAATTTTGCTTAACTTGCCATTCACATCGTGACCCATATTGTTGCTTACATGCAAGTGAGTCATGATCTCGAAAAAGCGATCCCTCGACATAAGATGCGACGCTATGGAGACTTCCGAATTATGCGGGTTCTTGATAGTTGAGCCTTACCAATCGTATAATGGTCATTTTGAGGCACAAGCCCAACTATAGCAAACCTCCCAAGGGAGTTTTGCTATCTTTTCGGGAATTACATAATAATTTAGGCAACACAGATGGTCCATGACTCTAGAGATCAAGTGGTATCGCAGAGGTTTGAGGACCTCAGACAGAAAATGGTCCAAGTGGCGAAGGCAGCACCCAGCTGCCACCAACATCAACAGTCAGTTCGGTCATAAGGCATCATCCGAACGGTCGTCTAACTTCATCCAGAACACCTCACCTCAAATCGTAATTGATCCATTATTGCTCTCTCCACACAATCTCGTTATCGTGTAAGTAACTGCTATCATAAGGTTGCGTTCAAACAAACTGTTAGATGAACTCAATAGAATCTTGAACGGAACATAGCGCTTCCGTGGAGGAACAAACTCACTTAGGCTATGCTTGGCCCACCACCGCGGTTAAGGGATTCTGCCCATATATAATCAGTAGTGACCCCACTGCTGATACAGCTATATATTCACCCATTGGATCCCACCGTTGGCTTGTTATTTTGGGACAAGCATGACAAGCGAAATGGGCTCCGCCGCCTAGTCATGCTCCGTGAGTTATGATAGCATTGCTCGAGAATCTAAGTCCATAGCTACCGTATATATATGGTGCGCTCACACCACACAACCAATCAAACCAGTACTTAAAATAGCATAAACCATTCCCAAATAACCAAATACATTCTTTTTACCTGTACAATAACATCATCACTTACAATAACATCGTGAGGTACAAAACACTACTTACCATAATACTGTCGCTTACGATACGTCAGATGACGATGCATCTCATCGATATATCAGTTATATTGACTTGGTCATTTCGCATAACGATATGTCGTAACATGTATATATTATTATTATATTATCCTTATAGTAAGGTATGTATATTATAGGTTGTTTGGTATAACCCATATAAAGGATTCAAACTTTACGCTTTTGTACATTGCGAGACACAAGTTGGTAGCAGATCAAAACAACAAGACCACTGAACCTTTACCACACCAGGAATATCTTCATTTCTTCCATCTTTGTGTCTTTCCGTCTATCTTTTTTCGATGACCATATATATTGGTCTGCTCAACAATCAACTCCCAAACGTCCTTCATAAACAGTTCATGAAATTCCACTGGAGTCTCACGCTCGAGCAATGCCAAATTCTGAACGGCACCATGACCCCGATCAAAAAGTTCCCTCGTGGGCAAGACTACGTTCCATGACCAGTCAGTGGTTGTTCTTGCATTGAACAGTGTATTTTCCTCTTCACCATCTGAGTCGCTGTCTTCACTAGTGATATTTGCAAAGATCAAGTCCTCTTCCCGCTGTCGTCACCATCTTCATGTCGATCCTCCTCGTCGCTATCTTTGAGAAAGCTTTCCACGCCGGTTCGCAGTTCTTCCACTCAGTTCGACATCACTAAAACTTGAATTCCCGAGATAATGTGAACAAAGTCAAACTGAAGTAAGGCGACAGATAAACTTGCATCATGAATGACAGCTTTGTGAAAGTTGAGAGCAAAAACGTCTTAGATAATGTTATATAATAAACAATGTATCGATGTAAGAAGGGTGGTAAGGGTGTTGTAAAACACTATCGATCTATGCGATGGAATGGAATTCATTGTTCTATCCTCACAAGCACTCTGTCTGACCTACCCAGCTGATGTGTTTGATCTACCCAACTGATGTTTCAGATGTAACTGCTGTTGATAACCTTTACTCGAAAATCTATTAGGCAAACTTTCGCACAACACTTTTGATAATCGGCATTATAATAGTCTGCTAAGAATTCTATACATATAAGATATTTTGCCTAGAATGTATAACAACTTCCACAGCAATATACCACATATCTTGTGGCAGATTTACAGATATACAAAAGAAATATGTATATTTCTCATGCAGCTAGTCCGACATCGAAAGGACGGGGCGGCTCATATCTCTTATGTGTTGATGAACTTCGTAGACCACCCGCATGATTTCGTTGGGAGGAATCGCGGAACTGGGAACTGGAGGAGGCACAAAAAATTGTCTTGAAAGAAATCAACTAAAATGAAATACGTAGGGCACAGGAATTAGTGCGCTTCGTGTCATGAGTCGCCACTTGTTCTTAGGCGTATAAGGAGTTTTATGTTCACTCATTCATTTCCTTCTCCTTCATTTGAAATTCATTTGTGGTTTTGCAGTAGATGGATGAGTTGATATTGATGAATATGACCAAAATATGATCAAATATATTTGTAAGATAACATAGTGATGTTCAGTAACAGTCCGAAAGATCATCTTATACTACGTATCTGCCTTTTCCCTCAGGATTCTAGGAGGAAGTATGCCATTGTTCCTACTACAAGAAGTTTTGGAAGTCTCTTCCTTCATATTTGATCATTTATGCGAACGAAATTTCCTTTAGTAGCGAAAACTATGCATATTTCATTAGAAAACTACCACAACGTCATTGTTGCTGCCTTCGCGAATGTGGAGGCGCGGCGAGGCCGCTCGACGAGCAGGATACTAACGTCGTTGCTAAGGTGTTAAAAGCAACTTATTTATAAGTACAATAAAGGGTCAATAGAGAAGTTACAGTTTTGTGCTACAGCTTTGTTAACAACGGCTAGTGTTTGTACATAGGAGTGCGCTGTACCACAAGCGCTGAAAAGATTACATCCGTTTCGCAGCTATCAAACGCTTTCTCAAAGTCGATAGAGGTGAGGACAAAATACAGATAATTTCCCGACAGAATCCATTAGCTTGGGTATTAAATGTGCCCCATACAGCAGAATCTTTGTCGAACTCCTGCTTACCCAACTAATTGTGCCTCATGACAGATCTTAATAATCGCAAAAGGATAATCTTTACGGGCAGCTTGTACAGCAAGCTCAAAGGGCAAGATGCTAATTACGACGAACCCATCTGTTGCTATTCCTAGATGGGATGAGTGTGCGCAAACTTCTCCAACTGGCCTGGAGTTTTTCCTGAATGTATGAGACCACGTCACTAGCGAGAAGTTCATGTAGGCTGTTACCTCCAAATCTATAGAAACTGGAGATGATACCATCAGTACTATTGTGCCTATCCTCATGCTTTCTATCGCATCTCGAACTTAAGATGGTAGGGGAAAAAGGAAGGTTTTCTACAGCGCGAATTTTAAGGGCCACGAAGGAGATTGTGAAATAGTGAAGATTGGTTGGGAATTTTCCTCTATCAAGTCCACTGGCTAGATCGTTTTTTAAACTCTTCCAATAATTTTTTTGAATGTTAGCCGTTTTGCCTTTTTGCTTCTTGTTAGGCGATCACATGAAAATAGACAAGACTACCCTCCTTGAAAAGAGCATATAGTCGGCATCTGAGGAGAACGTTTTAGTGTTATCATTGGAAGTAAAATGCAGTCTCTATGGCGTGTTATGAGAGTGTTTATTTTGTTTTCCAAAATAACGTCCTTTGAACCCAGGTTTTGGTACTTTCTTCCTAATCGTCTCAGCGTCGACGTCGTGAATTGAAGCACACAGTGTGCGGGATATTGGGGCAGAAATCGTTTTGAATCAACTGTTATTGTTTCCTTGAGTTTCAAGGTCGGTGTAGCTAAAGCCTATCTCTTGTCATCACCACAGTAGGCAGTCACCGGCCCATATGGATTTGAGCGAGATTTGCCACCTTGTAATTAGTTGAATTGAATTAGCCAAAGTAATCATAATGAATAGTGAACATCGCATGCGGGCTCAAAACTGACTAGCAGTCTACCAAATGAGATGGTTGAACTGGCCAGACTGTAGAAAGACAGTAAAGATTAGCGAATATTGTATGTCGTTAGTATGGAAGGTCAATGAACCGAATGTGTTGGTTAAACTGGCTAATTGTCGAAAGAGAGGTCAGCAAAATGATCTTCGGGTTCAATTCGGAAGGCCAAGGCACCAAATGTATTGGCTGGTGTATTAAACTGTGGAGTTTCGAGTTGGTCTTCCGTGCAGAAATTACTAACTTAGAGTATAATTTCAATAGGCCAGATAATTATTTTTGAGCCACGCATGTCATATGGTCTGTTAAAAAAGGGCTGACTTAAGAAGCCCTATACACGTGTTTCGACCTTGCGATCTCGTCAGTCGGGCAGTTACCCTTTCTCGTCTTTTGTCAATTCTGTGTGGGTGCTCCAGTCCCCACTAAGAGTTAGCTATGAAGACGTTTCATACTCCACGCTTAGTGAAATTTTACACTCAATTGCTCTTGGCTAGTATATTCAATATATCAAATCTTTCGTTTCGAGTATTTTCTTAAGACCACAGCTCAGATTTCAAGTTGCCAAATAGAGTAGTACTAAGATGCCAGATTTTGTACGGATCTATCACGTGGGACTTTTTGGCTTAAGCACGGAAAACAACTTGAGGCTTGAGTTGAAATTGTTTTTGACTAAAAGGCAGGCGCACTATCAATGGGGAAGAAAGTCAGAGCACGAAATGTTACAGGTGCGCAATTCCGTGGGAAATGAATAAATTAAGCTGCGTTGTTTCATTAAGAAAAGGTTTCGGGAAACGCTTGTGGTTAATGTGCAATAAAGTTCGTGTGAAACTATGTGATAGCTGGAGTCAAAGGCTTGAGCAAACATAGTAGAGAGAGACTAGATATATATTAATCACAAGTAGTTACTCGAGGACTTACGACAGTACAGAAATAGGAACTACCGTAGACTAGTTACTAAAGGTGCCAAAGAGAAATTCTTTCGGATTTTCTTAGTGTTTCTTGAAGGTTTAGGATTGAGAACATTTCTAAGATTGTCATACGAGTAAGGAGTTGCAAACCCTTGCGATTTAGAAGGAGGTTTGCCACTTACGACTAACTGATTTCAAATGGTGTTGATTCCTGTTGTGGCTAGCTCATAGTAGATTTTCCTGGTAGATCGCATGATCTCGGCCTTGGATGCCATGCTGAAGGACACCGTCCGTTGTACTTTGCAGTTCGACAGCCACGAACATCTTAATGCACGATGAGAAGACGGACCTTTTGAGATGTTCGAGATTGGTTTGCATCATGAATCATAATCATATATCATTGAGTTGTAAGATTTTGACGTTCACTGTCGCAAGACTGGCCGATAACTGCTTCTTAGTTAATTCAAGAGAGGTCGGAAATCATTTTATTTGACCGCCACTTATGGTGTTATGATTTTACATTATATCCAATATGTAGAGCGTTGTGAAAAACGTTTATCTCAGCCGGGATTCGAACCCAGATCTCACCCTATCCGAGAGCGGATGCTAACCGTTGCACCGCCGACGCTCGTTTTGCACAGCACTACCGGGGGAGGTCGTGCAAACGGTGATAATCGTTGAACACTAAAATCGCGAGCCTGCCCCACCCGCTATGTTTCCAAAATAACCTCTTGTTGAATAGCTTTATTCAAAACCCCTATATAATAGATTTATTTTTAGCCATCTCAATGTTTCCAATTGCAACCGCACAATAAGACATTTGAATTATGCGGTGATTTTGTTCATTTTTCCATAATGTTTTATCACTACCTGGCTTTTACCTGGTTCTTATGAAGCCAGGTCCCCACTTCGTAGTTGTTCGTAAGATTTCCCTGTTAGAGGTACCATTCTCCACAATTCAACTGAACTTAATTACAACTTTATTCACAAGCCACGTATGAGATCCACATGAACTTTTAGTACAGACACAAATCGCTTTCTCATATATCTCTAGTGGATGAAGATTATTCACTTTTACAAGTACTTTTCTCGAACACTATTATGCTGCCTCCAAATAGTTTTGCACTAGCTAATGTGCTGTTTTGCTTGAGAGCCGTTATAAATGTACTTATTAAGAATTTTTTGAAAGCATTAACATCAATTTCTTCCGTCAACTCTGCCCATTACAAAGCTAGCATAATTAGCTATTAGCGAAGTTAGTATTACACTATATTGATGGTGTTTTCAATAGTTTTAGCTCTTAGGTGGCTCCTTCACGGGTGTATGTACAACTATTGCTATCATAATTACATCTTTCAAAGGTTTTTAGCGTTAATGTGTTGACCCATGCTTGGGATTTAGTTCTTTAGAACATTCCTAAAAGTCTCGTTTGGTGAGCAAATGTACAGTCCAACATTCTGGTTAAATCAGCAACTGTTCGAATGTGAAAAGTCACTGAAATTTATATCTCTCACTAGACTCATTCTCTAAAAAACCACTGTATACACCGTCGAATCGCTACCAGACATGATTCTGGCGTTATTATGATCTTGATGATAACATGAAATCGATTAACTTTGAACTCTTTCAGATTCGCTGAGAAAAAAAAAGAGAAAGGAAAAATTTAGACACAATGGACGTCATATTTCGTACCAGTCAATGGTATAAGTGGTTATGCACGATTTTTTGTCGTCACTTTCGAGAATGTCACTATTGTCGCTGTGTTGTAGTACTCCTCCCTTTTTTGATGTTGTTATTTGTACGCTGTTGTAGTACTTTTTTATGCTGTAGAAACGTATTCATGCTAAGGCTATTAAACTACAGTATGTTTCTGAGATTTCATTCACGGTAACAATGTGGTGTATTCAGGTGAATAAAGTTTCAGCTTTTGTCTTGCATCCTTTTATATTTCAACGCCATTATTCCGCCTCAAGTGAAGAACTAAATCTGCAGAAGACGTCACAAGGTAAAATTCGGTGACATCTTCAGTATTCACACAAAAAAAAAACTTTTTCTGGAGCAAATTCATCTCTCACAAAACGTGTGGATGGAAATGGCTCTAAAAATCGAGCTGGACTATGTGAAAATGTTTGCCATTTATCGAGTTTTCTTCTAATGATATAATTTTGGACTGATCAAAGTTAAGCGTAGAAATCGAAAGCAGAGATATGAATAATGTAGATATCAATACAGAATTGGGTGATCCGAAACCTCTAGCTGAATCGATAATAAAGGCCGCCTTTTTGAATCTCTTCACAGTATAGCTTATTTAAGTACAATCATCTCAAAATTACACGATCTTCTTGCTGAATATGACCATTGACCAGTGACGCTGGAATTACTAGATTGAACATGATCCCTTGCAGTTGGAGCAGGTTTCTCATTATTATGGCCCAATCGAATGACGTGCACAGCTCACATAAAAGATAAAACAGTATTCATTTTCTAACTTGGATAAAAATATCTTCAATGCTTCCTCTATATTTAATGAGACAGAGAAGTGAATTTGATAGAATTAGTCCAACTGTTAAGCAGTAAGGACAAGTACTTGTTTCAAGAGCACCGAGAATACTATGAATAGAACAGAGAGCACGCAAGCCCGCGTCCACTTTTAAGGCTACAATTCATCTTCCCGCAGTGTAAGCGTCACACAAATGGTGGGAATGCAGGCAGAATGAAAGATTAGTCCAGCGTTCATTTAACATAAAATCTGTCTGAGAAAAACATGTAACTCGCAGCTGAAAGTCAGGGATCAAAGGTTTGATCTACATCAGTGAGTTAAATCACTGATCTTAGCACACCATTTTCTACACTTTTTTTTAGCAAATGAAGCAGTCCTAACACACAGTGTGTTTCAATGTCAATGATGAGCAAAAACCATTATCGACAAGATTTTATAGGGATATATAGCCCGATTTCTACCGAGAGTTCCATAGTAAGGAATTGTGTTCAGCGAATTCCACGGAGAGAAGAGCCCTCTAGGGAACTTTTGCTCGCCGTAGGAAGGAGAGAAATCTCGCTACCCGAGAGTGACTTGCAATAAAAAAAGAATCAACTTCCGATTTCATATCACCTTCAGAACTCACCAAGGACTCTTTCTTCTGGTGCTGTCAAATGGTTTTAGAATTATTCAGGAAACAAAAATATTAAGTTGAGATTGTTAGCTGCTACAAACCACGCTTTGTATCAATTCGATCATGTCTACGATGCTATGAATTGATTGGTTGCATGACGCATCCCTCAGAAATATGATCAGCGTTACAAATAGCGTTTTTATCACTTTCAAGGTTACTGGAATCTGTTTTTCGTCAATATCTTTTATTACATAACACCTTCTGTTAGTTTTGTAAGGCACTCGGTGGTGATTACAAAATGCTAACAAAAGACTGATTCTTTCAACGTAGTACTGATCATACATGAAACAGCTCAGAATCCGACCCTTTCCAAACCTCGGCATGAGTAAAGAAAAAAATTTTTCACAAACTGTCCTTTTATTCAGCTGACACGATGTTGGCATTTCTCTTTTCTCAAAATTACGTAGTTAAGACTTCGGCGATCCTGCCATTGTCAGAGCTTCTTTCATAATAATATAAAAGAGGAAAGCGGTCTTGTGTATTCGAAAAATTTTTGAAGTGCGTCACACAAGACCGGTGACCTTTCTCATATAACTATAAATAAAGCCCTGAGGAAGGCGGAGCCTCCAAAACATTAGCCATTGAGTTTTGAGAACAGAGAATTACCAACCTTGTGCACCAACCTTGCGCATTGTTCAGTTGAAGGTAAGAAAAGTTTGTAAGAAATCTTGCATATACATAGCAGTCATAATTCTTTTTTGCGGTGTCTAGATGAACAACAATGCAACGATACCGTAGGTGCAAACGGTCGGACAACAGATTATGTACGGCGCGCATACAGTATACCCAGCTGAAGACAACGGTTTCCAGTGTTTGAGACAGGAACAGGCACGCAAGTTTCTCAAATTTAGTAAAAATATCATAGTGTGGGGTAACTAAAGGCTTCTCTATGAAGCTGAACAAAATTATGATCGGGAGAGACTAAGACGGCAAAAATGTAGGGACGATCAAGAAGAATACCTAAGGGATGAAATTCAAAGGTGAAAGCAGTGGTAAATTAGTTGCCAGCGACAAACTGAGCAAATATGATGCACTATTCAATTACATGTTATCTGCTGGCCACGTTAGTAGCACATAGTTAATAATAATAAATCTATTCGCTAACGTTTCGACACCTTCCGTCTTCCTCAGAGCTGTTAATTTGAGTAAATCGTCCACCGTCGCTCATTATCGTCGTGGTCGTCGTCTTCGTTGCCGATTGAGTTTGGACTTCTATGGACACCGTTCAGTTGGAAACTTCACTTGGCGATGCCGTTATATTCAGAGGGATTTCTGATGAGAATGATGTTTGATGATAACTTTTGCTTTCCAGCGAGCAGACAATCTTATAGCAGCTGAAATTATTATGGGCTGGTAAAGAGCATGATGACTGAAATCTGAAAATCAGCTTTCGTTGACTTCAGTACTAATATTAGATTAGCAAGTCTTGTAGTAATTGTTTAGTTATTGTTATTTGTTGGCAAGATATCTATTTCTTGGTCTTTCTTATCGTGTTTCATTTCGTTCAAAAGCTCGTGATTTCGGGATTCAGATAAGCAACTAATCTATTTTCTGTAGCAGTAGATATATGATAGCTTGCTTATTTTATTTGCGGTTTTTTCCGTTAAATGGTAACAAAAGAAAAACGATCGCGCTCGAAGAACAAGACTTCTTCATAAGAACTTTGGCAATCATTCGAAAGCTCAATTCCCTGGTGGTGAGTAGTCATTCACTGGAAGAGTCTTTTCAAAGCATTTCAGAGAGAGGAAAGCATTTGTGCTTCACGCACTCATTCACATTCCCGGAAGGCAGAGTTCTTTCTTCAAACTATTAGCATTATTTCGATAGCGTGCAACTTAGCATTTGCAAAGCTGTGTTTATTTTCTAAGAGGACCGTTTTCCTGCAATGTAACAGGTAAAATGAAATTTACATACGCGCGCATATGTTTTCGGCAAATCTGCGGTCTGAGGGAAGGAAGGGGCTGCTGCGACAACTCGGCCATCAATCGATATCGATCAGTAGCGCTTGGGCAGTTTACATCTGAAGTGTAATTTGTGGTTATTCGATTAAGAGGTTTTTGCAACTCTGCGAAAAAATTTCGAACAAGACGTGCAGCTCTGTTACTAAATGACTTCCCCTATACATTTATGTGTTTTCTTGGTGCCAGTGAAGTAATATGAAAATTGCGTGATTGATGTAAAACATGATATTAGTTCGGGTTTTACAACGTTATAATAGATTGTTATAAAAAGAGGCTACATATTGCTTTTACTATAGATTTAAGCTTTTGAATAGGAGCTAGCACTCTTCATGGAAAACTCTTGTCTATGAAAGGAATCGTTTCTTAATAATGCGTTATCTAACGGAAAATGGCAGCAAAACGCTAGCCGAGTAGAATCATTCCTGCTACCTTCGTGATGTTGGCTCAATCAATAAAGGCCATAAAATTGATTACTCGTCTATGAGTTTAGAAAAAGTCTTTCCCAAGCATTTATTGTACTACACAGTCGATAAATCGGCCGATATATCAGGCTTGTGAATCACTTGCGGTCGCAAATGCAATGCATCACTGAAATTTGATGTTAGATATCAGAATCTGTTCTTGATTATAAGTGCTTATGTTATAGATCACTCTAATGAGATCCCTCGTTTTACGCCCTTTTGCTCATGACTAAAATCACAACATTGTTAGCGTATCTGGCCCAGGATTTGCTAACGAACGTACGTGCGGTGGTGCTTTAAGAAGTTTCGTAAATGAGACAAGAGCCCTGACGATGAGGAACGTATTGGCCACCTATGGAAAGCAACGGCCATTTGAGAGCATTTATCGATGCTGAACTAGAGGATCAAACGAGATTTTGTAAAAGAATTCGAAATCGACTATTTTACGGTCGTTCGCCATTTGAAGCTGATCAAAAAGTTGGAAAACAATGATAAGTGGATGACCAATGAAATCAGAAATAAAAAAAACCATCATTTTGAAGTGTCATCTCCTCTTTATCTACTCGACAGTCCAAACTATTTCTTAATGGCATTGTGACGTGCGACGAGAAGTGCATATTATACGAGAATCGGATAGTATTAGCCTAGTATTTGGATCGTAAAGAAACTGCAGAGCGTTTTCTAGAGTCAGAACTGCGCAGAAAAAAGTCATGATTACTGCAGATTTTCTGCTCGTTTGATCCACTATAGTTCTGAGACCCGCGGGAACCATTACATCGAAGTATGCTCATCACATTGATAAGCACCGAAAACTGCCCTGCAACCGGTATTGGTCAACAAAAAGGACCAAGTATTCCCCAATAAATCCCAGGTCCGACTACCTATTAACCTCGGCATAGTTTGAATAATTCAGTATCTTCTTCTGTTTAGCCGCTCCGAGGTGTTATTAATAGTATTTAATGAATATCAGCGAAGCATATAATAATGCTTCGCTGGTATTCATTAAATACTATTAATAACACCTCGGAGCGGCTAAACAGAAGAAGATACTGAATTATTCCCTAATACATTAAGCAGCCACACGTCGTACAGCGAGCATTCTGAAAGTTTAACGAATTGTGGCCACAAAGTTTTGCCTCATGCTCCATAATCGCCGTATCTTGCACCCATTGACTATCACTTCTCCAAGCATCTCCAAAACTTTTTGCGCTTCAGTAATCAAGACAATTAAGAAAGCGCTTCCAAAAACTAGTCGGACACCGAGCACTGATTTTCATGCTGTAAGAATAGAGAAACGTGTTTCCCGTCGGCAACTATGTGTTGATCGTATTAATTCCCATTTTGATTAGTAAAATCTGTTTGAGGCTAATTTTGATGATTTGAGATTCACCTAACAAAACCGCAGTCACTTTCACAAAGGACTGTTATAAGACGCAAACTTCACTCAACGTAAGTACATTCATTGAAAAATGCGATAGGTCTAACCATATTTGTAGGGAGTGGGAAATGTTTGCCGGCACCTCTACTGATTTCTACTTATTGAGAAAGTTTCTAGAATCTCTTGCTGAACACCAACACTAGTTTCTTCTATCAACACTCTGCTCATTAAATTAGCATAAACCGCGTGATTAGTCAAGTGAGCAATGTATTATGTCGTTAGTTTCGTCATCAGTTTAAGCTCGCAGTTGATTTGTTTGTTGCCGTTAGTTCAACTATTACAACTATTACTCCCAACCTTACATTGCTATTAATGTATTATTGTTATTATGTCAAACTGTTAATCAGAGCATAAAATTTTCCTTCATTTCGAGTGCTTTGTTTAGACCACGCTCAAATTTCAATATATCCTTTCATCATTATTTGAGCCAACATGTCATGTGGTCTGGTAAGGGCTCTTGTACAGCCCGAGACACGTGTTTCGTCCTTACAGACTCATCAGCCGGGCAGAACCCGTCGTCTGTCGATCTTTTCATAGCCAGTTCTCTCGGGAGCGTCACACTCCTTATATATAATTATCGACGACGTACGCTTTACACTCTATGTCAGGTGAGACATTCATCTAACACCGAGTGTTGTGCACTCGATTGTTCATTGGCTGGTACTTTTATCATAATTATACCTTCATAATTATACCTGGCATGTTGGCTCAAATAATGATGAAAGGATATATTGAAATTTGAGCGTGGTCTAAACAAAGCACTCGAGATGAAGGTATAATTATGATAAAAGTACCAGCCAATGAACAATCGAGTGCACAACACTCGGTGTTAGGTGAATGTCTCACCTGACATAGAGTGTAAAGCGTACGTCGTCGATAACTATATATAAGGAGTGTGACGCTCCCGAGAGAACTGGCTATGAAAAGATCGACAGACGACGAGTTCTGCCCGGCTGATGAGTCTGTAAGGACGAAACACGTGTCTCGGGCTGTACAAGAGCCCTTACCAGACCACATGACATGTTGGCTCAAATAATGATGAAAGGACATAAAATTTTCTCTGGAGGACAATCGTGAAGGCCCACACGGCAAAGTAGTGCTCCGCCGAGTGATCTAGCTTAACCAGTACTATTCGGATCTGACAACTGAGTCAAACAACTGCCTTCACTAGATTAATATCCTACAATACTTTTACTTTGACCGCCGATCCATAGCGTCTCATGATAATGGCGTTATTGTGATCAAAATGCAGCATCAAATTTATTAATTGTAAACACTTTTAGGCTTATTGAAGGAGGAAAAGGAAAAAGCTTGGACACAATGGACGTTAAAGCGACACCAACTATTCGAGTGATCTGTGCTTTGGTTGTTCTCATCTGTGCACTTAGTGGTATCGCACCAAATTTCATTGTGATTGCCGCGTTATATAAGGTAACAATGATTCAACACAATTTTGTGCAGATATGTGACGAGCTTAAGAATGCCTGAGAACGCACTGGTGGTGCACTGGCACTTGAAATTCCATCATTTGAGCTGCTGATTAATCTCGCTTTCTAGCTCAGTTTTCTATCCTTGAACTCCCAAAGAACAAGGTCAAAATATTTTCAATAAAGAAATTATCGATGAGGACTTCTCAGATAAGATTTTTTGAAGGCAAAAAATCCTGAAAACAGTTTCCTATATGACTTGAAGACGAGTTTAGCTCGCTTTCGATCATTGCGTAATGATATGCTCTCTTCGGCTTTTGAAACGATTAAGCTTTGCCGATGCTTCACCCCTTTTTCATGAATTCTTGAAAATATTGACAATTGGAAAATGAGTATGATAATGAGTTAATGATAACTAGGCAAAATTTAGGATTACTATGTATGACACTCGCTTTTCAGTCGAGTAGTTTCATTATCCACTGCATTTCGATATCACTCAGTTATACCAAGCTAGTATTTCCTTGCTAAACCCCTTCTGCTACGACCACTGTTGGCACTGCGTTTACTTCAGGACTCTGGAAACTTCTTATTAGCAGAGATGAGTTTGATTTAGAGGTGGATTGCATTTTCGACGGAATCCATGATCAGTTAGACGATTTTAGGTACTAAACACAAAAAGTCATTTTTGGACTTTTTTTGCTTTGTTGATTGCCCCTCATCAGACGTATCTAAGCGCAAAAGGATCGTCACAGTCATCTTCCTCGTTGAGATGATCTACGAGGAGACTTTTCTTGGATTAGTATCCTTTGCTTCTGGAATAATACCCTGAATGATTTCCGCACATGCAAGTGTTGTTTGCGGCCTTTAACTCGAATAAATCAATTGAAATGCCTTTTCCTGAAGCTACTTTTTCCTTGATGTCTTCTGTCACGGCTTGCAAACATCTTTACGAGTGGTTTTTTAGCTCATAGCTGAATCGATTTCCTTATATCTCAGGCAAAGGTGTATTTCAACAGAAGAAGGGAATCTATTTCACATTTGGTCAACGTAAGGTAGATATGTTTTGGTGAGGTATATCCCTTGGGTCTTTCTGATTGGTACTAGGGCTCCAGACAACAAACATTCATATATTTTCGCCGTGTGCTGCTTTCTGCTATTGATCATGAGCGGTACATAAGTTATTCTCATCAGCTGTATACATTGATGACTATTGCTGATAACATTGGTCCGTTTGTGCCGAAAAGATGCGAACGTGAAAATGGCCAGACATGGTGATAAGATCTTGTATGAAGCGAAGTGATGACTTAGATATTAATTACGGCATCTACGTAATCTGGTGCTATACAACTGCAAAGAACCGTCACTCTATGGCATTTGTCGACTTGTCTCTCCTACTGTGATTTCACATGATTTTCTACCACTTGCAACCTCAAGACGAGCAGAAGTGCAGCGCTTTTTCCAGTCGCAACCACAAGTCAGTGAAATTCTTAGATCGAGAGATTTATCATCTTGCGACTGCAAACTGCCACAGGATAGAGGATTAAGGTTGATCGGTCCTTGTCAGGGTTCTTGATGGATATGTTCATGTGAGACCTGTCAGACATTCAAGCTATTAAGCAGTACGGTAGCCGAGAATCCAGTCGGCCATGAGGTGGCGGTGTCACTAGATGAAAAAAGGCGAGTCTGTCAAGTAATGGGAATGTCCACAGTGCATAATGAGCGATGAATCGATGAAATTTGAACTATATTACTTTATGTCAATGTCTGAATTAGCATCCATCCACAACACTTAGGACATTAGTGTAAAATTTTAGGCCTAGCAAAATAAATCTAGAAAAGCATATCACATTTTATCTATGGAGAATGGCTGTCCCGTTTGTGCCTTGAGTCTTCTAAATGAAGGTAACTAAAGTTATGACATTGCAGGGGTGGAAGAATTTTCGCAACAACAGTTTCTATGTGATAATAATACAAATTATTGCATGCAGTATCTATATGCTGTTCTTCCAGCTTTACATTGTCTTCCCAATTATATTCACCGGAGTGCAGGTGAGTAGTCAACATTTTCAGTTTCTTCTCTTTGCAGTCTATTGATATCTTTTAAATACTCCTCACTTGCAAGGGCCATTATTCATCGTGCGCAAGCTATCTTTTCCCAACTTTGCTCTTTATAATTATTAGCTTGCCCCTTAACTTCTTTCGCATTTCGACATCTCTGTTGGCTCAATCGTTATTTCCACAGGCTTATCATCAAATCTTTTACAAGGTTTGGTTCTGCATCTTAGTGATAGACGTACGTTTCAACGGTTTCACCCGTCTCGTTAGTATCACTCGCCCCATACTTAGAGTAGCAGAGGGGATGATGAGACAGTGCTAGATAATTAAATATTATGTGTTGCCCTATTTTACTTTCAATCATTGTTTTTGCGACTATTATAATTTTCAAACAAAGCCTTCATTCGATTGATCTTCGAAATCTAGTTAAAACTTCATTACACATGATGAAATAACAGACCTCGTTAAAGATATATCAAAAATTCATGGAAATGTATATATAATGAATTTCTAACGCGATTTTCAGAAAACAGTCAGGTGATTCGAGGAAATCAATTATTCAGCAATATATCGTCATAACCAAGCCTCTATAACCGCTTCGAAGCGGTTATAGAAGCTCTGAATAACCCAGGGCATTCCTACACGGTACATCGTGATCCTTCGTGAGCTATATAAAGATTTCACAACCAAAATTATCTCTATTCTACAACGATATCACCATCGATGCAAGAAGAGGGGTTCAACAAGGCGATACAATTTCGCCAAAATTTTCATTGCCTCCCTCCAGAACGTCATGTGAACAGTAGATTGAGACGAAATGGGAGTGAAAATTGACGGTCGACAATCAAACCCTCTTCGCTTTTCGATGATATCGACCTCATAACACCAAGCATCAGCCAAGCGGAACGAATGTTGACCGATTTCAATAACGCCTCTGGAAAGGCTGGTCTCAAACTACTCTAACGAAAACGATGTCCATGAGGAACGGATGGGTTTTGTATACCCCAGTCACGCTCAGAGCAACGAAAAATCTCCCAAAGCTCCAGTTACGTCTATCTAGGTCGTGAAATCAACATGATAAACGACCTAGCTTTAGAGTTGAGCAGGAGGAAAACGAGCGGCCTGGGAAACGTTTGAAAGCCTTGAAGATTTAGTGAAGAGAACGAAGAATATCCGACTACGCGCCCCCTTTTGGACTCGACGATTATCCTTGCCCTAACGTATGCAGCAGAAACCTGGTCGCTACGTAAGCAGGATGAATGATCACTTGCCGCTATCGAACGCTCAGTCGAAAGGTCGATGACTAGGAGTATTCCGTATCTCGCAAATGAAATAAACGATTCGAACTTCCGATTACGTCGAAAACCGAAGATCAGAGACGCCGTTCTACACGCCAGGATATCGAAAATAAGGTGCGCCGGGCAGGTGATGCGCTTCAACGACAACCGATGGACGAGAGCCGTTACCGACTGGATTCCTCGTGATGTCAAGCGCTCTAAAGGAAGACCACCGACTCGTTGGTCCGATCTCTTCACGAAAGCTTTAGAAGAAAGATATGATGCTTAGCGATTTCCTAGAGCAAGGAGGACCCACTGGGCTACTCATGCTCGAGATAGGAAGAAATGGAAGTATTGCTGGCAGCCGCCCGAGTCACTCGACGATTAACGGGACGACAGGTGATAGAGGCGATATTGAGATATTTCGAAATTTTTTTTGCATTTTCTCACTTCTATTAATTTGCTTGCTACTAATTGGAAGAGCTCTAATAGCCAAAAATTGAATTTCCATCATGATCAGTGATATGCAGCCATCTGCTCAACAAAGTGGATGTGTACCTTCTAGAGAAAATAAGGCTGGTGAACAATGAAATCGGTAGGGTTGCTTTAGTGCTAGTTGAATTCCTTGAATTTTCTCCCGCAGACGCTGTTTCGGAGCAGAAAAGATAATATTCCTGAAAAATATCAGGGTCAGACAGTGACGTTGTGTCGTAATCCAGTCTAGTTTCTCCGAAATCAAGCGTGCGTTTCTGACTATTCTTTTGGACTATTGCAGCCAACTTCCAAAGCTACTTCACATAGACGTCGGTGTTGATTGCCTGCTTGCTGTCGAACACCCTCAAAAAGGCATACTGCCAATTCCAGGAAGCCGAGAGCATAATGTTGTGGACATGGAGCTTGGACCTCAACTAAGTCAGCGGGTTTTTGCCGCCAAGCAGCCAGTAGATGTGGCGAGTGTTATTCTCATACTTGGGACTCAAATTCACTCATGATAGGTCTAAATAAGTACTGCCTATGTGGCCGCAACAGATGACTTTCGCATATGGTCACACGTGTCGACATGTCGTGATCGGTCAATGAATGATGTCCATCGAGACATCACTTTGCGGTAGCCCATTTCATTCAAATGGTAAATGATAGTGCTACAGCCGTATTTAAGTTCCTGTTTGAGGCTACCATAACATTCTCAACAAATCACAGTCTGTAACCGGATTTGAAATTTGAAAAATTGAATAAAAGAGTAGTGCGAAAGAAACTATAGGACAACCCAGTGATTGAATCAATGGACTACATCTATATTTTTCATTTTACATGATCTGATCAATTTTTGAATTATATTCTTATCCTGTGCTGGAAACGTCTCAAAACTCTAAAATTATCAGTAAAGTCGGTTTATTTTCTAATGACGTGATCATTCGAAGTAGTCAGTTGGGAAACCTGGTGTTGCGTAATGGACCAAAAAAAATACTTATGCAAAACTGTGTAATAAATGCTGATACCTACACTATGATAGACGGATATAGTCGCTTGCTAGCGCAAGAGCTTACTCACTATTTCCAACGTGTAGGAACAAGTCCATTTATCTACTACGAAGTGACGTGATAGCGATTATGCGTGGAAAGCTGCGGAATCAAATTTAACATTAATTTAATTTAACATATGCAGAATCAAATTTAACATTGAAATCTAACATTAAGTTCGAAAAAGTGCACCGAAATTGCTCATTGTGGAATTGAATCTCTAGGGCATTTCGCGATGTTGTCCCTTTTAAGAAAAACAATAAGGCACCTCATCTCAACAGATGGGCAATCTTGAAGACCGGAAAAAGGACAAAAACATCAACGTTTCCAAGGCTATGAATTCACTATCAATCACAATGGTGATTTTCCCTTGCACCAAAGCAATATTAGAGCAGAAGGATCATGTGAAGAATTTATTTTTCGAAACAAAGCCTATTAGTTGTAAGGTCACCCGACTGGATCGCTTGCGTCTACGTCACAGTACCTATTCGCAGCGGTGACAATATCGAAGCACGTGAACAAATGAGTATCAAAAATACCCATTGTTTTTTTTTTTGAGGGTAAACTTGGAAAGAACATCCAAAGAACGTTGATAGACACCTATCGATTGCTTGGCGAAGCAGCTTGAGAGACTATTTGAGGTCACCATCAGAACTTCGATAATATACCGTTATTGTACTCTTTTTTATAATAGACTATGAAAATTTTGTTACAAACTTAGTAAAAATGGCTTGTCACTGTCGATGTAACCATTTGAAAGCTGAGACTTGAAAATACAGCCATACGTTGCCGGTTTCTCAAAAACCCCTTTATAACGTTGAAGCATCGAGTTCGAAAACTGTGTTTCACAATCGTTTTTCGTCTTCATTTTTATCATGCGTATAATTGCTGGAATTCGAAAAGCATATCAATGTTTAGAGAACCTTTGTAGTATCTTAGCTAACCGTTTGATTTGGAGTTCCTTTCAAATCGGAGGAAAAATTTCCAATTGAATAACATTATATCAATCGCCCCGCTTCGCCTCACCACGCCTCCTACCACGACCCTCGTCTTGCGGAGTGGCCGGTAAACACTTCGTTGAGGATGTAAGACCCAATTATGTTATCCCTGTTAGCCGTAGTTTCCAAAAAAGCATATCGCTACAATCAGGAAACATTACGCTATCAGATGATTACTAGTAGTCTAAAGAAAAAGCTCAGTCCGGCGAAGTTTAAAACACTAATGAAAAGACCAGAGGAGATCAAAAGATTTAAGGAGCTTTTTAAAAAGCAAGCACATTCTTGGGTTTCCTAAAGCCACTGCTATAGTTTGAGTGTTAGCTCTCTAAGGAACGAATTCTGCCTAGCGAAATATGAGCGAGATAAGAGAAAAATACGTGGTTCTATGAAACATATTCCTATCTCGAATGATACAGCGTTTTAAAGGGGCATTTCGAAAGCCGGCGACGTGGGGCTGCAGCCTCAAATCTGGGCTTTCGAATGGTTACTGAAACTTCTGAGAAAAAATCCTCTCCAGCGAATGACATCGGTTTTTTCATTTGTTCCGTCTTAATCTTCCTTAGACCAAGCTGATTTCAAGGTTTTCATGCAAGCAAACACTTGCGCAACTGCTCGATAACTTTGTTAAAGCATCTCAGCTTTTAAAGTGATTGGATAGATTACAAAGTGCAGTGACTTGAATAATACATGTCACACATGTTGATAGCCGACACCTCTCCTGCCCAAGCGGAGAGACCCATTCTCTGATCCTATCATGCGCTACGTATGCATAGATTAGTGATAATCCTGTCCAGCAGTTCCGAGGTGTTGAATGTAGTATATATTGAATATTAGATGCAATACAATGCAGTTAAGTAATGCCGCATGAATAGTACAACAATCTTTGTTTGCAACGTAATCCACTACGATTGTTGTACTATTTATGCTGCATTATCTCATTGTATTGTATTGTATCTAGTACTCAATAAATGCTATATTTGACACCTCAGAACTACGGAACAGATATGCTCCTAATCTATTCCTGCTTTGCCGAAGTTGATTGATAGTCGGTCTTATGAATTCTTCAACATGTTACGTATTCCTTGGATTGCACACTGCACGACATACGACAATGGTCGATTTGGTGGTTTGATCCTGATGAAGCCTGTCTTCACTGTTAAGTCAAAATTACGGCAAAAGAAGATTATGCTCACTGTTAGGTGATTGATAAATGATTACGCGCAGAAATGCATCTGTTCAGCATGTCGACGAATTGAAATAATAACTTCAAGTGTGCTGTTTGCCATTAGCCAACAGAGATAAACGCTTTTTAAGCACGAAAACACGCTCTTTTGATCAACAGCAGCTCAACGAGCTGAGCTATGACGCCCTACGTCATCCACCACGTCGTCCGAAAATTTCGTCAAGCTTCTATTAACTTTTTTGGAACCTTGGCAGCTTTCTTAACAAGGAATGCTTCAAAGAGAAAACCGCCAAAGCTACCTTCAGTGACCGCATTCTCTCGAAATGTAGAGAAATTTTCTCAACTGTTATATGCAGGGATATCACTTGTTGTTTGCAATTCCCAAATTCCAGCAATTTTGATTTAGTTCAAGCAAATCCAAATCCAACTGAACTCACCTGTTGAGACCACGTTGTTTATTTCACGCTACAGTCGGCGGAACCGCGCTGCGAGCGCTCTTTGTTACAATGATATTGTGGTAGTTTTCTAGAGAAACCAGATTTTGATCACTGTTGAAAATCACTCAATTGTATGATACTGTACACACGACCACTTCATCGACATCCGGCGCAACTTTTTTTTTTCGTCAGTACGCTTTGGAAATCGAAACTTCCTGGTATTTGTGAGGAAGGCTTTGCTTTATTGCATTACATGTTTATATTTTATAACTTGTATTTATATTTTATATCTAATAACTTTACCTATTATCCACTTATAAACTCCTGTGGGACAATATTAAAAATGTCACGACTCCAAAAACCTCCAATTGAATGCTTATTACAAACTTCGTAAAGATTCAGGGGCGAGTGACCGAGAAAATAGCCCTGATGATGGAGAAACCGCCATGACACGCGTGCTTGCCGAGCTGTTCTCATGAATGATTTTGTGACTAAACCTTGAGAAGGCAACTAATAAACATCCTCAGAAAATGTAAGCTTTCAAAAAGTACGTGAACAGATGAATGTAAACTCTATCAATACTGCTCCAGCCACATACTACGAAGTCCTGCATATGAGTTACTTCTCTAAAGCTGTAGAGAATGTGCTTTTGAGATACTTCTACGCAGCATCGTTAAAAACAATATGCCGTTTAAAATACGTTGTTCTCTCAAATGTGTGACTGCCGCTACAAAATCGAGAACTCCTAGGGTAACTGGGCGTTCTCTCTACTAAAAAAGGGTTTATATGAGTTCCTCCAGAGATTACTTATTCTTTCATAGCGACAAGGTTTGCTCAGAATCGAATTTTCTATTAGATAGTATCAGAAATCCGCATTGAAGCTGAAACGCATCGAATGGAAAACGCTATTTTTCTCACCAATGAAATTTACAATCAAAATCTTTCCACAAACCAAGCATAATAACAAAAGTGGCATTTCTCAAGCTGTTGAATGATTAGATAAACATAGACTACAATAAAAAATCTTTGTAACAGCTGGAAATATTTTCACTCTTTGCAACAATATTGCTTTTGACACGAAACGGAGGATTTTATGCCACATGAGCATTCTTTATGCTAAAAAAACCTTCATAGAAGATGTTTCGGAGTATTCGGTAGTTTACAGTGATGGTTCCCGAAATCACTGCGCCTGCATTCTGAAATGACGTTGAATAACTATTTTATGCCACACGATGATTTCACTTGAAGTAAAGGGTAGAGTAAACAATTTGTTCTGTGAACCTATCCATCCCAATAAGAAACGCTATCGCGTCCATTGGAAATGGCTATTTGTGGCGCCACTCGGTGATAAGATGAATGATGAGCCAACAGATTCTTGTTATTCGGATCTCAGTAGCACGTAGTGATTCAACTCGCATTACTTCATTTGGAAGCTCAAAATTGTTTCTAATTTTATTGACTCAGAAATTTTAATATATCCAGCAATGCTGAGTAATATTCAAAACTGTAAAACTCAAGAGAGTAGACTGAGCGCCTAGCCCTCACTGAGGCGAGTGCTAACTATTGCGCTACCGAGCTCTTGCTCTGCTATCACTTATTGCAGTATAAAACATCGAAGCTGTTAACAATTATTAGTCGACGAGCTTGGTGTGCTAAACACATATCGGCATTAAGCCTTGTTAAATGTGATCGCAGAGCAAAGACTTTGGTAATGCAGTGGTAGGAAGCGCCCTTAGAAGGAATGAAACACGAAGTTCAAGCTCCGTCTAAAGTTCTGAGTTCTAAAAACCGCTCAGCATTCTTTCATACATAGTTATGACATTGTAACACCTCGGTAAAGCTGCAAATGAAGAATTTTTTGTAGACTTTTGCAAATAACTATATACGGCGTTTCAGTACATGGGTGACAGTTTCTTATTCTACAAAACACCATTATACTTCGATAGTGTAGCATACACAATGAAGTTTCTTCTTGCATTTCTACTTTCAATCAATAGGCTCACTATATTCGTGTTTCCGAGAATCAACGACATTCTCTTCACAGCGAACAACACAATTGTGTAAGTTTTCTGTTTTTTTTTTCCTTGCCCGACAAATGATATGGAAGTTCCAGTCTATGACCGTAATTTCCAGAATGTGTTGTGTCTTATGGATTTATAGCGTATCTACAATGGCTTTCAACCAACTTTCCGGATGCGAGAAGAAGTTTTCCAGCGAAGGTAGATATTACTGATGGATAGAAACTGTGGAACACGTGTGTATTTAGACAAGCTGACCCGGTTGCTTCACCTTTACTTTCATTATTCTTTGAGCCAACATGTCATGTGGTCTGGTAAGAGCTTTTATACAGCCCGATACACGTGTTTTGCTCTTACGCAGAACCCGTCGTCTTTCGATCTTTTCATTCGTCAGTTCTCTTGGGAGCCTGCTCTCCCTTCAGAGAGGTATCAAAGACGAACGTTTTACACTCTATGTCAAGCGAAATTTTCACCTGACACAGAGTGTTGTACACTCGATTGCTCCTTGGCTATTATTTTTTATCATATTATACCTTTCTTCGAGTGGTTCATTAAGACCACTCTTAAGGCGCTCAGGGAGAGCAGACTCTCAAGAGAACTGACTATTAAAAAGAGCAAAAGACGACGGGTTCTGCCCGACTGACGAGTCTGTAGGAACGAAACATGTGTATCGGGCTGTACAAGAGCCCTTACCAACCACATGACATGTTGGTTCGAATAATAATGAAAGGATCTATTGAAATTTAAGCGTGGTCTCATAAACACTCGAAGGAAAGGTGTAAACCATATACATTCAAAAATGTAGCATCTTGAAAACTTGTGTGCATAGAAGAATGTTGCATGAAATTTTTTCATAACTTGAAATATTTCATACTCGGTGATCATTAGAAAAGCATGAAAACGCCTTTATTTTCAGAGTTCTATACGTCGATTGACTGTACGGAGCAGACGAAAATGGCCTGTACTTCGAAAATGTAAAACACTTTATTCCATAGTTATCAGAAGGCTGTCTCACAAATTCTTTTGCACTAATGTTTTAATCAGTCGTTTCTAAAAATCGGTTTATTCCAAAAATGCTGCGGCGTATTGTAGAAGTAGGTGTGGTAATTGCATTACAAGAGCTCATTATAATCAATCATATCTTCTTTGTTGATTGAGCCAATTCGAAGTGGATAAGAAATGGATTTATTGGCCAAACGTTTCGACTCGTCTGGTTTTTCCAAGGATGACTGATCCGAGTCGAGCCCCACGGTGATTCATCCACGTAGTGGTTTTCGTCTTCGTTCTCATTCGATTTGAATATTTCTCGGCAGAGCACTGCCGGATGAGGTTTTTAATTGAGAATTGCTCCACCTCGAACGAGAACGGGGTGAAGGTGAACACCACAGCGATGACAATCGACTGTAGGACATCAGCATCGATTCGGATCAATCGGTATTGAAGGAGGGTGAGACGCGTTGGAACGTTAGCCAACTAAATCTGTTTCATAATAGCGTAGTGGAACTGACTCAATCAACAGTCAAGATATGCTTGATCAGTAGATTATTCAAAGGTTAGGGGAAAATATGTTAATATCATTACCAAATATCTTAGCTATGCTTGGAGCCATGCTGCTATCTTCATAGATAATTTGATAAAACTATCAATCCTGAAGAGATCAATAATCCTAGTGGCTGGGGAGGAGAATCGACCCAACAATCACGAGTGTATTAGACGGCACTTCTGATCACCACCCTACTATCTCAGCATCCTCATTACGTGACACCACATTAGAAAGGTTTTGCACAGGGCAGTCTTTTTAATTTACTCTTCTGGCCCGAATCAATTAGGACTAATGAGAATGAAAATACTTGATCTAGGCTGTACATACACCAGCGTTTCACCTATATTGGGGTGCGTGCGACCACTACGATACCATGGCCCTTGAATCGCCAAAACCCTCTCTGCGATACGAGGCATCGAAGCAGTAAGCAGCCAACTGTCAACGGCTTTGTGTCAGTAAACACATATCAGCATTGAACCCAATTGAGTAAACAGCTACTTGCATGTATAATCTGAGAGAATTGTTGTAATACTGCTTTTTTTGCAAATCATGATATTATAGTTATTTATTCAAGAATGTTGAGTGATTTGCAAAACACTGGACCGCAAGCGAAAGCTTCATTTGCGTTTCCAGGTACGATAGATATAGATGCATCGCAAAGCAGACCAGTTTGCAGTTGATCGTTAACAGTTCCGATGCCTTATATCGCGAAAAAGAGTGACGGCAGAGTACGGCTCTTGGTAGTGTAATAATGTCACTCGTTCCCGAAACGGGTGAAGTGTTTGTTCAACTCCGTCTTGAATATGAAGTTTTGCCAATCACTCAATATTATCTCATATTGAATTTTGTTGTAAAGAGGTAACACAGATCTCATAGCTCTTTGTCATTACTTCATAGAGATTGTTCTTAATCATGTGGTGAATCCCTTACTCTTCTTAGATAAACCACATTGGTACCCTCTCTTCCACGACCACGAGTTATTTTTACTACACTTGATTTAGATAATTTATCGATTGCATTCTACATCGAATCATACAATTGGAGTTTCAAATTTCTTGTTAAGTTCATACTGTGGTACTATAATAAAACCCGTAGGCTAAAGAGAACTATCGACCACATTGACGTGAGCAGTACGTTGAGCAAGATCCCACTTTGGGTCCTCAAACTCTGATTGAATAACGCAAATTTCAACATAACGTTAACAGCTGCTAGGAGCAGAAACTATAAATATTAATGATGTCACGATATTTTCACTCAACAACTCTTGAATATCCCAATATTTTTTTCCACTCGGCTCATTTCCTCGTCTCCATAGTTCACGAGGTTGCTCCAGACTTTATGTGTTACCTCAACAGCTTTTTGAGGAATGTCGTCATAATCCTTATAAACTCCTGAATGCTGATCCTTCCACAAAATCCCTCGATCCGGTGGAATGAGATTCTTGGGCAAGCACTAGGCAGAGTCGAGACAGCACCATGTTTGTGTACATTGGTATCACAACCACTTTGCTACAGCTCCCTAAGAGACGGTAGGATTAGTCGCAGATACATTGTCTCTTCTGGAACGATACAGCAAGGTTATGTCTACGGACAACTACTTCACAACCCCTTTTCACCTTTGTCTGTCAAAAATATCGTTTATGTCAAAAAATCGACGATTTCATGAGTACTGAAAATTAAGCATCGTCCATGAGAAAAAGGGATCTCAAAAAACAGGATAAGTGCATTTTTGAACGGTTGTTTGAAGTTTCACTTTTCTTGAGCAGTGCTGAGTCGGCTTCACGCAAACTGAATTATTTCTACACTTAACAGTAACAAAGCATGGTACAATAGCTGTGATTACTCAACTTTTTTTCCAGTTTTTGTATTACCAATTCAACACGGTAGCAGCTCTGATGTGCTTCGTATACCTTACTATTTATGTAAGAATTAGAGCGCCTCAACGAACCATCGACGAAGGAGTGATGAAAAAGGAGATTTTATTCTTGATTCAAGTATGATCGTACTAACTTTTCTCATTGTAATTTTTCACATTTGCTATTTTTTTGGAACCCTATTATACTCAGATTTCCTTCGAGAAATGACTGCTACGAACTATCAACATTCGAGAATCATTACCATTTCTTTTTTTCGGTCCGCCTTGATTAAAAAAAACTATGCTCTCCAAAATCTTCACAATTAGCTCGCTCATTCCTCTCATGATAAAATTGAAAACGAAATTTTACAAATCACAATTGAAAATCCATGACTCCGTCATCAATTGAACTGCTCCATTTGAGGAAAATATTCATTAGTGAAATTGAGGCATCCTAAGCGAGTATGGGCATGAGCACCTAGTATTTCAAAACTCAGTATAAATTCCCAAAGTTGATGTCTGTTCACCTATGCATTGTTGAAATGCTTACAGTTTTTTTTTGAATAGCCGAAACAACGTTAGTAAAATTGAGTCTACTTCAACAGCTGACCTTTAAGCAGATTTTACAGCCTTCTCCAGAGTCTGGAAGGGTCAGGCTGTCTAAAACACAAACAACCAAGCATCTGCATTAATCTAACTAAGAAAATCACCAAACCAAGATCTCAGTCGCATTGAGTACAAAACTTTCTTGCACGTTCACTCTTCTCTATGAGTCTTTTGTCGAGTTGTCCAAGTGGAGACCAATCGTGCAGAGTTGTCATGAACTGCTAGTCCACCTCTCACATCAAAATAACAATCTTATGTGCTCTGTCAGATCACACGTGATAACGAGGCATTCCTCCTGCGGCTATTCTTTGATATAATTGAGTTTATTCAAAGCGCTTCCAAAAGTTTACGCGTTGATGTTCTATGCTTTGGGGCAAAGATGGTGACTTCTTCTTCGAAACCCTCTTCGTTCTGTGTTCGTGTCCTTATGCAGGCCTAGTAGGATTATTTGGTTTGGCTTAAATCCTGTCGAATATTTGCTCTGTTATAAGGACACAAAGTGGCCTACTCGTTTCGCCTATATATACTCGCGCACACTCAAAATGGATTGGGTAAATTGCGCCGGTACTCATACATTCACCCTCTTTGCAGTAGGGTATATTATGCAGTTTTGTGTTGTGCTCAACGATCACACGAGTGGCTGTGAACTAAGTGGCGCCTCGAGGTATTCGAAAATCCCAATGTCCAGATAAACCCAGTAATGTGAATTCATGTGTAAGACTTTTGCGATAGGAGAGACTCGAACACGCATCTCACACTATCCGGGAGCGCATGCTTCAACCCGTTGCGCTACTGACACCCCTTTTGCCATCGGTCTTTCTACGATCTCAATGTTTTATAGGTATAACCAATTCATTTGGAAAAAATTTCTCTTTAAATCTATCCCGAGAAGTCACATTTTCGTATCTATTAGGAAGTGGTATTTTCTAAGCCACACTTAGCGAATCAACCTGCTACTCTCTTTTTATACACAATGGTGGCTGTTCGAAATGTTTCTCAAGCGCGCCCTATTTGGATCTAGTGGAGGGGCGTGGGGAGGAAGGGACGACAAGCATTGAACTAGTACATTGAAATTACCTAGCTTTCGGTACCTCTTGGGAAAAGTAGCTCTCTTTGGATTGTTTAATTTAGACGTTCAAAATCGAATGCCAGTTTCTGCGGTTTTATACAGGTGAATTTTGTCTATTCTGACTGCTTCATTGGCAGTTTCAGTACATTTCTCCATCTCTTAATGCGTGTAATAGGTAACAAAACAATCATCTATAGCAAAGTGATGGCCATAAATCAATTTCTGGCGCTTCCACTCCAGATATAAAGGCAAAAGGAATGCTTGAGGCCAGAAGTTGCCCGATTGCCAGCTGTATGATCTTGGGAAATACTTCTCCTGTTATTAGGTCTACTCATAAGCTTTAGCTTTAGAGGAGTAGATAACTTATTCATTGAAAAGAAGTAATTGCAATTTCTCAGCCAAAAGTATTCAAAGAGTGCGCCATCAGCCTGAGCACGTTTCTGCCATCTCTCAGGCATCAAATCATGACGTGTTCATTGAACTTGCCAGCCTTGGATTTAAAGAAAGTTGTCAATCCTCGACGCGTGAGATTAATGTCTCGCAACTTCTTCGTGCTCAAGAAATGCTCCAGTGAGCGAACGGAAGAGGTCCTAGTGAGACGGCGACAAGTCAGGACTTACAGCAGGCGTTCCAGCAACTCCTAACCAAGTTTGGTCAACTTCCTCTTTGTCAATTTAGCGGCATGCAGCTTTGCATTTTCTTGAAGCAAGGTGAGATTGCGGAGAAGTCGACGTGACAGGGCCAGATTGCAGCGGTCTAGATGCTCACAGTAACGCATGGCGTTGATCGTCTCTCTGGCTGGCAGCAAGTTCCAGTGAATCGTTTCGGCCTGGTCTCAAAAGACGATGAGCATAGCCTCTCGATCAACTTTGCGTGGACGTCCGGAGTTCTGTGCATCGCTTCTCGAATCGTACTCGTAAAGCAGCAAATTACGATAAAGGCTTGTTGAGCGGCCATGTTGCGATAAGTATGGACAAATTTGGCTGTAGAGAAAAGCAGAAAATTCTGCACAAAGCAGTACTGATTTGTTGTCTGATGGCAGAAGTGTGTTTAGGCTGATATTGCATACTATGTATAGCGATGTTAAGCAGTTTTAATTACTTCTAGTTAATGAATGTGGTCTTTTCTTGTTCCGTTGTTAGAACTCATGGGAAGACCTAATATCTAATGAGTGACTAATTCACGTATTTTTCTATAAAAGGTTATGAGCTACTAAATTGACGATCTATACATTTCTTTTGCTCTTCGGTGTTGTATGGGGAGCTTGTGGAAGCTTTCAATGCAGTGTCATTCGACACGCTACTACAAAGGGTAGTAATGTCGAAACGACTCCCTCACGTACGCGCTGTGAGGAAACGCCTTTTGAAGACGATATTATGATATTGAAGTGTTCGCGAGATGGCCTAGAAGGTGCCCTAAGAATTTGGGTATTATTGAGGTTCAGATCCATGTTAGTTCATCCATAGATATACCACCGAAAACTCGATCCGCTAGCTAGTTTGCAGCTTCATGTGTACCCCTCGATGTGTTAGGCAAAACTGCATATTATGCCCTAATAGTGATTGCTTGAACAAGGGACAGTTCACCTAATGCTAGTGAAGTGTGCTGTGACAGAAATCTTGACAAAAACGGGTAGGTCGTCTGTATTCGCATAAAAGGCTTAGCTACAAGCACATAATGACAAAGTTTTTGGAGTAGAATCACCATTGTTTCGATGTGAAAGGTACATTGTCTATCCACGTGATTTCTGCGCTACTGGTCTCCACTTGAACAACGTGGTGGAAGATCGTAGAAAGAGATGAATGTGTGAAAAAGTTGTTTTGTTCTTAACGTTGTTATAATCTGGGTTTGGTGATTTTCAGTAAGAGTGATAAAGGTTAATGTAAATAGTATTGTTTTAGTTAAGCAAGGTCCTCCTCCAGCTACAGATGGGGCACATAGGCATAACGGTAATGATTTTCAAAGTGGCCATCGCGATTTTAGAGCAGAAGTCAAAAACATAAGAGCGTAAAATCCTAGAGAGAGTTTGTAAAAACGCCAAAATTGAAGAAATTATTCGGTAGGATGAGTGCGTCACTAACGCGCCAGATCTGGCGCCTTTTCTCCATTTGATGTCCTGATCTGAGAGCAGGTTCAGAGGTCATCCTACAAAACAAGCACAGATAGTCTTACATCCCACAGAATGGCGGGGGGTCTTCTTTTACGAAGTGGCGTATATCAGTGCAATAGTTTATCATTAGTAGTAATTCACTGAGCTGTACGTACAGTGTTACATAGAAAGTGTTCAAACTGTAAAGAAGGCCAAACGCTGAAACGTTAGCAACCGAACGGCAACCAAAACAACAAACAAGAACCTCCAGTCAGCTAAAGGCCTATCAAATGTCTAGATCCGCCTCTGTCTAACAATTTTTCTCATTTTACTATTTTAATGACTTCGTAGACATTTGTACAAATGGCGATTACTTCAAACTTCTATATGCTCATATTTCAGGCTATTCCATTTAGTATGCTGTTTGTCGTCGAACTGACAATGTTCAAATTCATCCCAGTCCTTGGCATAACAGGTTATGCACGCTTCTTCGTCGTCGCTATCGAGAACTTTATTATAACCGTCAACGATACATCCTTGTCTGTCATACTGTGCATTTTCAATAAAGAAGTGCGAGAACATGCTCGTAACTTATTCCGGAGGAATATCACTTCAACTGTTTCACTGATGAGTACAGGTAAGAAAGAAGCATGGCAAGCAACTAGACAAGCAGAATAAGGGTACTACCAAGAAATGGCTCGAATTCTTGAATGATATAGTGAAAGATGGACAAATGGAGAAGCCGTGAGCCATCTAAATTCTTTCCTCCTCTGTCTAGAAAAGCACCAGTTTGTCGCAGACGGTCATTTCCATATCTCAATCAACGTTCCAAAGAGATTGTTTGCAGTACTTATCGTTCTAAGCACTCCAAAGCTCTGAGTACCAGACTGGTTCTTAGTGGATGATTACTACTGTTCAGTGTTATACTATAGCTTGAATTTTGATGGTTTCATATCTGCACTGTAAACAGCTGAGTTAATAAAGATTTAGCCTTGTGTTCCACTCATTTCATATAATTTCTTCATCAATCACACTTTACTGAAAAAAGGTCACCTCTACTATGCTCGGGTGCATGACACATCACTCAAAAAACGATTCAAGCTGGAAGGCTTTTCTTCACTGTTTACAACATTACTAGAGCCTGTTGCTACTAAGAATCCTTTGTTACTTAGCGTCATTGGTAGTTTATGTGAAGTGCTAGGTGATTAAGGAATCCTAGTACTAAACTGATTCTTTCACCATGGTACTGATCGCATATTAGATAATTTTGAGCCCTTCTAGCAATGTCACAAACTTTTTTGATCATGTTGGATCATTATTCTTAATAACCATCCTCTTGGTCAGTCTCTCTCTTTCTTTCCCCTTTATTCTTTCTCTCTAGCTGTGATCTCAACATCACAAAGTGATGATGTGTGCCGAATCAAGAATACCGATTTTCCATCTTATGCCAATATATCGACCTCTTTTAACCCTTTATAGACCACCAGTTGTAATCGCTACGCGCTCTGCAGATCGCGCCGGGGCGCGAATTTTTTGGATTTAATTAGGGTTTTTTCATCGCTTGAAAAAATCTATGGTTTTATACAATATTTCGATAGTTCCGATTTTCTTCACACTAGTACGCCTTTGTGGCAAACATAACGTTTACGTTGAATAAAAAACTCTCTCATGGTTATCATCTCAATCAATATGTCATGTTCTGTTGAAGGGCTCTCGTACAGCTCCATACACTTGTTTCGGCCTTGCACCCTCGTCAGCCGGACAGGCCCTTCGTCTTTTGCCAATCCTTTCGGGGGCTCCTACATATAAGAGATAGGCGACGATGAACGATTTACACAATCGCCGCCAAGTGAAAAATCACAATATCGCCATTGTTCGACACTCGATCGCTTCTGGATGGTGTTTTTGAAGTATTATACCTTCTATTTTGGATATTTTATTAAGATCACGCTCAAATTTCAATATATCTTATAATTATTATTCGAGCAAACACGTCATGTGGTCTGTTAGAAGGCTCTTCTGTGGCCATGCACGTATCTCAAATAATAATTATCATTCATGATATGAGTCAATATATAAGACTGCTGCTTTGATGGGTAGGGTGCATTACGAGCCTATGTGATCTCCTTCCGGTGATCT
Source organism: Parelaphostrongylus tenuis (assembly GCA_019055375.1). Taxonomy (NCBI): domain Eukaryota; kingdom Metazoa; phylum Nematoda; class Chromadorea; order Rhabditida; family Metastrongylidae; genus Parelaphostrongylus; species Parelaphostrongylus tenuis. The sequence goes on along the minus strand of JAHQIW010000203.1, from coordinate 113,423 downwards.
CCACTTGGATCATTCAGTGGAACGCATATAAAAAGCGGTGAGTATGTTGAGTGTTGATTTTGCGCTTGATGCGTTTGAAATCTAGGTCTGTTGATTCTTTCCAAAGGAGTAATGAAGGTGTTTGACTGATTGGATTGCAGCCAGTTTGACCTTTCCAGGCTCTGAAGAAGGCGAACTGCCGAAACGTCAGCTGTCGAATAAAGTTTATTGTAACACCTCGTGTTTTGCTTAGAGAAGAAAATCAGATATACTTTTAAAGCATGCCGAGGTTAATAAACAGTCGGTCTTGAGGTTTGATAATAATAGCGTTCATCACACTACGATGTTGCTTCGACCCTACCACCTAGCTGCTCTTCACGCGTGATCCTTAGTAGTGCTAAACTTGCCCCAAGCAGCTCAGTTGCTGCAATCCAAGTGGAAATTATCTAACTTGGTTTCAAAGAGCGTTGAATTAGTAATCACTGGTGTCCACTGAGAAGCCAACAATTCTTATGCAGCAGCTGACTCTGCACAAAATGGTTTGAAGACCCTCGTAAATAGTGAATGTGAGGAAATGAATACAATCCCGGAAATACCGGGATTCACTTAGTAGATGCAGAGACCGGTTCCGTTGAAATAACAATGCCAGAGTGAAAATGTACAGTTGAATGACATATCAAAGCAAATCATTCTGCCAAGTGTATTCTCCACTCGCGCTCATCAAGCTTTATGAGCTGATGAATTCTTTGGAAATGTACTATACACTCGCATAAGTATCGCGGAGGAGAATAATTGCATATTTGGCATAAATAGTAACATATAGAGCCATTCATGAATCAAGTCAGTGTTTTTATCCACCAAAATCGATTTGATAACAACCCTCGCGTGGCAAAGGTCGGAGGACTTAGTCTACTGCGCCACGAGATTGAACCGAAAGCTGCGTTCGTATTGCAGGTCACCTTTGACCTCTGCTCTGAATGCAGAGCCATTGGTTCTCACATCCGTTCAAAAATTTGACATTTGTCAACCGATCACATCTAATTGCAAACACTTCAGCTGTTGCTTTGCTCGAGAATCAAGTGTGTAATGTTAACGTCGATCAAAATATGAAAGAAAAACTTTGTGTACGATTTTTGTAGGTGGTACGATAACCTCTGTTGGACGTTACACGAAGCGATACAACCTTCCGACAAGAATCTTGCTTGCTGACTCCGAATATTCACTATTCTATGACTATGTCTTATCAAATATGTAAGCCTTCACTTCGCTTCACCTAGTAAAGTCTTGACGAGAGTAGAAATAGAGCATAAACTCCAGATAACACCAGCTTTTACACTGTAGCACGCAATTTTCGTTGAGATTTACGTAGTCTTTGAGTTGACTAATCACTAAAAACCTCGCTATAGAACTTCGACATTATATATATATATATATATACATATATATATATATCATATCATATATATATACATATATATATATATAACATATATATATATATATATATATCCGCAGACTTTCTATTTAGCTTTTCGTAGAACTGTTGCATGTTCCTCCTTGCTACCATTAGTATGGGGGTGTAGTATTGATGGGACCGATGGAGCGGTCGATACGTGTGTGTACCACTAACATGCAATACCAAACCTCGTAAAAGAATATGAATTCTGTGGAATTCCATGTAGTTCTTGTGATTGGTTGAATATAGTCGCTAGGCACGAAAAAACAAGGCAGATTCAAATGATGGCAAAGCTAGTTAATGTCATAGCAAGACCAAAATTGCTCTTGTGCTCACATCCTTGTCGAAGGAAATAAAAGACGAGCAGTCAGGAGGCCTGAGATCACTGTTTCTTTAACCATTGGTTGTACAGTTTCTATTCCAAGCTTTATCTTAAATTATCTGCTTATACCCATTTTTCATGAGATGAAGAAGCAGAAGCAGTAACTCTAGTCCAAGGCAAGTCGTTTCCTTTCTATTTGAATAACTGCGTTTGAAGTGCGTAGAGTTATACAACATCAATAACTCTGAAGAAGTTCTGGCACATGGGAACTACTGTGAATCGCTTGTTGCAGGTTCACAAACGTATCTGGGACGGAGTATTGGATAAAACCTGGAGTATTAGGGATTGGTTATGGTTATAATGTGAAGCCTGGTGATTTACGGAGACACAACAAGGTTTGAAAATTTTCGCACATCAAGATCAAATCTGCGCAAGTAATCATGATGAGTAATTATATTGGCCAACTTCCACCTTTGCAAGTGTAGGTGTACTCCAAATTCAGTTAATGGTGAAGCAAAGTTTCAATAGCTTTTCCATGTAGTTAGAGTTCTCATCATTACTATGGCCTCGTGACTTTGAGTACGGTCCTAAGCCTTCAAAATTTCCAAGAGTTATTGGAATATGGACTTGTACAGGAATTGTAATGCTCTTCGTGCTCTTCGAATGAGCCAAGTACATTAGGCAACATTGTTGTGCATGAGGAACAAAAGAAGCTTACTTGTTTCTGTTTGATACACCATTTTCAAGCAATTTCCTAGACATCCAGTATTCTCGGGTTATGTGCAAAACCTTGAATGTCGTAGGGACTGACCCTCATTCCACCTTTTACGGTGACGCGTGCTAACCACCACAATACCGGCGCGCCAACATCGGCTTGCCAGGCCAAACTGTTGACGGTTGGTTGCTGAGAGATCGATACAATTGTGTCTCAGAAAGAGTGATGGCAGAACGCGCACCGGTAATGCAGTGGTTAGCACGCGTCCTCGGAAAAAGTAAAGTCAAGTTGAATCTCGTCCAACGTTTCAAGCTTATCACTCAGCAATATTGAAATTCCCTTTGCGGACGGTGCCAATTTCAGGAAGAGCCTACCGGAGCCTGCTCAAAGGCTAATGTGGTAGCTTTCGAATGAAATTTATACTTTTTTCGTTAGCAAATGGGGCTTCCATGCCAATAAATGGTCAAGTATGATAGAGCACACCTCAATAGGCTTATTTTTATTAGAAATAGCATGATTGCTCCATGAAAATCCACATTTTCAAAGGGAAAACCAATTATTTACGAGAAAGGTATAGTTTTGATCTAACATTTCTATAACATTTTATTTATACCTGCCCACAATTCAATGGAATTTGCCATTTATTTCCTTCAGTTTTCATGCACTTTATTGCATAAAGTACATAAAAATCACTAAAGTGGCTGAAAATTGGAATGCAATTCGTGTTTATCAAAAAAAAAGTGCTGTTTATTGCTTGCGATTCAACTTCATCGATAAATCTCAACATTTTTTAGTCATAGTGCACTCCAAATTCCTATTTTTCTCATAACATTGCGTAATTTCGTTCGAATTCTTTATTATTAGCTATGACATACGAAGAAGAGATAGAGTTAAACGGTTTCGTTCCGATATTTTCACCCTGTTTAGGCCCTTTGGCAAAAGCGTGCTTATTTTTGGAAAAATTTCGAGGAACTATTTGATAATTGAAATCAAATAAATTTTAACGACGTATTCTATTTCTTGAAAGGCTCATCTTTTTTTTTTCGGCTGTAATAGTCGGAATAAGATTTTGTATAACATTCAAGCATTTCTCCCTAAATAAAGTTTCTTTCATAAACAATCAATGGTCATTAGAAAGGGCAAATCTTGAAAATCTCAACAGTATATTGTTCTTAGAAAGGACTCCCTGTAGCGCTGTAATAGCCAAAAGAATATTAGATTTTAGAAATTTGGACCACTTTCTATATCCGCATCCTGCTTTGACCTCTTGGAAAACCCTTTTTCTGATTCTTGTAAAAATTCCGAAAATTGCTTGATAGCTGAAATTTCGTTGAATTTGAGGGACACTTTGTTGTCAGAATGGCTTCCCCCAAAGAAATCTAACAGTAAAAATAAATTTATCTTTCACGCTCAAGTATTTCCCGTTAAACAAAGCTTTTCTGCTAGTTTTTCGAAAGTTGATCGATAGCTCAAACCCGACTATCCTCTTAGGAACTTTGTTTTTAGAACAATTCCATGTTGTAATGTATCATATGTTGCAAAAAGCGCGGCGATTCAGGACCATTGTCATGGAATCCCACCCTTTGGAGTGCGAAACCCAATACTTTTTTTGAATGTCACGGCGCTCCAAAGACTTCTCCAAAAACCAACTGCGTCTTTAGAATCTTTTGATAAAAATTGAGATCTGCGTTGTCGAACGGTTAGTGAGTTCTGTAGAAAAGCTTTATCCAGTGAGAAATCTCTAAATGTGAAACAACCATTTATCTCGACTGTTACAGCGCGAACAACAAGCCATTTGAGAAATAAAATATACCGTTCAAATTCATTTGATCTTTGCTATGAAAGTATATAGTTTGATAGAGGTTTTTTCTAAAAAATATTAAGCGCTCATGCGCGCAATCCTTGAAATACGGTCGCATGAGACAGAAGTTATTTCCAGAAATGAGGATTTTTGAGACGAATCTGAATTTTCTCAACGAAATAGTTTATTAGAATTGAAATCTAACTATACATTCCAAAAGATCTGCTATGATTTAGAGAAATTGGCTCGCGATTGCAAAACGTCACCCTTTATTTACTATTCCAACGTACTACGGGTTTATTCAAGCTTAGTATCAGAATCAGGATTTTTCAAGCTATCGATTGACTACATAAACACTAGAAAATAGGAGAAAGTGTTCAATAACAGCTGGGAATATAATCCTTTTTGCAAGTATATGCTTGCCCCTTGAAAAGGGAAGATTTTGGGCAGTATTACCGTTAATCTTGCTAAAATGTCTCATACAGGAGACTCGCCAGCGAAACTTCATCATTTTCGACCATCATGTTCCTATGAGAGCTTGAGTAACCCAAATTTGCAATGGAGCCCTGCACCACTCTTCGTCACCGTCCGAACGGCGCGCCCAGCTGAGGGTTATAAAGATCATCGTCGCAAAGGGATGTATATTCATAACATCCTACCACCCGTAAAAGCGGTCAAATAGGAAGAATTTGAAGAAGAAAGAAGTCGTAATCTATACTCTTGTGCATGCACACCATTCAAAGTAATTTTCTGTTTCTGTAGTAATTTCTGTTTAATTCAATAAATTGGTATCTTGGTATAAATTGATATTTTTTAATTTGGTATCATTCGTTTCGAGTGTTCTTGAGATCACAACTCGAATTTTGATATGCCAAAGAATCATTTTTGAACCACGCATCTCATGTGGTCTGTTAATGATGGGCTGACTTATAGAGCCCGATACATGTGTTTCGATCTTGCAACCACGTCAATCGCGCAATTACCCTTTCTCCTTTTTTGCCAATCTTGTGTGGGTGGTCCCCACACTAAGAGTTAGCGATAACGAACGTTTTACACTCTATGACCAGTAAAATTATCACCAAACACAGAGTGTTGTACACCCGATTGCTTTTGGCTAGTATATTTAATAAATCATATTATTGGTCTTTTTTTTTTCAAGACCACAGCTCAAATTTCAATATCCAAAGAATCATTTTTTTTCTAGCCAAGAGCAATCGAGTGTACAACACTCTGTGTCCGGTGATAATCCCACTGCACTTAGAGTGCTAACGTTCGTCGTCGCTAACTCTTAGGGTGGGGAAGGAGCACCCACAGAGATTAGCAGAAGACGAGAATGGGTAACTGTCCGACTGACGAGATCGTAAGATTGAAACACTTGTATCGGACTCTATAAGTCAGCCCATCTTCATCAGACCACATAACATGCGTGGCTCAAAACCAATAAATTGGCAGAGCCCAACAAAGGAAACGTGAAGAAGAAATTTTCTCAGCAATTTCATCTTTGAAAATGGAGGCAAGAAACCACTAATGATGTCAGCTTTGCGGTTTACTACACAGTCAATAACAAACGTGGCGTAATTTTTTTCTAGAAAATTTTCGTGGCCATTAGACCATTGAGAATACGTAGACCAGTAGTAACTTTTGCTGTTGACATCAATTATTCGAAGGTGCATATTAAAGTAAGCAAAAAGATTGTCTTTGTTGAACGCCATTTACTCATTTCACATAGGAACGACTCTTTAGTAGAGTGCAGGAGAAAAGAATCTATGCGATAATTGTCGATGATCTACATAGTGTTAGACGTTGAAGAAGCACTGCAGTGATGCCTGAAGACAAGCTTGGCATTAAGGAAGTGAATGTGCAATTTTAATGATTTCTTGCGCATGGATGAAGTCATGCATTTTTTTTTCAAAGCCTGACGAAATCGTTGCCAAAAGGGAGTATTGCATGAGTATTAATCGAGAAAGCGAATAGTGACCACACGTTTTAGTATAAATAAGTTCGAAAACAGATCATTTAAGACGAAGTGCCTTACTTATGACTGTAAATTCATGCTCTAAAAAGAGACTGCAGCTCATCTGTCTGCCAAATGCCTTTCCCAAACGAAGTCTTGCGATAAGGCGGAACGATCTTGCAAAAACTTTTCACCATTACATTGCAACCGCTTGCTTGTCGTAAGAAAGCGAATACACGTTGAATTTATAATCCTGTAACATCAACATGCCCCGATAAAAGTGTTCTCCTTTCGAAGAGCAATAATAAAAGAGAGAAAGTGTTCAAAGGGCTCAACGAAGTAAGGAACCAGGAAGAGGCAGGAATAATTCAAAAAATTTCTAGTTTATGGAAGCAAAGTAGACATAGCTTCATTGTTAGCTACAGAGATCGCATCATAGGGCAGCGAAGAAATTTAGTAAACATGATAAGCGAATTAGAAAAAGGATGCACGAACCCCCTGCCGAGAGGTATGGTAATTTAGATCCCACATTTTTTTGTGAAATCTGATGGAACACTAATTTTTGTTTATCTGGTAAACTCAAAAAAGCAAAATAATTTAAAACTAGTCAGCTCTTAATCTGAATCGAGTTAAATTCTCCTAACTCTTACTGGAACGGCACTAAAGCAATCGAGATGATTCTTGTTCAGGAGGTCGTTCCAGACTTACGCAATGGGGGACCGTTGTGACCATATAGTCCGACAACCGCCTTCATTGATAATTTCAAAGAGAGTGTTCTAGGATTTCAAAAGATTGGTGTCGACCAGCATCCAACGACATTTGTAAAGTAAAGCAAAGATCACGCTTCAATCCGATGTCGGTCGTGGACGATGAATACAAAGCATTTGATTATAGCAGAGATGTCACATTCATTGAAAATTCATTGAAAGAAATTTTTCTTCTCGTCGGAAGGTGGTTTTTCGAAGACGATTTCTTGTCTGACGATTTGAAGACATATTCAACCATCTATCTTGACAATTTCATCAGTAATCTAATGGCGTTTCGCTACTGAATCACATCGTTATTTTTCAGTCATTTCGCCCCCAGACATTTCATATATGTATTATTATTTTACAGCGTCTACAATTACTCTTTGAATAGTTTTTGAAAATGTGGAGGCTCTTCTTATTGAATTACTGCCTGCATTGCTAAAGTGTCCAAAACAATGTTTTGATCGATGATGATCGACTACTTATGGAAAATGTTTCTAATTTTTTTTAAATAAAGTGTAGGCCTTTGAATGGTCATCAGCTAAGCAGAGTTGTCCATTGAAAGAAATTTCGATGAATGTAGATTTCATTTGACTTCACTCTGAACGTGGTTTCGGATCAATGCTGTTTATGAGATAGGTCTTTCGTGAATCACTTGACGATCGACTTCATTTTCTTAGTTGTCAAGCTTCTTCTTCCTAGCATACTCTATTAACTCGCGAGCAAACTGCGCAATATTGTCGCTGACGCCCTTTACTATTCACTTGACTGCCAACCAACGTCATTCAATGTTCTTCATACCGTATTTTTGTTTTCACTGCTAAGCATCTTTACGCTTAGGTGTATCCAATATTTTGCGGATTGTAGAATAAAAGGCAGCTTAGATCTAAAACGAGTGCAAAATATCCATTCTTCTCAGTTAGCATATCTTGGAAACGTAAAATATTTGTTGTCAGGAGTTTCTTGTTCTAGGTTGAGCGGTTTTCCTGAGACGTAGACACAGACCGGCTATAGGGCAATCTTGGCACGTACTTTAGCAAAATAACCTCCAACTATTGTGTGAAAGTGTTTAGAAATGAGATTGTTCAGATAAACTTCAATCAGGTGCGATCTCGCCAAAGGTGACAATTATGGCATTAACTTCCAGCACATTTTTAGCACTTTATTTGATCCGTCATCACAATGTTTTTGCACTGTACGGATCCAAATACTTCTAGCATTCAATTTGATTTCTTTGTCTTTTTCTTGAACGGCGTAGAATACTGGAATACTTTGTAATCTTGAGATAGCCTTGCTGTAGCGTTCCACATGGCGCTGTTGTGGATTGCCTGAGAAAGGTGGGGGTGGAGCTGAGCTCTATGTGCGCTACAACGAACATACCAACCTCTCAACCACAGCGCCCCTTGGCATTAATTATTACTCATGAATCTTGTTTTTTTATCAGCTAATATAAAGTGTTTGTAGTGTGTGTGTGTAGTCAAAGTGTAAAAAGAGTACATCTTCCCTATTATCGCTAACGCTTCGGCAAGAGGTTTATCAGAGGCATGATGATTCAAGTCGGATGTCCACCACGAATATTCTTGTGATGTTCGTCTTCGTAGTCGTGGCATCGAGACGAATCGACTCGGTTGGATCACTGTGTGGATGAAGCCTCAGTATCGCCATTTCATACAGGACTCCAGTCACAGTGAAGTGACCTGGCATAATTCGGCATTTCTTCAAGATACAGGACAGCCCTAAGGCGTTTGCCGGCGGATATTACATCCTCCACCAATCACAATCCATTCTGCATCATTCGAATCGTTATGAGATGACAGATAAGAAAGCACACCTTGAACTCCAAGTTACAGTGATCCTGGGTGTGGATGGTCAGTAAAATTCTAGAGCAGACAAATTCAAATATATGTTTTTTTATCGCTTGACTATTTACTGCGGTCAATTTGTCAGGCGGAAAAATTTGTTACATCTTTGTAGAAAATACTCAATTTAGGAGCATTTCTAGCCCCACACTTTGCAGAACATCGTTGGTTTCATCCACACATAACTTTAAAAAAGCGTAATTACAATCTTGTCGCAACCAGTTTTTCTATGAATGCACGCCCACAGAGGAAATCAAGCATAAAAGGTACGATAGTCAGATTATCAGTACATCGTCAACATCACGTGCTGTTCATTAACTAGAAACGATGCGACAAAGTATAGTAGTGATCGTCGTGTTGCTGTTTCTGCTTACAACGTTCACGTTGCCGGTGACACCATCAAAGTGGGTTGAGATTTCCTCAATTCAATTGTTCTTTTTTCTGAAGAAAATGTCCTTATTTTTGACTCTCGGATATTTCTATTATATCATATCCCACTTTGTAAAAAAAGAATTAAACATCAAATTGTGTCCTGAAAATGTCCTTTGTACACGTGTGAAAAAAATGAATAATAATATGTCATTTCAAAAGATAACGGTACGGCGTTCTGATCATAACATTAACTTATTTTGACGATTTTCTGAAGCCTGACGTCCATGAAAGAGGCAAATATTTGTGGTATAACTAAATAAGTGATTTGAATTTACGCTCGAGAATCAAATACTGTGATGCACGAATACAAAGTCGCTTAAATTGGGTCTTCCCATTAGTTTCGACACTAGAGCAATAAATACCAAATCTATTAATCAGAAGTAATTAAAATTGTCTAACAACACCATGAGCGCATGTGGCGCAGTGGTTAGAGGTGCCCTGCGTCGCACACGAGGTCAATGGTTCGATCTCGCGCTCATGGCTCACCAAGCCATCCATCCCTACGAGGTCGGCAAATTGGTACCAGACAGGTCTCAGACTTGTGTGGGAGGATAAGCAGCACTGACTCGGTTTAGCGGGAGGCCACCGCGAGTCATTGTAAAGGCCAGATATGCATTCAATCACCTCAAACAAAGTTAAAAATTGAAGTCGAATGCATGGCGCATCCCTCAGGGATTGATCAACGCCGAGAGCTTTATCCTTTATCCTTTTAACAACACCATTTGGAATATGCGCCATCACCTGAACACATTTCAGTCATCTCTCAGGCAACAGATAGGTACCGCGCTCATAGAACTTGCCATTCAAAGAAATTTGTTGTTTCCCGACGAAAATGATTCGTGTCATATGGAATTCATCCATGTTTCTTTCACTTTCTGCATGCTGCTTTAACATTCTGCTGGATGCCGCATGACCACAGGCAAAATTGTCGGCAAACTCCTTAATTGTCAAAGTCGGACTCCTCCAACTGCTTCTACGGCCGCCTCTCCATCAACTTCGCGTGCACATTCGAATCGCAGTTGGTCCTTCAAATTGGTGTTTCCACCGTGGAAATTAGCAAAGAACCGAAACGTTGTTTGCCTGGACCCAAATCCTTGAGCTTTGACATGGTCGGTATTTTCAAGGGGGTCTATGCATCGCGTTCGAGTTCGTACTCGCAAAGCAGCAAATTGAGACAAAGGTTTTGTTCAGAGGTCATGATGCGACAAATATGGGCAAATTTGGTACCAAAAGAAAGTTAGAAAATTCTACACGAAGCGGTGATTTGATACCTGAGAGATGGCAGCAATGTGTTCAGAGTGATTGCGCATTCTTTAAACAGTGTTTGATACGCAGTCTAATTACGTTTAGTAATTAAATTCGGTGTTTATTGCTTTAGCATCGAACTTATGAGAAGACCTAACATTTATAAACTTTTAATGCACGCTGGGCTTACATACTTGGCTGTAGATGTCTAGTACAAGATAGGGTAATAGGATATTCAAACTAATGATGGTCCGCATATCCATTTCCAGCAATTTCATTTATGAATTCTGGCGGACAAATCATCGAGTACGCCACTTTGGTCTGGTTTTAATGTTACTCAGCTATAGAACTTCTTTGTAGTAATCTTCTCTGTTTTGATCGACATCACTGCTAAGAAGATCTAAGTAGTGGCCCATTTCAAATCGGTGTAAATACATTTCAGGCTGTAAATCTTTAACATGTTGATGGAAGAGTAGGACCCTAGTCTTCTACTAGGTTGGAAAGAAAGTTTCCATTGTTTGATAAAGCATTCAAAACTTATGCATATATTCAGACATCAAACAAGAACGCCTGTTCTTCAAAATACAGGCCATCATAATTCACCACTTTTTGCCATCGGTCCGCCAGGTTTCGGATCTGATCGAAGTACCACTCCTTCCGCTTTGAATCAGAGAACATGCATCTTCAGCTTCATCGAAAGATACAAATCGGCGACCTTCCAAAAAGTGTTGATTGAGCGGAAAAGACCGTGATCAGATGGAGCAAGGTCTATGCTATAAGGTGGATGCGGTAGAATCTCAACTCCGTCCAATTCCTTAAACTTGCCTTGATCTTCTTGGCTGTGTGTAGTCTGCGTTGCCTTGCTGAAACAAAGCGCGCTTTCGACAAATTTTCGACAATTCCATTCTTTAGCAGATATAGACAAATTATATATCAATAGATGCGCAAGAAGTAGACCTTTCGAATTATATGAAAATTACACACGATTCATGCAAAAAAAAAAACGACATTCCCATCCAAGCGATGGAAACTTCCTTTCCAACCTAATACTATTTCTCCTCTAATTTGGAAGAGCTGCTTAGTATCCGAGTGATCCTAGAGGGACATCCTCCGACCACTCCGTTTAGCTGAAATAAAACTTTCAGATGTGGAAGAAGTAAATGGTTGTGCATACATCCGGCGTCCGCACCCTTTCTAGTAGACAGCGATCAACGTTTGCGATAGTTTTGATTATTTTCCGGAAGGTTATATATTATTAAAATCTGTTTCTAAAAGATCACGTATGACTTCAATATTGGTCGTTTTTTGACCAACTTTCAATTTGAGTTGAACTTGTTGAATAAATATGAATTATATTTAGGTTAGAATCATTTTTTCATGTGCTGCCTTTTTTAACAGGCTATCGCATTTTTTGCATCACACATTGTTCTTTTAATCATCCCCAAGCCTTTTTCGTCTATATTGATACATACAATCGAAATTCTAGCTCTGATTCCACTATATCTTAATTGCTGAGTGTTGAACAATGTGGACTCACCATAAATATAGACACCAAAAATCAGATCAGTCGAACACTGAAAACACATGTTTTACAACAACATTTTCACCTTCATAGCCTGAATAAAGTAGCACTGCTTCAGTGACGAACAGTTTATTGTATAGAAAAAAAATGTGGTGGCACAGGCATACTGAACGACTTCGAGTGTTTGATTCAAGATGACACGGTTTCGGCGACTCTGAAACGACTCTTATTTGAGATCTGTTTTGTTTTTTATGGCCTTATTTCTGCGCTCTTCTACTTTTTCACTGTTTGAAAACTACACGCGAGCGAACCATTTCAAACTTAAACTGAAAAGTGTAAAATCTCGCACTTATGGCGAATCTTTTTGTTGTTGTACTTTCGCTCTTTTCCAGAATACGAGTGAAACGGCAACTTTACAATCCATACTTTCTGTACAGTGGATTCAGTCCGTACACGTTTGCTGTCAATCCTTATATGGCGAGTTTATACACTGGATACGGTAGCACTCTTTACGGTGGCGGCGGATACGGTCTTTACGGCAGATATGGTGGTTATGGAATGCCGTATGGACTCTATGGAAAATAAGACATACTATATCCTTCTTATTTTTGATTTGCGACATGGATTTTGAATCCTAAAATGATCTTTTGTATATTATGATTTGCCAATAAATTATTGATCACTACCAAGTTTCACTTTTCATGACTCAATGACGTGAATTATTGGTCGTAAATGTTCAACCGTATGCTAGCCAGCTTCCTTTACAATATTCTATAGTGCGCGTACTTTTTCGTAGATTGTCGTTCATCAGGCTTCTTTGATTTGTGTGCAACAGAGAAACGTTGGTGTTGTTGATGATGGTAGGCACGTGAATCCAAAAGGACACCTGCAACGATTATCTCGTCGATTGAAAGGTTTTTCAGCGCAATCCTATACATATGATGCCAAAACATTAGTAATACACATCACATGAACGAGATTGTTCTTGTTTACGTAGAAAATTCCGATTCATCGAATACACTGCGTCGCTCAGCGTTGTATAACGCCATTTCATGGGGAGCTTAAGGAGCAAATAAGGAATAAAGAGTGCTGTTTGAACAACATTTATTTTTACACATGCATTCTTCGCTGACTATATGATTTGGTTCTTTTTCAGTAACGATGGTAAGCACGAGTAATAAATGATGGGCATCGATTATAATAAATCATCTGCATTTCGATATGCTTACCATGACGGCTTTACGCAAACAATACGAATTAATTCTGGCGAGACTTTATCTGACTTGATTAATACAGCTAGTTTCCTGAGGCTATTAGCATGAACACTAGAGTGTTTTAGATTTTTTGGCACATGAAAGATCTCTCAAAGTTTACTCACCAGATGTAATTGCGCGCTTGAAAAGTGAGAAATTTTGTGAGTAGAAATGAGCCTGACAATTAGGACGATGGGATACTATTTCGCTTTAGACTTCTGTGAGAGGTTAGAAGGTGGTCAAATTTTTACTCGCAAAAGTCAACACATTGTAACTTTCTATTATGTCTCCTTTCGACCGTTTTTTATAGACCCGCTCAAAACGATATGATCAGATAAGGATATAACATGTTTTGAGCTGCTAGGTCTATTGCTATACTGGCGTCTGTTTCGTCCTATTGGGACTCGTTAGTAGCACCCCCCTCGGTTCAGTCGATCCTTAGGGTCAATTACAGTGTCAGGTAATTCTATTATCCGATTGCGGTAATTTTTACTCGGTGTCGATTCATTCATAGAGGATTAATTAGCCTCAGGGATCGGCTGTACGGAGGGAGGGTGCTATTGTTGAGTCTCAATAGTACGAAACAGGCGCCTGTATAGCACTAGACCTAACGCTCAAAACCTGCTATATCCTTACTATTATGTATCAAAATGATAATTTGTAATTTTTCTTTGCATATCTAAATAACTTTGTATTCAAGGAGAAGTCTGCTTACTGAACAACCATGTGATGAAGATCTGAGAATATGAAAACAGGCTGGAAATGGGAATGGAGCCATTTGCAAACCACAGCGGTGTGTTATTGCACTATGCCTTACTTGCGAAACATTTCAAAGTAGGAATAATCGCTCAGAATTGACTAAGCCAACTTACGAGAAATCTAAAAATCCAAAGCAAGTTCGAATCTCTTTACTTGTTTCTGAACGAGCTTCACGGAAAGCAAAAGGACACTTTGGTGCTGGTGGTGACACTTGTATTGTCGAACTTCGAATCTCACAATCTGAAGTTCCAAAAGTTTTCGCATCTTCTCCAGTAATCAGCTAACAAATTACCTTTGCATTTCTCTGGCGGTGGTGTGGAAAAAGTGATAATAAGTGGAATGGTTGTCTCGATGACGTCCACGAGCAATGGGCAGCAATAAAAAATCCCATTACTAGGTTGACATGTGTACCCCGCCTAGAAACGTGATAAGAAAGCAAGTAAAGTTATTGTAAGTCATCAGCAGTTTTTAGATTCAACAAAATACCTCAAGGTTCTATGAATCCATGATCTGCACTCAGTAAAGTGGCTATATGTAAACTCGGTTATTTCTATTCGTCTTTCTTTCTTCATTAATGGACTCAATGGCTAGTGCCTTCACAAGTTCACCATTCATGAAATTGGGCTTACCTTTGGACATGGTGCTTCCAGTTCAGGACACTGTAGGTATTCCCCATCTATCATTAGAGGATACTCACCATTACTACATGCAGGCGTCTCCTCGCTGGAATTGTGACATTGTTATCATTCAACTAGTAAACAGAATACGAGTTAAAGTTAATCAGAAGTTAATGCGCAAAGATTTCTACTTTTATCATTAAAAATTAATAGGAGTTAGTCACTGGCAAAGCTTTTTTGAAAACTGTCAATTTATCTGGTAATAAGGCCAACATTTTTCGTCTTATCAAAAAATGTTGTTAGCATTTTAATCTCACTACAACTTGACTTATGGATACCAGAGAGGGTGATTAAAATCAACCGTGTGCTCTCTCCAAAAAACAACGATAGCGTTTTGATTCATCCTTCTTTTGAGCTGTGCCAATACACTAGAATTGATAAAGGAAAGCACCTAGTAACTGGAAGAAGAGGAATAGTCAAAGTTGTAGTTGCAACGGTAGTACTCCTGAAGATTTTTAACCGACTGAATGAAGTTGTAGTTGTTGGCCGCTCCGCTTGGCAGCATAGATAACCATCTTGTTCGATGCTTTCCATACATTCGTAACCATCAGTACATAGAGGCGAGTCAAGAGAGCACAGTTCACCATTACTAAATAGAACATAAATTTACTCAGTAGGTCAATCAACATTAAATGTCTCCCACTGAATCGACTGTTTTGAAGAACATTGAAGAACTAGAACTAAGTACGAGTTTAAATGTATGAAAGGTACAGTTTCCATGAAACAGCCGGTGATATGACATGATTTTTGGGCCGAAAATCACCTATTATCGATACAATTTTTTTCAAAACAATGTCTGTCTGAAAATGCGCAGAGGTATTGGAACAGTATCCTAAATCATAACAGTGGCATGTAGCAGTGGTTAAAGGTGCTTCTGGGCTACAGATATGTCTTTGTATACTTACTACATTTTAGGATAGGCATGCCCTCCATCATTATAGTCTATGATTTTCTATCAGGCTTGTTTGGAAGGATAAAAACAATGGCCTAATGCACTTGCAAGCCATTCAATTATTGTATAGGCCACATATACATTCAAAAACTTCGCTGCGCAATGAAGTGTACAAATTACAATTTCAACATCAATAAGCGGTCGACTAGCCATATAGACTATAAGGATGAAGCTCCAGATCAAATGATCCTGATAAAAACTTCCTGACCTCAGAGAAATGAGAGGCATTTTGAACTCGAGACAGAGTCGAAGCAGCATTGTGCTTGAGTGATGTGCACTACCAGCACTGTGTTTCCCCCAGTCTGAGCAAAAATTACTCCTTTGATTTGCAATTGTCACTTCTTGAACTCTTCTCGACACACTTGATTTTTATTGTTTTTCTGCGACATACAGATGATTCTGAATTAATCAGAATTTATTACAATAGAGAATAGGAACAGGCAAAATTTTTAGGATATGTGAAGTACGGTAGAAGCCTCCAGCAAGCTAGCAAATTCATCAAGCTGCACAACGTTGTAATTTTGGTATGAATTTCATTTAGCAATGGAAATAATCTGTGGTTAGAATATTGCTTTACCATGAAATAGGCCGACATGAGCAATGTTGTGAGAAGTTCCACAAAAGATGTTCAACCGCCACGTGGCGGCAGTGAATCTCTACGTGAAAGTCGCTAACTTTTATGGGCGTCGTATGTAGAAAATTGGTCTTTATTTGTAGAAACAGTTAAGATTTTTCGAGCAAATGAAAGACTACACTTTTACAAGTCCAAAAGCGATCAGTCATCCAGAGCCATGATGCCGAAGAAAAGTCCTGTATGATATTTGAATGGCCCATCCTCATGTATGGAGAAATACTAGTATCTATTCCATTCCTTTCATTTCTTACGACCGTCGTCCATAGACGTGCTCGGATTCTGACTTACATTCGACTGCAAATCTCGACCTGTATTTTCCTTTCCTCACTGACATTCTAAGAGCTGCCTAAGCGGTAAGTCCATGGGAATGAGACAGACGTTCTCGGCACTTCACTCTAGGCAAACGCTAAAAATTAAGTCGACTGTAAGCTTGTCGTTTTCCCACTTTGAGCCTTAGAGAACACTAGCAAGTACATTAAACAGTCAACTATCAGCTTGAGAGTGATGATGGGTTGAATAATGAAGAACACATTTAGGGTTAATTTTTTTTCAAATTTCTATTGCTGAAGCTCTTTATTGAAAGATAAAACAAAGCTTTCGGTGTCGGTCATTCCTTGAGGGTTGCGCCATGTATTCGTCTTCAATTTCTAGCTTCGTTGGAGGCGATTACTTGCTTTTATAGTGAATCGCGGTGGGCTATCGCTGTATCGAGTCGGTGCTGCTATCCTCTCAGACATGTCTGGTACCAATACATCGAGCTCGGAGGAATGGAAGGCTTTGTGAGTCTTGGGCGCGAGATCTAACCATCGATCATTGAGTGATATGTATCGCAGAACACCTTTTACCACTGCGCCACACGAGCTCATGAGCGTGTAATTCTCTTACAAACAATTTTGGACTTATTACCTAACATCGTTGTGAATGAAATGCCGCAGATATCTGTCATCTTTACAATCTGACTTTTTGAATAAAATTCTATAGTATAAATATTAACTAGTTGCATTTGGTCCAAAATCCATGGATCAAATCGCGTTCGATTTAGTTCCTACTGCTCTTGAATGACTGACAAATTTCTTCCTACCTAACACGATTGTTTGGACATTCCATCTTCACCTCCTTTGGGCAGCACCATCGCTGCTCATTAATCACTTCACAAGTCTCGTCCTTCCGACAGCCGGCTGCACATACAGCTCTGGCTCGTTGACCGCTTGAGCAATCGGCTAAGGAACAACATACGCGGTTGCCGAATGGTGCCAGCGAACACTCAAATCTGGAAAAGATTTTCCTGCTAGAAGATCAAATTCTTAGGTCCACTCCGCCTCAAAGTGAAATTGAGGCAACTCCTATGGCAACAAAAATTTTCTTCCTTCCAGTACATGGAGACGTTCAATTGAAAAACCACTACAGCAATGTTTGGCTCGTTATTCAGTAGCACAGTAAGGCTCAAAATGTCATTTTGTCACGTAAAACGATCTGCTAAATCGATTACGCCGCAGAAAAATTATCGCTTTCGTAGATATAGTCCTCCACTTTTCCCTTTGCGAACAAGCGCTCTCCAGATGAAATCGAATGGGTTCCGGAAACGACTGCCATACCGTAAAAGTTCCCTCTAATTGTCCAACTCTGTCGTGAAATTTGAAATACTGCAACAGCTTGATTTATTGTCAACGGTTCCGTAAATAAGCAGTGACACTGAAACTTGACGATGAGTTCAGTGAGGCGAATGCTCTTGATTTGTGAAATGTAGTAGTTTCCCAACAGAGGTCGACGTTTTCCCCCTTTCACAAACGAGAGTATCAAAAAGCGAAGCGATATAGTCGGCTTTCCTTGACTGACATCGATCGACTTATGAGCTTCAAAAGTGGGAAGTGGCGTGCTTTGTACGTAAAGTGATTTCTCAAACTATATATCTTTCTTTGCATGATTTCGTGTGAATTCTCCAATAACTTCGTATATTGCACAGATCTTACAACTCTCGCTGTGCAGCTCATTATTTCACAGCATCATCATCCACAACTCATCGCTCGACTTGTTCACCATCGAATCGAAGCGTTCAATTCCGAGGAGAGGGAAACACCGCAGCGTTAATCGATTAACATTGTTCTGCTTCACCACATATGTGGACCTTTTATCGACCCCTGAGCAGCAGGACACTTGATAGACTTATCAGGAGATCCGACTAGCGACTACGCCATGGGATGCACATGTACTTAATCACTACACTTCCTACTTCCGATTTTTAAAAAGTCTTGTAATCAAAGAGGGCCATGTTCTTACTATATTGAGAGATCGACTAACATTTATTAGAGATCTGTTCAACCTGATACAGTAGATGTAAAGAAAAAGATCCATTACCCAACACTGCAAGGAATCTTTGAACAATCTCTGCCAGCAGCCCGTCCATTTCCACTGTACTGCCGGGACCGCAGAATGTTGTGAATGAATGGCAGCAAATGCTAACGTTAGACGTTCGAAACGGGGCACAAACTCTAAAAAGATCTATCACCAGCAAATGCATTCTCCTTTAATCTACTTCACATACTTACCTATATATCCTACTTGATGATCTTTTCTAAAAAGCGCGGAAAAAGAACGTATACGACGAAACAAAAAGGGTGTTCGATTATCAGAATATAGTATCGCAAAATATGCAGTCAACAAGAGTGCGTGTAGCCTGATGTTTGTTGCTTTAATACCGCTCCCCAAAGTCACTATGCCTTCCCGTCCAGTGACAATTAACCAGACTAGACTGAGAGGATAGCAGCAGTGAACTGATACTTCGTTATGCCACCAGATGTCGATGTATTAGGTGTACGAATATCACTCCGCCGTTTATTAATATTTGCTGTGATACTAGTAAAAAAAAAGATATGCAAATTCCTTTTTTGGCTTGAAAGTGCGTTGAGAACGCCATTTATGTATATATATATATATATATATATATATATATGTATATATATAAAATATATTATATATTTATACCCAGTAATGTAGAGTAATGTACAAGACTTTCGCGTCAGCCAGGACTAGAACCTGCACCTCACATTATCCGGGAGCGCGTACTCTAACCCTTTACACTACTGACGCCCATTTTACACACCACTCTTTCTACGCTAAAGCGCATCTGAGTTCAGTGTCGATACCAACTACCCGCGCCGGGCCATTGCCATTGACGGCTGGCGGCTGTCAGATAGATGCGCTGTACCGTAGAAAAAGTGGTATGCAAAATGGGAGTCAGTAGTGTAACGGGTTAGAGCACGCGCTCCCGGATAGAGTAAGGTGCGGGTTCTAGTTCCGCCTGATGCGAATGCACATCACTCTATGTTATTGGGTATATTTATGAAAACATACCACCCGCTAAAGCGGTTAAATAAAAATAATTCTATACGTTTATATATGCAAAATATTTTATATAATGGTTTTGTAGAACTTTGAAGATGACTTTTGTATCCGAAAAACGCCTATGCTTTACTTTTCATATTTAGTTCGAAGATAACTGTCGCCGACAAGAAGGAAAACTTTTACTTATGGCATAGTGACTGGAGGCGAAAAGAGCATTTCATTTTAACAATCTGGAGGAGATCATGGAGCGTACACGGCCAACTAGTCAAATTGACTGCAAAACAGAATATTTACGGAAAGGTTTGGTGTGCATTCGGTGGGGCCAGAGAGACGTCCTCCTGCGAGCTCTTGATATCTGGTGAAACGATTAATGTAGCAATTTATCAACAATATGTAACGATCAGACCATGAATTGCAAAGAAAACGACCGCAAAGGGTCGTAAGATTCGAACTCATGTTGCAAAACCAATCAAAACTTTATAAAAAGCTGAGGATGGAGACTTTGAGAGATTTTGCTTTACCCGCTTTACTCTCCCGACATTGATCCATCAGATTACCACTTTAAATCTCAAATTCGAACTACAAATTAGCAAATTTTCAAAAAATTTGCCAAAAATTTACCACTCCACTCAGCAAATTTTTCCTAGATGGCATTCGCAACTTAGAGTAGGAAAATCTTATAGTTAGTGATGAAATCATATTTAAATAGTCTTCAGTGTAAAAATTTTTGTATTGATTGAATATTTAAACCCTTAAAATGGTGGAGTCATATTTCTACACCTAATACAGGCCAGATATGCTTGAAATTACTAGACTGAGCAAAAAGTTCCTGTGAAATTTTTGAAAGCTCCATTTCTGACCTCTTCGTGTGATTTTTCGTTGATAGTTTTGCATTTAATTCTTTAGTACATTGATTTCAGTGTTTATTGAACAGTATGATTTACGTGTATTGATCCGGCATTATTGGAGAAATAGTTTAACGATTCTAAAAGCAGCCAATTAGATTAGTATGATTTGAAAAAGACAATTTTGACCTTGAAGACATGCTTCGTTTTGGCCGACCATCTGCTTTTGTTGAAAGTGAATTGCAAGCCGTTTTGCTTGCTGAACTTTTATCAAGCACTAATGATTCTGCTGGAGTTTGGTGTTTTGCAGTGGACCGTTGTTAGTAAGTTGTATCAACTTGACTATGCCCACAAGGAGTTCGCTAGTACCTGCATAAGCTCATCGAAGCATAAAGAAGCACAAGAGGTTGAACGGCATCGAAGTTCTACCGCACCCCTACCCCTCCCCTCTCGCCTACAGTCCAGACGTTGTTCCATCCGTTTATAGCCTCTTTCCATCAATGCAATACTTTTTAATGGCCGTCGATTTGTGTCATTAAATGAAATTGAAGAAGCATGCAAAAAAGTGTTGGATTCAAAGGGCCTGTAATGGTATTTCGAGCAGATTCGGAGTCTTACAGAACGGTGGCACAATAGTCGTAGACAATGGAGGTCTTTTTTTTTGAGATTAGTCATTACTTTTTTGTTGTTAATTTCCGCAGAAAACCAAGACCTAAAGCTAAATTTAAAAGCTCTATACTTTTGAGGATGGTGACTGTTTATTTCAAACGTTTTTATGCTTATTGCAGTTCAGTATAGTAGCTGCAAGAAAAACGGTCTTTTATGAATATTTTTGGGAGCTTTATCGCTATATTCGATTTTTTCGGAATGAAGTGTAATTAAGTGGGTGACATTACCCTTTCTGACAGTCTGAACAGAGCCTTAATTGCTGCCGATTGCTGCTGATCACCGGATGACTGGCTAAAATATATGTGTGAAGAATGATATTAAACGTTTGAATCATAGTAATGAAAGAAAATTATCTCGATCTTAGAAGAAACGTTGTGAGATGTGCTTGATCTGAACTACTATTTGTTTTCTTTACCTTGTTTGATAAGCACAAACTCATACAATTCGGGCTAATGTAATAGATTTAATCTCGATCGAATTACTACAATTCAATTATTCAAATTCGACTTATTTCTAGTAATCAATTAAGCGTCAAGATACGCTATGCCATATAAAAATTACTAACATCCATTCATTGAACATTAGTCGATGATATTAAGGCCATTTTGTGACTTCGATTTACCTAAAACTATGAATAGTAAGAGTTCTCCGATTCTATTTCTAACATAGTGCGGGAAATACTGAAATATTACCTGGACAAACGGATTTTTCCGGTGGTACGGGAGGAGAGTGACTTGGCCTGGCCTTACAGCACATGTACATTCCTTCCCGGCTACTCGGCACACACTTATGATCATCAGGACAATTTTTCTTCACACGAGGCAAACACGAATACTGTGAGGGATATCTGAATGAAGATTTCTATTATGAGAGTCCCCAGTATTTGTATACTATTGTGATGCAATTTGAGATAGAATTTTCAGAATCAAGAAGAAAAAAGCCTGCAAAGTTCGAATACCCGCACAGCCTCCAAAGAAGAAAAAGGAGGGCTCATTGAGAAGTTCTTTGCGCGGCAGAGACAATAATATCTTCAGTTCCACAGGTCAAGTTTTTTAGAAGATTTACAACATGAAAGGTTCAAAATCTCTTCTGTGATCTTCTTCGTACATTCGCTTCACACCTGGATTACCGTTTGGTGACGACAGTTGAAATCGCTGCGTTTGACCCGAAAAACAAGCGTACCTAATCGGGATGTTGTTCTCCGTCCATAGAGAATCCTCGAGTTTTTCTTATTAATTTTATACTACAGGGTTTGTGTATAAAGAATTGCGTTCGTTTATTACTTAATCATACAGTTACTGCCATTCAATCCCATCAGGTTGCGCTAAAAATATTACGTGAAAAGTTTTTAGTTTTGATACCTCTCATACCAAGTAATGCTCATAAGTAATCATAGTGTTTGGAATTAGAGAATAACGGATAGTTTTCTTCGGTTTTTGATGAGGTGACTGAATGCATATCTGGTCTATACAATGACTCGCAGTGCCCCACTGATGTATCAAGATGAGGATACTGTTCTCTCAAACAAGTCTGGCACCAATTTACCGAAATCAGAGGAATGGAAGGCTTGGTGAGTCTTGGGCGGAGACCAAACCAACCACCAATTAATCGATCATGTGTGCCGCAGAGTACCTTTAAACCACTGCGCCTCACAGCTGTTATAACAACAAAATATAAAAGAAAATGCAGCTGCAATTTTTGGGAAAACCACCAATCTATCATGATGATGAAAATGACAGGCTACTAGCGATATGGGTGAGAGCAGAATTCGAGATATCTTGGAAAAGTTATTATTCACTAGTGGTTTGGTTTTGACACGAGCTTCAGCAACGACGAGTTTTATTCACTGAGTTGTATGCGACTCAAAACGTTTCCACCTTACTTTGTTAGTTGACTCAACGCTTTACATTCCTTATAGACATAAACTTGATAACATACCTATAAGTGTAATGATTGCAAGACACTGGATGTGTGCAGCATATACCCTGAATACAGCTGGATCCTGATGGACACTGGTCGTTACAGGTGCGTACATGACGCGATCCAGTCAATGTCATCATGCCAGGTGGGCACAGTTCTGAAGTACTGAACACGAGCAGTATTTTCAAATAACAGTAAAATTCTAGCACAAGTGTGTTGATTTGACTGTTTATTTTCAACAGGTGTAAGCTTCGAATGAGCCTTAGAAACTTAACATCTGCTTCACTACAGTTTTATTTCGAAAATCTACAGCAGGAAAATGAGCGACACTCTTTTCCATTGATTTAGTCATTATTCAATAGATTGGGAGACGTGAAGAGCAATGGTGGAACATCGTGGCGGAAAGGTTGTGATGTCCGTCGCGCTGCACATGGAGCGGGGCTCTACCCCCAACTCTCTCCGGCAGTCAACAACAATGCCCAACGCCACAACTAGGCTATCCTCGAGATTGCAAGGTGCTTCGATCAACCAGTATTCTGCGACGTTCAAGAAGAAGACAGAAAACGAACTGAATGCACTAAGTACTAAGATCTGCACAAGAAAAAAAAAACATTAAGGGTGGATCAATAAAGTGCAAAGAAAAGTGAAGAGCAATGGTGGACATCGCGTATGCTCTTTTATTCAATCGCGTCACTGACCAATGAAGTCTCACATCCTCTAGGATCTAATATTGGTAACACTTTGCTTTAAAAAAAGCTCCGTCCAATCTATGAAAGGACACAAGCTGACTTTGGTAAAGCTTCTACCCACTCTGACTGAGCTATGCTAATATTGCAGAGAAAGTTGACTTGATTAACCTTCAGCAACGTCATGAGAGCAATAAAACCTTCGAGTGTTCTCCGAACCTCATGACTAAATCATGTAACCTTTCCAAAAAAGAAATGAAAAATACTGAACAGATTAGAAGAAATGTTGGATTAGCACCCTATCCGAAAAAGGATCTCTAGATAGAAAATGAGAAAAAATATCAAATGTTCACAGATAAATGTGCTTAGATATCGGAAACAGTATGATGCTACTCATGCGATCGCAGTTTTGTCTACCCTCCGATAGATAAGCAGCTATCCTTCGGATATTGAAGGAAGCCGCCATAATTGATTGAGCAAGTGAACTTCAGGTTTCAGTACTACAATAAACAATCCTTAACAACTAAGTCACTTCTCATCAAAACTTCCAACCCGCCAATGACATTTTTCATAATTCAGTTTGGTCATACACCTGAATGGTTCGCACTCACTACTCGCACTGACACTGACATTAGGATCTCCTTGCTTACCGATAGAACAATCGGTAATCATTGTGCTAGTTGAGCCAGCATGTAAATTTCACTGAGAAGTGTGAATATTTCGATTTCACTTCTAGTAACTGATTATTGGTCGAGGCTGGCTTTTTCTTGGCATCGCTAAGTAACCATTATTATTTCTTCTCCGTGGATTATTTCATCACTCTAACTTGTGTAGATCATAGGGTAGTATATTGCATGATAACTAAATCTTCCGTAGCATATACTAATCTCGTTGATGGCACCGACCTCGGCAATTATTCGGCGCACTGAAGTGAGACGATTCTAACAGGCCGGATTCGGCTATTCCTGATTCATTGGATCAGTACGGATGTAGTACATTATTCTTTAGTTTTTCAAAATAGTCGAAAGAAAAAATTGGTACTTATACTTCGTTCGGTGTTTGCTCTAAGTGGGCTATCCCACAATTTCATTTGGTTAAGTCAGTTGTCATTTGTTCGAAGAAATCATTCAGGTAAACAGTATAACCACCATTATGTCAATAAGAATACAACCATTTGCTGGGCGAAGCTTCCATGCCTTCCTTCCAGAAAGAATGAGGATACGATCAAAGAAGTCGGTGAAATCACTTTTGAGTTGGTTCAAACTTTGAGTTTTTCTCTCGAGTTGCTGCTTCAGGGCACGGAAGAGACGGTAACTTCATCGTCGTGCAAGATAGCATTTTGCAGTAGCCAATTTCAATTAGATAACAGCAATGGCGTTATGACCCCGTCCAGGTGTCTGGCTAAAGCTGCTAGAACATTTTCCAACGTACCACAGCCTTTTGGCATTAACCCCAATAGGACAAAAAACTGACCAAGACAACAGTGCAGAAATTGTGGGGCAACCCCAAAAAAATGTTGAGGAACCTTTATATGACGTGCGCCAAATTTGAGAAGAAAATGCTTTGTGAGTTATATGATTCAACGACTCACCTCTAATATATGTGTACATTGGAATGACAGCTGCTTCTGAATCGATGCAAAAGGTATGAAGTGAAGAAATATAAGAACAACATGAAATGAATCGAGAGGAATGAATGAAAATGACGTAGTGCGACGAGTTTGAATGGTCTGAATTTATCTACTTAAATAAAGTAAATGATTCATGAGTGTTTACATAAGTTTATTTCGTATAAAAACAAGGGAAATCGATATATTGATCATGAGAAATTCATTAACAGCGCTGTCAAATGATTGTCCAATCGTACAGCAAAATAACATGAGCGAGTCGTTCCACATTTACCGCTCAACCAATATAGGACATGGTTCAAATCTGTGCCGAAATGAAAGTGGTGGAGGTTACAGTATCGCCATTATTGTCATAAAAATCAATAATTTTGCTACCATTTGTGCTTTTCAATTCTTCAATCTAATGATCATTCTGTGATTGGTCATTATTTTTCTTGCTGAAAAGTAAGCTCTGTTTCTTGTATTTGGACAATATTTATGACACCAATATGACATTTGTTGTCTGTTATTTTATTTTATTTCACTGTATATGATCCATCATTACAGCTCTTTTTTCGCTGTGCGGATCCCAATACTTTTATAATTCCATTCGTTTTTTGTCTTCTTCTCGAACGGCGTAGAAATACTGGTTGAGAAAAATCTCTTGGCATTCTCGAGGATAGCCTGGCTGTGGCTTTCCACAGGACGTTCTGGTCGGAGAGAGTTTGGGGGTGGGGCTCGGCGTCGCTACGAGCATCACAACCGCTCTCCACGCGCCCCCGGCACTGTTATTGATATAATATTTTCATGAAAATATATCGAGATGATTCTTGAAAGAACAGGAGCGTCAGTAGTGCAACTGATTAGCGGGCCCCGTCTTCCAGGAAAGGTGAAATGCGGGTTCGATTCGCACTTGAGACTCAATATTTCCATATTACTTAGCATTATTGGGGATATATATTTGTAACATCATAACACTGCTAAAAGCTGTCAAACAAAAAGGTTTCTATCTTGTTGTTAACATATCCAATATCTCTCACATACTGGGATTAGTGACGAGATGTGCTTGTCAAGCTAAACCGTTGACGGTTGACTTTTGACAGATCAGTGCGTTCTAATGATAAAATGAGTGACAACAGAAGACAAGTGTCGATAGCGCAATTGGTTAACGTGTTTTGCATATCACTCAGCATTATGGATGACATGATTTGCGATACTTCTCCGTTATCTGATCGCCGTTTCGACTATTCAGAAAAAGTTTACTTTGTGCTTGTTATCGACGATTAAGTAATCATTCTATAGCTCAAATCAAAAGAATTTCAACGGTGCATTCCATATCAAAAAAGCCTTGTTATTGCTCTGAAAGAGCAAAAATAATATTTAGTTTCTCACTTACAAATTTCCCGCTGACTAAAGCCTCTGCTTCGGAAGTTTTATAATCAATTAACAGATCAGATCTTGAGGATTTCAGTGATTTATTTCGTTTCTAGAATAGACTACGATTACGCTGTAAAAGCCAAAAGAAGATTAGGTTTCGCAAAAACTGGATCACTTCTATTATCCGCTCCTCACTTCGATACCTTGGCAAAAAACGTTTTTGTGGCCGTTTTCGATATTCAAGTAATTTTACTATGCTCTTTCAGCTATAAGAAAGCTTTTTTGAACCTCAAATGGTTTTGTGTTGTCGAACGATATTTGAACATGCGTCGGTGGTGTAACGGTTAGCACACGCTTCCGGGAAGAGTGAGATCTGGGTTCGAATTCCGGCTAACGCATACGTTTTTGCACAGCACTCTACATTGTTGGGTATATTTAAACATTGAAAAAGACTAAGAAACATGTTTTTACAAGGGTCTAAACGGCGATAAAGGAAGCGGCAAAAGTATCCCTACTTCTCTATTCCTCAACAGTCAGTAAATTACTATAACCTCCTTCTGGATGAATAAGAAGAGAACCGATTTGATAATTGGTAGACCGGCACAAGTGTGTAGGGCAATGATGTGATTTATTAGTCAGACCTGTAATGATGAATGAAATAGATTTCAAGAAGCAACAAGGAGGGTGATTTAAGGTCAGACTCAATCTTTCCTGCGTATAATCACTGTTTCAATTCCATATTTCAGTCGGCGAACTCTCAGCTCTGCCCAAATAACGTGACTAGTCGTGTAGAATCTTATTGGACAATGTAACTATAGACAAATGTTAACATTCATCAGCTAACTGAATCCATAAATTGTCCGGAGATTGAAAACATCCTCTGTCTCTCTCGGTAACTGTCCCCTTTATCTGCCACTTTCATTTATCTTTTGGTGATACTGAAAGAATTTAAAAGGTAATCAAATAATTCTTTCAGATGCTGGAGTTCAGCACAATTGCCTGTGGTTCTTAAAAGAAACATCATGTGCATTTAAATTATATTCATATATTGTACGAAAAAACGTCTAAGTATCTCAAAATTTATTTAAAATCAAAAAACAATTTCACACAATTTTACAACAAATGGCGCTTCATCAATACAACAATTATCACAAAAATTAATAATTACCCCATAGATGATCAC
Source organism: Parelaphostrongylus tenuis (assembly GCA_019055375.1). NCBI lineage: Eukaryota > Metazoa > Nematoda > Chromadorea > Rhabditida > Metastrongylidae > Parelaphostrongylus > Parelaphostrongylus tenuis. Next base: position 85,486 of record JAHQIW010000203.1, on the reverse strand, counting down.
AAGAAATGTTAACAAATCACAGTTCCACTTTCTTGTCAGCTTTCTTGCTCTTCTTGTCGTCCTTCATCTTGTTCTCTTTCTCATTCTTCTTTTCTTGCTTATTTTTCTCCTCTTTCTTCTTTTGTTCTTTCTTTTCCTGCCTAGTTTTTCTCATCTTTCCTCTTTTCTTCTTTCTTTTCTTGCTTACTTTTCTCATCTTGTTCTTCTCGTCTTTTTTCTCCTGCATATTTTTCTCGTCTCGCGTCTTTTGATCCTTTTCTCCTTGCTTAGATTTCTCCACTTTCTTCTGTTCGCTCTTCTTCTCTTCATCAGTTTTCTTATCTTGCTTCTTTTCGTCTCTCTTCTCGTCTTTATCCTTCTCCCCCTTCATATCACTCTCCTTTTGCTTCTTCTTTTCTTCCTCCTTTTGTGCATTCTGAAATATATTGAAAATTGAAAGTGACTAGTTTTTTCTCTCAAGTAAGAAGAATCCTTGAGAAAATTACTCAAAGAACATACATACCTTAGCTTTCTCTTCCTCTAATTCCTTAAGTTTGTGAGGTGGAACTTTTAACTTGTCGCCTTTTTCAATTCTGGCACCTAAGATAAAAATATGAAAAATGAAAGATCGATATTCTCCTGCAATCAGCAATTCTTGAACACTTAAATCAACTACGTAACTACTAACATATTCAGTTCATCTGTCATCAAGTGTAACCCTGTTTTACCATGGAAATCCACTTCGGAAACAAATACTACTACACTGCCTGATTAAGCGGCTGTTTTCTCACCTCATTACGTTTTTGCTGAACTATCTGGTCCTACAGCACCTATGTTAGAAAACCGGGTCAATACCGCTATCCGCAACCTGTTTCAATCCCCAAGAAAAGACGCGTTTCTCAATTTCTTCGGAATTCTAGGAATCATTCAATGGCTTAAATCTCGAAAAATTCAGAAATTTAAATATTCCTGAAATGGTCTTTTCAACACGCTGTAACAGTAGAAATAAAATTCTGTTTCACACTGTGGTGTTATTTGCTGGGCAAAGCTTTTCTCTTAGACTTTCAACAGCCATTCGATTGCTTAAATCTCAACGATTTCGATTATATACTTGATCTTTGAAAAGGCTTCTTGTTTCGCTGTACAGCCTACAGAAGACTAGGTTTCGAACTCGGCGCGCAATTTTTGCTCGTGTGTATGTGGATGGGATTTTTCAACTCATGTTGCGCTATCGATCCCATCCACATACCGGAGCAAAGAATGCGAGCAGAGTGCGAAACCGAATCTTCTGCTGCCTGCTAATGCATAAAAAGCACTCTTTTTTCAAAGGCAAGTATACCTTGAAAATGGCAAGATTTTAAGCTATCAAACGATTAGCAAAAGTTTGAAAGAAAATCTTTGTGCAGGGAAAATGCGCGAGTATGAGATACGATTTTAATTTTACTGTTGAAGCTCAATATAAAGGCTTCTCAAAAAATGAAGTGCATCATCAACTTTCTCGTGATTCAAGCTATTGTGCGAACAAAAAACAAGCAGTCCTGGATTTTCACCCGTATCGTTGCAATTTCATACTATGATGATGCAAAAATAATGGCGGTTTATGCAATACTGATTTCTGCCGTTTGATACTGGGATAATTCTCAAATGAATGTGGCCATGCTACATATCATTCTGATGCTCTTTTCTCGCTCTATGTTTTGCTTCTAATTTCGTTTTACTTGCTGTTTATTCAGCGTTCATTTTTGATCAGACCGTGAGATGAAAATGGGTGGCAAAGCAGCAGAGAGAACCCACCACATCGCCAACGCATTTTTCCTAGGCGCTGCTAACGAAAGTGCAGTGCAGCGGCGGTTCAAGAAGTTTCGCAAGGAGACAAGAGGCTTCAGTATGAGAAACATAGTGGCCGATCAACAGAAGAGGACAATGACTAGCGGAGAGAAATCATTGGAACTGATCTTCTAAACTTTACACAATATGCTACAAAAGAACTCAGTGTTAAATATCTACGGTCGTTCGCCATTTGAAACAAATTGGAAATGTGAAAAAGTCCGATAAGTGAGCGCCTCATAGACTCACCGAGAGTAAAGAAAAACCGTCGTTTTGAAGTGTCGTTCTCTCTATTTCTATGGAACAACCGCGAACCACTTCTCAATCGGACTGTGACGTGCGACGAAAAGTGGATATTTATATGAGAGAAACGGTGAAAATTAGTTCAGTGGTTGGAGCGAGCAGAGGTTTCAAACACTTCTAAAGGGCCAAAATTGCACTAAAAAGTCACGGTCACTATGTGGTGGTACTCCTGCCGGTCTAATCCACGACAGTCTTCTGAATACCGAGGAAATCATTATATCTGAGGAAGATGCTCAGCAATTCGATACGATGCACCAAAAAACTGCTACGCCTGCAGCCAGCATTGGTTGAAAAGGAGGGATCCGAGCATCTATTCACAACAACGCACGGTCACACTTCGCACAACGAATGCTTCCAAAACTCTATCGAACTGAGCTACAGACTTTTGCCTCATCCTTCACATTCGCTGACACCTCGCGCATAAGACTACCACTCCAAGCATCCCGATAACTTCTTCCACGGGAAGCGCCTCCAAAACCAATAGGATGCAGGAAAAAGCTTTCAAGAGACGTCAAATTCCGACTTATCGATTTTTATGTTACAGGAATGAACAAAATTAATTCCCGTTGGCTAAAATGTGTCATTGTAATAGCTGTTATTTTGACTAATAAAGATGTATTTAGGCATAGTTATATTGATTGAGAAAGTGAAGGTCTCAAACCACCATTACTTTTTCATCAAATGATACTATGTCTAGTTGAGCTCATAACTGGTGCCATCGCAAATAGTATGATTTCCTCCTGTTCTCACAAAATAGACGGACTCTTGAATAAGAATTAGAAAGATCTATTGAGGTATCAAAGTCATGATTTCTAAAAGGACCGAAGCAGTTTTAGAGAGTTGATAATAATATGGTCAAAATAGATGAATTGAGGACTACTGTAGCTAGGCTTGGCTTAGCTAGGCACTCATCTCTAGAAGGCAAAGTGTAAATGGTAAATCACTCAGAGTTGATCAATCCCTTCGAGAATCGTCATGCTACTCGTCGCCGAATTAAGTATCGTTAAGGTGATTGGATGCATATTTGGACCTATGCAATAACTCATTGGGATCTCGTGAAAATATCACGTCAGTTTATTCTCCTGAATATGTCCGCACTGCATTTTCCAGCCCTAAACAGATAGGCCTAGTTTTCCAGATTGCAAATGACTCATCTTGTAGTCCAGATTACGTCTAATATGTTGAACGTTCCTCATTGCTATGAGATTCACACTTTCGTAATTGGTTCACACCTTTGTTAATGACACAATTTTCTGTCGCCACTCGGAAAGGTCCCCTCTTTTCGCTGGAATAATAACATAGCCGCGCTGAGAATTTCTCAGATCTGCTACCACAGGCGACCACCGGTCATTTCAAGCTTACTAACACGTCAATAGATTTACGTCAAAGTAACAAACACTTAGCAGCTGCTTTTTCTAGATCCTTCCAAGCGTTTCCAAAATGCGTGCTGAAATCCTTCAGAAAATTCAACTGGTGACATCTGGACAACCACCGCTCATCTGTAATCATGTGCCCTATTTTTCACATAAAAGACCTTTACATTTTTACTGATTTTTATCTTTTTGCCGTGGATACAGTCATATGGGGGCGTTTGAGATTATATCGCGGAATAGGTTCAAGTCATAAATGTGCTTCTTAAACCCAATTCATATCCCAGTTTGATATTCGAGAGACCTGCTGACCTGATTGGAAGAGAAAACAATTGGAAAGGCGTAATGTGAAAACCGACCTAGCGTCTACGCCCAATAACTTTGAATTCCGAACCATTTTTACAATGAGTTCGTACTTCGCTCACATTTTTAGTTGCACAATTTAGAGGCAAATTTTATGATGATTTACACTTCGTTTCTTCTTCAAGACGTGGCTTTTTGATGTCACTGGTATGTGAAGAAGAGTGTTCATTCTTTGAGAAGTATTAACTGGGCCAAGAAGAACGACATTTCGATAAGAAAGATTTAAACTCAATGGAGAAAGTACCCACGTACTTTCTAAGAGCGCATATTTGCAAGACTTTCCCACACTTCACAGTGGTGATGGGCCTTAGCCACCTAGTGAAATTATGTCTTTTTTCAATGTCCATTTACATCCACAAGCTGACGTAGCATTTTACCTATAGTCATTCTCCTCCAGTTTTTCTTGCGTCAGCTGTTTGCCTTTTTTCAAACGATATAAAGTGTACGATCAAGTACCTCTATCTCGTAGAAAGCGCAGCACATCCTTCATTGAGTTGAGAATGTCAGCCGGTGATGAGTAATAGTATGCGTAGTTCTTGTATTCCGCTTTCTTATTCTTGAACTGCTCAAGAAGATCACCGTTCTTATCTGAAAAATGTTAAGTAGAACTATTCACACATGTCTTCCTTTCAACTTCGCGTTCTCCTACGCTATCAAGTCAGGTAATGAAGAATTGACCTCTTTTTCTACACAGAAACTTTTAATAAGAGTGTTAGCAACCATTCGAAAGCTTAAATCACGGGAGACTGCTGCGCGTGTTTGTTTTTGAATTTTAACGCTGCAGATAAAAACAAAATTATTGCACGCCCGAGCGCTTTTATTGCTATTACGCTTAGACTTCGCTGGAAGCATATAAAACTTTATGAACGTGTAGAAGGAATCCTCGAGTTTCACAGTCATACGTTGTATCTGGAATTTTTTTTTCTAAGTGGAGAAAAATCCTACCAATAACGAAAAAGCGCACTTCACATGTTAGTCGCGCCTGCATGATCTATTGATCGCGCGTTATCGATCCACAGGCACCACCACGCCTTACTGACAGGCTGATGCGCGGCATATGTGGAACTCAACATTATGTTCCTGCTACACTGAGCCGAAACGGTCTTTCCAAAAATAAGCATGGCATTGGAATCGTCGAAACTTACTGCTATCGAACAGTTACTTACAATCTAAGAGAAGAGCTCTGTCCTGCGAGAAATACGCGTGCGTAAAACACAACCTTCTTTTTTTTGCAGCGGCGCTGTAAAAAAGGTTTTCGAAAGCAAACGCGTTTTTATATTTTTCGAAATTCAGGTTATCGAAGAATTACTGGCAGCCTCAGAGAACAGTCCGTCTAGCGAAATATAAGCGTAATATTGATAAAAGTTCCGGTGTGTGTGAAATATAATCTTATTCTGAATGCTACACCGCTATTTGAAGGACCTTTCCGAAAAAAAGAGCACGTAGAGCAGCTTCGCGAAAATTCAAGCTTTTCAATACTTGTCCAGAAAAGAAGTCAATTCTCTACTCTTAGCCAAACAACGGAAAAGAACCTTTTTTCACAGCGGGGAATTGCAGTACATCTAATGAGCTATGTCGGGCTTTTATGTCTAGTGAAACGCATCGGGAGGCGATGCAAGTCTATATTACGGCTAACGTTCCAGTGGGTGCGCCTTCACCAGAACCATGATCATTCAAGTCGACTATCCACAGTAGTTCTCCTTTTTCTTGTTATGTTGGCTTACGCTTCCATCGCATGGATTGAGTTGCGAACGAAAGTCGGTATTGACATTATTGTTCTACGGTCTGCCAGCTACTGAATCACAAGTCAAAGTAATAAGCAAACGCTCGCTCAATTTCCTTCCAGTACTCTCTTGCAATCAACCAAAAAACACTAATAGAACGTGTTCGCTACAGGAGCGTGAAGAGAATCGTCTCAATCAGCATCCTATGACACTCATTACGTAGACGAAATTTTCAAGCAGCAGCCGAAACATCACGTGAAATATTTAAAGAAGTTTGTGGAGGATGAATGTGAGGGAACGAAAAAAAAGAAAAAATCGAATGCAAGAAGTGGTAGAATCCGCATACTAGTGATGACGGGTCATGTAACATAGACAATGAATAATATTAAGACGCAATCAATGAATCCGACTGCTACAGGATGAAGTGTCACTGTAAAAGAAACAATTTGCGCTATAAATTGACTAGAGACCGTCTTGTAACCTGAGGAGCCAGTAAAAAACGGCAGTTCTGGGTGTCGTCGCCTTCATTCGCACGGTGCTTTACTCTACTCGATCTGACGGCTAAGACGATAAACAAAGAAGAAAGAAGAAGCAAGTGGTGTGGACACTATACTCGGATCATTTTAAGTGTGATGAAAGCGATCCGTCGAGACATTAGTCACAACAAGCATACATAACAATATTCTGTAAGCTCAGCTCAATTAAAGGTGAATGTGGTATCAAATTTGTATTTCTCTGAGAGAAGACTGAAAATTCTTGTAGAAAAAAATGCTTTTCTGAAGCAGATTCTCAAGCGGAAATGTAATAGAGGAGTTGAAAGAAAAGGCCGTAGCTAATTGCGTTTGAGAAATTCTGTTGATAAATCAGTCTAGTTTGTACGTGAAATCAAATCGTACCTAAAAACAGAAGTCGTGGAATGTACTTTCCATCTGGACGATATTCGTCTTCAAATGGCTCCTCATCATCTTCAGTGTTGACCATTACGAAGTATTCAGATAGCTTCTTAAACGCCTTACGTGCATTTGATTGTTGGAATGTCTTCTTTAACGCTGAAAATAAGTTAGGAAGATTTTTCGCTACAAACTGTTCACGATGGTTTATGACTAGAAAGGCATTTTAACAATGGTCACCGTAGACGTAAACGAGGACAAAAGTATAATAGAGCGATACTATCGCAACTCTCTAATGATTTAGCATCTAAGCGTTACTGAGACATGGTATCGAACTGTGGTGTGCAATAGACTGTTCATCCAGCTAGGATCTAGAGACGTCTCACATCTCCGTTCAAAAGTCCAGCTGGGTGTAAATGTAATACACGATAAGCTCAAAAGTTTTCCTTGGTCAGCTAGAGCGTAATAGCTGTAATGTATCATGACTGCTCACTGGACTTATGAAAAACTACCAAATCTGATATTAAAAAAAACCCTCAAAACCTAAGGGTCATTTTGTTTCTCGACCCTCAATTAAAGAGCTACGGACTTATCACAAGTAGAATCATATCATATAATTACAGTACTTTTCAGAAATAGACATTGATCGCGTCGCTAAGACCGTGATACCCTATGGATACATCAGTTTAATACTGTAGCGTTTGAAAGTGAAATTTCTGAGACTACTGAAGTCATTTAGATTACTGTCAAAAACCCCGAAGACCATTCCTGGAAATCAATAACCTTACGGTGACCTCGATATATAGGCAAGTTGGACACAGTGACATTTGCGTTTTGATGAGAATGAATGTTTCGGTTCCACTTATTTTCAAAATCTTTGTCAAGAAGACCTTGACATTTCGTACAGTAATTGTGTTGCTATAGATATAACTGAAAGAACATCATATACCTTTACAAGCATGACACCATGTCTTGTGAATCAGAAGAAAAATTGGTTTATTAGTGTCTAAAGCTTTCTCGACCGCGTTCTCCCATGGCACCCAATCGATATCCTCTCCAAATCCTGAAGCAATTTTTCGAGTGAGAAAAGAGTGTGGTCTCAGAATAATTAAAAAGAACAGAACATAATAGTCTTGTTATCTATGTAATCGAGAAACTACCGTGTGATAATGGATTTGAGTATATCTCTTGGACTTTTTCGAATGTAGTAGCATCGATAGTATGAATAAATAAAACAACACTAGCTATGCTCGTTGGACTAAACAATGATCGCATCCTGAAAATGAAAATGAAGAGCATCAAAGAGAAAACAAGAACAACGAGAAAGCCATTGTTAGCTTCTAGGAAGCCGTTGAGAGCCAAGGAGATATTGCCTGAACAGAAAAAGCGACTCCGACGAACAAAATTTTTCTGGAAATGGACGAAAACAGCAGAATGCTTATGGTCGCAAAATTTTTCGCGATTTCAGTGGCTTATTTTTGACGCAAAGAAAACGTCCTTCAAATGAACTAAGTTGAAGAAGCGTCTTAGCGATGAAATAAATCCCTAAAAATCGATTGATATGTAAAGCACCAATCGATGGAACATTCATTTGAACACACATGTTGACATTCGTCGGAAAGATTTTTTAGCGATAGAGATTATCAAATTGAATTTCAGTTGATCAACATCAATATTAGCGTATAACCTATTCAGGAGAGTGGTCGTCCTGGGTGTGATCGGTATACTCCCAGGACGACCTTGACGATACGGGGTGTCCCGAAACCCGGTCGGTGACCGCCGAATGCGCAGCAGCGCTTTCTCGCTTTCACTTGATCCTACGTACTCTCTTACCGCTGTGTTCGTTCAGTTCAGCCAAGATCTCATTGTTGTAACCCGAGACAAGAAGAAGAATGAAATGCGACCCACTAATAGGGCTCGAATCAATAAACTCATAGAAATTGCCGAGATTTTCAGAAATGTTGAGTGATATGCAAAATCTGAACAATTGGCAGAAGTTGAAGGCAAGGTTCAACTCCCGCATAAGGTTCAGAGTTTTGTATATCACTCAACATTCTTGAATATATAATTGTACTATCATAACACTGCTAAAAAAGCGGGAAAACGAGGAATTTCTCTATAGGAATTGTCTTGAAAACAGATCGATGTGGTCGGGGAGATAACATAGGTCGGAGCTTTGCCTTAAAAAAATTTAAGTAACGCTAAGAGAAGGAATTTAAAGCTACTTACTTTCTCTCTTCACCTTGATTACAGTAACCAAGCCTTCGTTCATATGAATTCCTTGACCCTTTGGAGACCCCGTTAATAGGAAGCAAAGTCGCGCAGGTTGCTCGCACCGCAGTCGATCACGCCTGCAGTCTAGCCTGACTGCTTTATTCCAATAGCGACATCGCCATTAAGTAGGTGAGTGAGACTCAACGTCGCGCGACTCGTTTTCGTAAGTCTCGAAAGTAATAGATTGTTTCGCAGCACCTGATTCCCAAAGGTTTAATTGAAGCCCCATTGACCAACACGAAAAGGACAACAAACAATCTACTGAATGTGAGTAAAAGTTCTTATCTCTGAAGACCCATGGACAAAATATTTTATTCTGGTTCATTCAAATATTTATAAAGGGTTTTAGAAAATTTTTGTAGAAAGGCAAAAAAACACAATAAGTTGAGAATCTTCAAAAAACGATCACTTTCATTTCGATCAAAGTTCACCAAAATAAGTATCGTTGAGAGAAACTGAACGATTGCAGTGGGAGCGTAATCATCCTTATTCAGACGACCACATTTCAGCACATTTTTAGTTGAGAGTAAGGACTGAACATATTGAGCAACTGTGGTAATGAATTCTGCTACTCCAAACTTGTCTTGTTGTTCGTATGACTGAAGCATTTTCCTCATTTCCGTCTCTATATAAATAAAATAGTGTAAGTAAAATAAGGTGTAGTGAACAGTAGAAAATATAGCGTAGATTTATGATACAGTGCACAAAAGAAGTGAAAATAGAAATATGACATGCTATTATACTATAAGATAATTATTGTTTTCGAGAGACGTCTATAAATACAGTCAAATGAAGAGGTGTAAAATATAGTTTTGCTACGATTTCCATTCGATTCTGGCCAGATGACTGCATTTATTAATATTGATGTTGCCCCTGTACTGCAGTTTGGTCCACTTCTGAAATTTTGTTACTTATCAAATTACTCAGCAAGCTTATAATGGGCTCCTCTCGCCTGGTGAGCATGATGAGTGCCAAGTTTTTGACGCATTTCCTTCTTCTTTATATGCTGTTTTCAACGTGAAGGCAATCATGGACAGCTCGAAGGTTTCTGCAGCGAAATAGTTTCACTTCTATCTAAGCTATGATACAGGAAGATGGAGAGATTCTGTACATCTTTTACGATCTAAAATGGCGTATGAATACTACTTTAAACTGCATTTCGACATCCAAGGACACCTCTTACCTGCGCTAGACCCACAGGATTTCATAGTCTATGGCCGGCTGAAGTGAAAAGGTTGGAACGTTGTTATGAAGCTGCCTCAGATTTCATAAAGAACATATTCAATCATGACTGAACCACGTTCATGAGGGGAATAGTTCGTAATTGGCATCTGAACCCATAAGCAAAGCTGAGACATTGATGAAGGATGGATGAGACAACGAAAAGAAGGAAAGAACTGGAATACCGTACAACATGTGAGATGGAGTGTTATATATTGCACCAATTTAGTGAAACGCATACACCAGCATGGCAGAAACCTATGGAAACTCTAGCTAACATAGACTATAACGACACGGTAAGCGCACTTTATCAAAATCAGCAATTATAGTGATCAAGTAACCTTCAAAACAGCGCCATATAAATGTACTAAAAAATCTACAGGCTTAATAAAATCACTAATAAACAAGATTCCCTCAGGTTGGTGCAGAGCATGTTATTCGTTCAGAAAATCCAATGATATCAACGATTTGACTAGAAGATGATTAATTGGAGCAAAATGTAGTTGTGGCTTCATTTATATTTGAGATTGACACGATTCGAACCGGTTCCACCGTGACGTGTCTGCCCGCAAATGGTCATATATTGGGAGTTCGTTAGGAAAACTGCTAAGGAAAATCGAGCGTGCTTATCGCTTTCTCTATAAATATGCGTTTCATAGGACAAACAGCGAAGCACTAGAAGTGGTGTACTGTATCTGCACGAGCTTTTCTTCACTAATTCGGTGTTAAATGGTCGCACTTGCTTCTGTAATTTAACATAGAGGGCACAGTCGCCCCTTATGTATATCTCATTACACCGCTCTGAACAAGAAACAAGCTAGATCGAAAATCTCCACAAATTCGGGAATCCAGTCAGATTTTTATTGAAATTGAATAAGTGGTTAGTCAATGCCAATTGGCGCCTATTCTTTGACATCTATACACATTCCAAATCAAAAACTGCACAAAAAAATGCACCGAGATAGTAGCTTCCAGCCCTCAACAAGCCTAAAATAACAATCAACAGAAATTCCAACATGGTCAAAGTTTGATCCGTATGTTCAAGACATCAGTGCTTATGCAAGCTCCATAGCACGAAGATATTCAATATATGAGTCAAAATCAATAAGGACAATGTGAAAGATCCTTTCCAGTGGTCAGATGCGCCTAATTTGACTAGTGAATCGTCTAATAGCTACGTCTATGTTCATGTGATAAGGTTACTAAGATCAGTGGAAAAGACTCCTTCCTTTCTTGTTCCTAACGTGAACTTCCTTTATGAGACCACGGCGGCGTTGTTCGGACTCCGAGGGAAAACCAACCTGAAAGTGAAGATGTTTTTCTCTCACAAACAAGTACTTATCAGAAGATAACACTAATTTTACGCATGAGAGGATGGCCGAGTGCGTTGTGAGCTAAGCCCACCCCATTCCCCCCCCCCCCTCCCCCCAACAATCTGTGACAGTCAACAAGAACACCCTATGGAACGCCACGGCCAGGCTATCCTCAAGATTGCAAGGAGACTGGTCGACCAGTTTTCTAGGTCATTCAGGATGAAAACGAAAGACGAATCGAAGTGATAGAAGTACTGGACCCGCATGATAAAGAAATGTGATGACGGGTCAAGAGAAATAAATTAATTGATTGAGTTAATCAATGCATTAACACTTGCACTGCAAGGAATTTCTCAAGCAATCATAACCGGTTGTACGGCCCGTTATGTAGACTGGTTCGTTCCAAAATAGCCGATAGAGAATTAAGTATCTATTAAAGTTAGTCATATCGTTGCACTGAAAAGAGGAGCAATAAAAACGGGATCCTCGTATCCAGTGGCAGGACTTACCAACCTGCATGCGTATAATCACATCACACAGAAACGCGTGCTAGCGCGTACACCGATGCTGTCCTATCCCTTTATGGAACACCGTTGATGGAAAGGCGGTGTCAAGGCCGTCGCTTGCGTGACAGTCGCAGGCAAGCAGCACTTACCTGCATGTCTGTGCATGCAAGAGTGGCTGTCTGTCTGTTTTCCCACAAGACGCGACGCCGCCACTACAATAACTGAGTGAAATTCAACGCCGCGCGCCGCGTGGTACGAAACGTACCATGAGGTCCTTGAGAGGGTTCTTGTTCGGGTCAGTCAAAAGCCTGCTGTTGACTAAATCCACGAGTTATGGGATTAAAAGTAACACACGATATAACTGGAAATTCAAACTTACAAACACATTTAAGAAATGAAAGTAATCATTCTACGCCTTACGAATCTTATAATCGTTACTCAGAAGCGAGATAGCGCAGTGGGTAGTGACGCACTACATCAGAAAGTGGTTTGATAAACGATACGCCGGTTCCTTCCTGCCTCCTCAACATTCTCCTACATCCATAATAAGTGTCTTAGCCTGGTTATTTTTGAGATTGGAAGGAGATTCAACCACTAGTTTTCTACAATAATCAAGAAAAAATCCTCAAGTAGCAGTCGAAACAAGACGCGAAATATTCGAAGATCTTTGAGGAGAATGAATGCAACGAAACGAATCGAATGCAATAAGTGTTGTCTACCGCCAAATTCTGACGAAAGGTCGTATCAAAAATAACACATAATAAATAGACGTCTACTCACCTCCCAATAGTTTTCTGGAGTGCTAGGCATACGCTGAGCCACGACTCGAATACGACTGACCTGAAACGAGATACACTGCAGATAGTTCAAGGAGATCAGTGACATCTACAAATTCTCCACAGCACCACAAGGCTTTTCATCAGCTCACGCAATGCAATCATCTACAATAATCCTATGCCTTCTTTTGACTTTTCTTTATCCCTTTGCGAACGACAGCATTATCGAAATCGACGGCGCGCGATTTTCGTTCTTCAACAAAGATTTTTTTCTGTTCCGGAAAACACTTCGTGTTCTCTGCATCTCCTCGTAGAACATGACTTTCTCCACGAGTTTATACACTATTTGTACGTGTATAATCCATATCTGCAGAGAAAACTCCAAATGTGAAACGTAAATTTATTTTCGCTTTCACACAGCGCTATGAGAACCCTTTCGAGAACCAATTTAAGCTTCACATTCGATTCGATTCGGGATATCGAATGAGCTTAGCGCAGTGCGATAAAAAGTAATCCATAGACTTCAACTGAGGAAATAATGCAAGCCAAGTGTGAACATAATTCTGTTTTTACTCTTGCAGATTTTGGGCAAAGGCCTTTCTGAAAAACCATGCAAAGTATCGGAATTCCGGCTGTTCAAAGCTTCAAATGACTGCTTAAATTCTAGATAAAAAGCTTTGATCAGCGAAAAATACCTCTAAAACTACAAGGTGAAAATAAACCATCGTCCTCAAGGGGTAATACGCCACCCAGGAATTTTTCTGGGCGATACCTACGGCGAGTTTGTTTTCGAGGGAGGGGGTTCCTTCTCTGTGAAGGTGAGTGGAGCATATCACCACGAAAGCCGTGATAGGCTTCCATGCCCACTTACGTTCTCCAGACTAAACTTTATGATTCTATGTCCTGGTACTGAAATTGAATACCTCATTGATACGGCGTTCTTTAGATTCGGGACTGAGGTCAAGAGCATCGAAGTAAGCCTTCGACGCGGCACAAGCGACCCCCTGTAGTTTTGCTCGATCTGCTTTCTTTCGTATACCAGCGCCGGTAGCCATCATTGATTTGACCTTCTTCTAAAAAGAAAAATATAAGAGAGCTAGCGTCCTCTGAGATGCACGAATACGAACGAATTCGATCATAAACATATACGATCCTTTCTGTGACGAACCTCGGAAGCATCGAGATCGTTGTCAGGGACAGTAGTGAAAAATTTCTCATCCCTACTCGCAATCTCTTTCATGATTCGCCTACGTCCCTCGAATTTCTTAGCTATGTTGCTCATCTGTTTGCTGGTCCAAGGATCGGATTTCATCTGCTGCAGTGTAAACCATCACAATGTGAACTTTTATCACCAAAAATAGCTCCCAATCAATGACACTCACTTTGGTAAATCCATTAGACTCTCCAATCTTCTTGCGAGATCCGTCATGATCACTAACACTAAGCCACTCTTCTATCAGAACACAGTCGGAGTTATCCTGGGATGCCTTCATTATTGATGTTCGTAGAATAGATGAAAGAAAAGAAATGGTGTGCAAGTCTCACACTTCTTCATCTTATACCTTTATTTGATGCTTATCATAGTTTTCGATTCTTTCCGATTAGGAGGAAACAAATGGAAAACCGATCTCATTCGCTGGGAGAAGAATTTTCCATAGGAGTGTTAGTAACCATTCGAAAGCTGAGACTTCTTGAGGCTACGCCCCACGTCGTTGGTTCTCGAAATACCCTTTTACAACGTTGTAGCACCCCGGTCAAAAATCATGTCTCACACTCGCCTTTGCCTTCATTTTTATCACGCGCATGACTCGTTGGAAGCCGAAAAGCACTATCAATGTGTAGAGAAATTTTCGTAGTATCTCAATCAATCGATTTTACGTGAAGTTTCTTTCAAAGCGGAGGAAAAAAATTACCAAGCCGACAGCCGACAGCCTCACCTTGTCGAATAGCATGTAAACAACGTTACCAAAGATGTTAAACTCGATCTTAGTTCACCGTGCTAAACCATATTTCCAGAAAAATAAGCATATCACTAGATTTAGGAAACATTACGCTATCAGACTGATTTCTAATAGTCTAAAGAAAGAGCTCTCTTCGGCGAGGTTTAAAGGACAAATCAAAGATCAGAGGAGATCAAAAGAGCTTTTTGATAAAGCAAACATATTTTTGAGTTCTCTGAAGCTTGTGATATAGTTTGAGTACAGATACGGTGAAGAAGGAGTTTTGTCGAGCGAAATATAAGCGAGATAAGAGAAAAGAACACGTGGTTTTATGAAACATGATTTTGTCTTGAATGTTAGAGCTTTCTAAAGCGGTGTTTTGAAAAAACGGGCGAACGTGGTGCTGTAGCCTCAAGTCTCAGCTTTCGGATGGTTACTAACACTCCTACGGAAAATTCTTACCCCTCCGGATGAGATCGATTTTTTACTTGTTCCCTCCTAAAGAAGAACCTAGTTTTTTTTACTGAACAGGTCCCAGTTCATTCGGTTCGTTTTCCGCGCTTGCTTGAGTATGTTGCCTCCTTCACGAACGTTGTAGGGTGCTGATCAAGCACGTCACTTTGCAATCTTGAAGCGAGTCAGGCTGGGCGTCCCATAAGGGGTTTTTATTGAACGCCAGAGTGTTGAGGATGGGAGATCAACCACACGTCGAGCATCACTAGCCACTCGGTCACGATCTGGGGATATTCGATAGAAGGAGGAACACGACAGAAGGTACAGTCAGCTACATCAGCATTTGCTAGTGATGCTAGCTATGCAATACACGTTACTGACTACTTTCAAAAGGCCATAGGACATACAGCAATCAACCATTCATCATCTTGTGAACGATAAAAGACAGAATGATTGTAAGAGAACCATCGCAGAAAGAGTTATAGCAGAGTAGGAGCTCCGGTAGCGCAGTAGTCAGCACGTATACCCAGAAAGGGTGAGACATCGGTTTCAACTTCAACCACCCTACCGTCAACGGTGTGGCCTGGCAAGCCCATATCGTCACTGATCGCACTTACTGGTTGGCTGCTGATAGACTGCTGCGTTGTAGCGTAGATAGAGGGGTGCTAAAACAGGCGTCAGTAGTGCAACTGGTCAAGCGCGCGATCCCGGAAATGGTGAAATACGGGTTCAAGTTCCGTCTGAGCTCAAAGTTTTGCACATACTCAACATCAATGGGCACAACCTCGCTTCTTTGCTCAGCAGGAAAGCAGCGCATTATTGAAACACTTCTAACCCCAGGCGGGAGTTGGTTTCACTCATACGGATGTAAGAAAAACTGGTAGCAGAGCGGTGGCCTCGGGAGTGCAGTGGTACCACGCAGCTTCTAATATGGAAGAAATGCGGGTCCAATTCTCAACTGAGAGTTGAAAACTTTGATTATCACTCAGCATCGCTCGATATACAATTATAACATTATGATACTGCTACAAAGGCGGTAAAATAAAAGATCTCTTGAGGATTTGACCGATCGACTTCCGCGGACCCACAATGGGCGTGTCCGCGAAGTCAATCGGATCAAGCGGTCAATTACTGAAACACTTACATCGCTCCTATTGGGTAATGATGTGATGCGATCACTGCTGTGAACAGAATTTCTTATTGAAGATGAACACGATATCCTATCGTTACAATCAACTCTTCTTCTGTTGCTGATCTTATCGGTTGTCCCTAAGAGATCATCGATAAATAGAAATAAATATTCAACACAAAAAGACAAACGAGTGCTGGAGTTGATGGAATTTTGCTAAAGTGATATATGAAACTACTGATTTACACACTTGAATAAATCACAGAGTGTTCATTTCCGTTTGCTGGCACAGATTTTCAACCCTATCCCTACGCTGAGCAAGAATATTTTCTCAAAGAGTGTTCAGAGATCATTCGAAAGCTCAAATCCTATGCTATCGCTGTAAATGCTCGATTTTTTCGAGAAGACCCTCTTATAACGCTGTATGATTCAAATAAAATTGCGTTTCACATCGACCACGCAAATCGATACTAGTTCGCTGAAAGCAAGAGAAGCACATGAACGTGTGGAAGAGAATCTTCTAGTATCAAACGTTCAAACTAGAGTTCCCTGCAAAGCGGAGAAACAATTCCTACTCAAATACACCTCACTTAGGTCGCCACCGATCGATGTTCGCGCCGACCTCCCCACTCCACAGCCCGTGAATTGGCCAAAGGACACTTGCTCGCGTACAGTAATCGATCTTATCTTCCCTGCTGCACTGCAGAGAAACGGTCCTTTCAGATTATAAGCATAGCGTTGGAATCAGTAAACCTTACGCTATCGAATGATTACTAACAGCCGTGAAGAAAGAACTTTGTCGCGCGAGAAGTGCGCGCGTATGTGAAACATAATTTTATTTTGAACTTCATAACGTTATAAAGGAGTCTTTTAAAAAACCGGCCACGTGCAGCGCTAGCTTAAGATTTAAACTTTCAAGACAATCTTTAAGCTAGAGCAAAGAGCAATCTAGCAATCTTTATGAAAACTTGATGTCCCGTGTAGGGGATAGGCTTGAAAATGTGTGCTACCAGACGGAAAAGTACCCACAGACTTTTCTTTGTGAGCCAAACACAAGCTTGTCTCAATCCAGTTTATAAAATAAGCTGACGTAATGGCAGTTTCGCTCACTTCGGAGCCTGGAAAGACCAGGTTGCTCACAACCCAGTCGGTCAAACACCTCCACTCGCAAATGGAAAAAATCAGCAAAACCCAGATTCCAATCGCTCAAGCGTGGAGCAACTTTTCAACGTTCTCACCGTTTTCTATGAGTATTTGGACACCTCAGCGGAAGATTGACTAAGGGTGGTGAGTATATTGAAAAGTTTGAAAGATATTCCAAGTCTTTCAAGAGGACTGGTATGGCATTTCGAGTGTCATACCTACGTTTCGGCGTTACACGCACGGCTCATCAGTAGAACATGTCTTTCAGGCTCACTCCTACATCTGATAATAGCGGCGCTGAAGATGCATAACGGCACATCAAGTGAAAAGATCACTTGATCTCACGTTCTTTCGTAGTGATTGACTTTTCAAGTGAGGTCTCAAATTAGTCAATTGAAAGGTATTGTTGCATATGCTCCATAACAGGCGTAAGCCATGCAATCGACAATCAATCAATCTGAAAAAAACGCTACATGAAATGATTTTTTTTTCACTTGACGTATAGTCATACATTTTCGGCGCCGCTACTATCAGTTGTAAAGGGTGAACCGAAAGGCATGTGCTACTGACGAGGCGTGCGAGTAACGCGAAATGTAAGTCATAGCAAGGAAAATGCCGTATCAGACCTCTTGAAAGGCTTGAGAGATTCCATCAAGCTTTCGAGTATACTCATCGCCTTTGATCAGTCTTCCACTGATGTGTCTAAAAACTCTAAGAAACGGTGGAAACGTTAAAACGTTGACGGCTTGATGTTCATGGCTTGTTGTTTTCGTTCGAGTAATGGAGGTATTTGGCTGAGTGGAATGTGGGCAACCTAATCTTTCCAGGCTCTGAAGAAGGTGAAAACGCTGAGACACAACTAATCGGATAAATTGTATCGTAACAACCCCCAACTAAGAAAAAATCGGTGCTTCGCTGTAGAGCCGAGGTCAATAGAGGGTCAGTCGGTCTTGGAAGTCCGTAACTGACTCACTGCTCGAGGCACTATTACTCCTTTTCATACTGCCCTTCCGATCGTGTTCTTCAGGATCATCACAATCCGAAGAAAATAGGTCATCCGACTCAGGATGGGCCACAACAGCTTGCATCTTCTTCATCGGCGGTTGAGTTGAAGAGATCCAGAGACTCTTCTTCGTCGTTGTCCGATATCGTTATCACCTCAGGCGAGTGGGAAGAAGTCATTGCATCCGAAGAAGTCGCTAAATACTGAGTAATTATGTAACCAAAAGACTAAGGAATGAAGCTTCTGACGTGACCAATCCCTAAGGGATACGCCAAGGATTCGTCATCATTTAACTCAGTTAAAAGCGAATGATTGCACATCTGGCCTTTGTAATGGCTCACGATGGCCTATCTAATACATCAGCTTAGAAGTGCCTATCCTCCCAGACAAGTCTTGTATCAAGTCACCGACTCCAAAGGCATGGAAGGCTTGGTGAGCCTTGAGCGCCAGATCTAATCAACGTGTGTTCAGAACGCCTCTAACCAGTACATCACAAGCGCCGCTGTGTGAAACGGATTAAAACTAGAGGAACAAAGCTCTCGGATGTTGATCAATCCCCGTAGGATACGCCACGAATTCGACTTCATCATGAATCGCGAGAGGTGACTTAGGTTATACTTTATGAGGGGACAAACGAAAAATCCACCTCAATCGCTTGACAGGAATTTTTTGATAGGAGTGTTAGTGATTATTCGAAAGCTGAGACTTCAGGCTACAGCCCCAAGCGGCCGACTTTTCATAACACCCCTTTGAAACGCCGTAAAGTAGACACAACACTACGTCTCAGACGCGCATATTTCTCGTCGAACAGAGCTCTTTATCAAGACTATTAGTAGTCATTCGAGAGCGTAATCGTTTCTGATTCCAGCGCTGTGCTCATATCCTGAAAAGACCGATTCTCTGCAACGCAGCTGGTAAAATAAGTTGAAATCGATGTATGAGCAAGGGGGCCCATTGGCCAATTCACGTGCCGGCGCGTGAGGCGAACACGTTCGATGACGCGACGATCATCGATTATTCGGGCATATGAACGCGTAGAGAACTACCGCGTCAGCAGTTCACGTGGTCGCCTCAACCACCGGCACGTGAATTGGCCAAAGACCTTCTTGCTCACATATGCGAACTCAACTTATTTTATCTACTGCGTTGCAGAGAAACGGTCTTTTCAGGATATAAGCGTAGCGTTAGAATCAGCTGCCACTACGCTATCAAATGATCACTACAGGAGCCAAACAAAGAGCTCTGTCCAGAGAGGAAATATGCGCGTTTGCAACGCAAGAAATCTCCCTCTGTAACAACCTTAAAAAAGGCTTTCTCGAAAACCGGCAATGTGGAGTTGTAACCAGAAATCTAAGCTTTCGAACGATTACTAAAACTCCTACGAAAAGTTCCTGTCCAACAAATGAGGCCGGTTTTTAATTTGTCCCCTCATAATCGAGCAGAACCTGACTAGATGCATATTTGGCCTCTACAGTCACTCGAGAGGCCTGCCGATGGGTCAACTCAGTGCTGCTATTCTTCCAGATAAGTCTGCTGTCTGGGCTTAAATCCCGGAAGTATAGAAGGTATGGTAAACCTTGGGCACGGGATTGAATAAACACTGACATCATGCAGTCAAGGGGTGATATTCCTGAGACTTCTTTAGACCACTGAAAATCGAGAGCAAGCCATCGTTCTGTTCAGCAAAATAAACGGTCCACAGGAACGCAAGATATCGAGAGATGTGATGGAGCAGCGCAGTGGTTAGCGATGCGGTGTATCCGGAAGCAAGGTGATATGAGAGTCGTTGGTTCGATCTCTCTTCTGCCACTCTCTTGCAGCACAGCATCGAAGGTTTTAGGGATTGCTTTACTATAAAGGGTTAAAATGGAATCGTCTAAAGCAATGTTCCACGAGAGGAAATCTTCAATCAGCAGCCGAAGCAACGCATAGGATTCTCGAAAACCTTGATGGCGGGGAAAAATACGAGTAAACGGGTCATCGAACACAAGAAATGCTGGAATCCACACAGCAAATTATGATCAGAGGTCGGGTAAAATAAAAATAAAACAAATGACAGAATCACCACGTGTGGCTTAGTGGCTAGAAGTGCCCTGCGGCGAAGACGTGGGTTGACTAATCGATGGCCGATGGTTCGATCCCGCGCTCAGGCGCTCGGCAAATCTTCAAGACCTTGGGGAATTGGTACGAGTTGTCCGGGAGGTTAGGCAGCACCGACTTGGCACAACCATAGACCATTACGAACCATTTTAAGGCCAGGTATGCATTGAAATCACCTCAACATCACTACGCATGGAAGCGAATGCAAGACGCATTCCTCAGGAATTTTTTTTCCGGATTTTTCTTCTTTCTATCCTTCCAGGTGGACATAAATAAATAAATCCTAGACGTCTCAGGATTTTCTCGATGGGCTAACCTCTGTTGAACTGCCTGGATAAAAATTTTCCGATACAAAAAAACCAGTATAAAAAACCCACAGTTCTGGCGAGCACACGCTCCGGACTGACGAGAGTAGGAGACCGTATGGAAACGGATGAGTCTACTGTCACCGCTAGGGAATGGACGAGTCCGCCGTTATCAAAAAAGGGACGAGTTCACCGTGATCTTTTGAGAACGGGCGAGTTTATCAATGTGATATCACTGAATAACAGACGAGTTCAGCGTCATTATAAGAAAACGGACGAGTTCACGGTTATCACCAGGAAAGGACATAAGCTGAAACTGCGTAGTTGACCCCTGATGCCGTAAAATCTCGTCCTCACCGTGGGAGATTTTTGGCTAGCAATCCTACAGCTAGTCGTTGATTCGCCGATTCCTTCATCATATGTATCACCTGTAGTCCCGTTGATCCAATAATGTGGAGTGCTGTGCAAATACATTTGCGTCAAACAAGCCGGGATTCGAACCCAGATCTCACTCTTTCCGGAAGCGTATGCTAGCCGTGGCGCCAGCGATGCTCGTTTTTACACAGCACTCTTGCATGAGTCCTGTTGATCGTCGACGAGTGGCTCACGGCTGATGAAAATTTGAGTTTTCGATGCAAACGGACCAAACCTATGGTGGCTTGGCAGAAACTAGACGTAATCCAAGTTTGTGCATCTTTTTTTATTCCATTGATTTTTGTAAACCTCATTAGAACTTCGATATATTTATATATATATATATATATATGTGTACGTATGCGTATATATATTATTCACATATATGTACATAAATACATATGCACATGTTCATATATACACGTGAATGTGTACTATATATGTATATATGTGTACATGTATATGCATATGTACATATGTATATATATTCATATGTATCCACATATGTGCACATATGTATACATATATATTTGAAGGGCGCATGTGGCGCAATGGTTACTAGTGTTCTGCGTCGTACACAAGGTCGACCGTTCGATCTCGCGCTCATGGCTCACCAAGCCATCTATCTCTCCGGGGTCGGTAAATTGGTACAAAACTGGTTTGAGACTCGTCTGGGAGGATAAGCAGCACTGACTCGGTACAGCGGGAGGCCACCACAAGTTATTGTAAAGGCCAGATATCTACTCAGTCATCTCAAACGAACTCAAAAAAAGTGGACATGAAAGCACGGCGCACCCCTCAGGGAGCGATCAACGCTGAGAGCTTTATCCTTTATTATTTATGTATCAGCTGCTGCCCCGCTGATAGTCGAGGAGTCGCTCCGGGCCAATGAGGACATGAGATGCTATGGGAACAGGGGACGGGTTATTTATGCTTAGTAGATATCGAAATTTTTCTGTAGTCCTATGTCCGTTGCAGTAATTCGTTCTTTTCCGTTAACCTTGCCCTTGGTCTCGTCGTTGATTTCCACTGTAGACATATTTTCCTCATAATTCTCTCTACGCAACCGCTGAGTTGGCAATTTCTTCGTCATCTCTTTGTCTTGTCGATCATCAGGGAAGAGGGTCCTGACTGAGGAGAACACCAGATCCTACGAAAGAGGGAGAGTCGGGAGCTTCGTTCGTGCAGTCTTGTGTCTGCTACCGTAGTACTCTTCTCTCTTTAGGAAGCCAATGAATTATCGTTGATTTTCACCATGGACATTGTTCTCTTCGTTGCATTTCGTTCTTGTTGTTTGCCAATTTCTTCATCATTTGGATGACCTGCATCAAAGTTCATACCGTTTTCGAGGAATTGCTCATGACTGGTCGCTACGTAAGCAGGATGAAAGATCACTTGGCGTTATCGAACGCGCAGTCGAAAGGTCGATGCTAGGAGTATCCCGTATCTCGCAAATGAGAGAAAGGATCCGAAGTTCCGGCCTACTTCAACGATCGAAAATCAGAGACGCCATTCTACAGCCAGGATATCGAAAATAAGGTGGGCCGGACACGTGATGCGCTTCAACGACAACCGATGGACGAGAGCCGTTACCGACTGGATTCCTCGGGACGTCAAGCGCTCTAAAGGAAGACCACTGACCCGTTGGTCCGATTTCTTCACGAAAGCGATGGAAGAAAGATATGATGCTCAGCGAATTCCTAGAGCGAGGAGGACCCACTGGGCTACTCTTGCACGCGATAGGGAAAAATGGAAGAGTTGCCGGTACCCGCTCGAGTCACTCGACGATCAACGGGACGACAGGTGATACAGGTCACGAAGTCATTTTAAGAGACGTAAGCTATATTTGTGCAGTCGTTTGTGTTACCGTAATACCTCGTTCCTTAATCAGGGTAGTAATGAGTCAGTGTTGAATTCTGCCACGGACGTCTTTTCCTTTGTCGTTCTCTTCATAGTCGTTAGTTTGCCGACTTCACTATCACTTATATCACCCGTATCATCTGTCTACCCCGTTAGTCGTCGAGGAGAAATTCCGTGCCAACCAGGAAGGGGACGCAAACGAAATTTGTGCATTTGTGCGTCTGCTATCATCCTTGCTTTTTTGGGGCACTAATGGATCCTCATCGATATCCCATATTCATTCATGATAGCCAGTAGTCATAATTCTCCTGATTCTGTGCTTATTGGTTATTTGCCAGCTTTTTCGTCATTTATATTCTCTGTAGTCCCGTTGATCGTTGACGAGTGGCTGTGGACTGAAGAGAACACTATACACTAGCGCACGAAAGGGACGTAAACCAAATTTGTGTAATATGCCTGATAGTCATTATTAGAGCCACGCATGTCAGTGGTCTGTCAAATGGAGATTTTCACTGGATATAGAGTGTGGAACGTTCGTCGTCGCTAACTCTTAGTGTGGGAACTGGAGAACCCACACAGGATTGGCAAAAGACGAGAAAGGTAACAGCCCGCTTGACGAGATCGCAAGATCGAAACACGTGCATGGGGCTTTATAAGTCAGCTCTCCTTGACAGACCACTGACATGCGTGGCCCAAGAAATGATTATCAGGCATATTGAAATTTGATCAGTGGTCTTAGGAAAACACTCGCAACGAAAGTTATGAAATTTGTGTAGTTTTTCACACGCTACCGTAATACCTTGCTTCTCTTTGGGACGCTGATCAATCATCATTTTTCATTTCGGACGTAGTTTACTCGTGGTTCTTTCGTTTTGGTTATTTGCTAGTGAAAGCCACTCGAGTGGCCGTCGATAAAATCTGCTTCCTCTGTCGCGTGGCAAGAGGAGCAGTACAGGAGGAAGGGAGGTCTTCCTCGTTTCAGCGGAAGAATTTTCCCATTATTTGTATTTTTTCCGTATTTCTAAGTGATCTGTATCGCATGTTTACTGTACGGATCCCGATACATCCAGTTTTCAATTTGTCTCCTCGCATTCAGCGTTTGCTCGGGAATTTCGTCGTCATGAACGTCGCGCGGACGGATCTCCTTGTCTCCTTGCAGTCTCGCGCGGATAGCCAGGCTGGGGCGTTCTCTTATTGATTGGCGAAGGGTAAGAGCTGCGAGTCGGCCCCGCGCTTGGCGTAAGCGATCATCTTCTCTCACCACTATATATTCGCGATTTAGAGGACTTCCTTCCTTAGCCGGCGCGAGATTGATACCAGTCGTACTCCTGAAGTTTCCTGGTATTGTATTGATTGCTGGGGAGCAAGGGAGGGGAGTCAACCCCACATTTGTATAGTGGTAATAATCGTACTATAATAAGCTAACAATCTCCTAATTCTTTTGTTAAACTCTTCTCGGTTTTCTGTGGATCTCGACATCTATCCATAATATACGTTAATTTTGAGGACTCTTCGAGGTGGGAACAACAGATAAGAGCACGTATGGCGCAGTGGTTAGAGGTGCTGTGCGTCAACAGAAGGTCGATGGTTCGACCTCACGCTTGTGGCTCACCAAGCCATCCATTCTTTCAGGGTCGCTAAGTTGTTACCAGACTGGTCGACTTGTGTAAAAGAATAAGTAGCACAAACTCGATATAGCGGTAGGTCACCACAAGTAAAGGCCAGATATGCATTTATTCATCTCAAACGAAGTTGAAAATTAAAGACGAATACATGGCGCATCCTCGAGATTGATCTACGCTGAGAGCTTCATCCTTTCACCCTTTTCCCTTTTATTGTTGGAGAACTTCCCTTCTTTAGCTTACCCGAGTATGCTAATATTTGCCACTGTTCTGAGGTTCTCTGAGGTCTTCTTAGATCTTGACTACTTAGGGCAGCATACGAGATGAGAACGGAGTTTTTTCATCTACCATTGCATCACGATCTAGAGCCAGCAATGGTGAAGAACCAAGCTATGTTGAAGACTTGAGAAAATAACTGACTAGACACTTAGGAGTATCTAAGAAGGCCTACACATCCAAAAGTGTTGGGTGGTATGCAAAACTTTGGGTTTAGCTGGGAACTGAACCCGTCTCTGTTCCTAACGTGTCTAACCACTCGGTTAACTGAAGAATGAATTCTTGTCGATTACATGTATCCTGAGATGTTCACGTTCACCGGAAGGCAACCATTATGTTGTTTTAACTTGATTATACCTGTAAAATCAAGTCTGGTATCAGAAGCGAAGCTATCATTTGGTAGAGATACAAAATATTCCACGCAGATAGAGAGTGGTTCATTTAGCTTCTCATCTGGTTATCGAGAGGTTCGTTTCTATTCTTCTCTTTTACTCTTTAGAGTTTGTAGATGTTAATGAACTTCAATGGTATCAGCCACAAAGTCTCGACTAACCGAATAAGACTTGGGTGGATTCTGGAGCTACTGATCGCCGTCTATTTCCCCTTTGTATCTCCCACAGGCTGGGGCGTTCCCTCAGGCATGCTTTATTGAATGCCGGAGACGTTGGGAATTCATCAGATCAATCCCGCTCCTAGCAGCATTATCCCCTCGTCCACAACCCACTCAATAGTAGCATTCATGGAATATAGTTCATCGCATGAGTCGCAGACGGAGTGATAGCAGAAGAGGAGCCTTGCAAACGCAATGGTTAGCACGCCCCTCGAAAAGAATGAGACGCTGGTTCAACTCCCGCCCGAGGTTCAAGCTGTATAACTGGACATCAATGCATATTCAGGTATACATCATACCACTGCTTGAAAGCGGCAAAGTAAGGAATTTTTGTCGAGTACCGATCAGTAGAATAAAATAAGGGCGTTGCCTTGTGGCGGTTCCAGCTTCTTCAGAGCTCCTAGACTATGCAAGGCTCTGTGAAGCTTGTCTTCTATCTGTTGGAAGACTTTGAACAGCAGGTCGGCTTTTAAGAAGGCGAAATCGCTCGGCCATTATCTTACTTTACTGAGTGGTCTTCAGCCAAAATTCTTGGTTTAGCCGCGTTTTTAGCACCGGTATGGTGTTTTAATTATCACCTGTCTCGCCTGTCATCCCGTTGATTGTCTATTGACTCGAGCGGGTATCAGTAACACTTCCATTTTTCCCTATCGCGTGCAAGAGTAGCCCAGTGGATCTTCCTCGCTCTAGGGATTCGCTTAGCATCATATCTTTCTTCTATTCCTTTCTTGAAGAAGTCGGACCCACGGGTCAGTGGTCTTCCTTTAAAGCGCTTGGCGTCCCGAGGAATCCAGTCGGTAACGGCTCTCGTTCATCGGTTGTCGTCGAAGCGCATCACGTGTCCGGCCCACCTTATTTGCGATATCCTGGCGTGTAGAACATTTTAACCATACAGTCAACAAATTAAGTGGTGTGCAAAACGTTGGACCCTGGCCGGGAATTGAACTTGCCTTCCGTGTGTCCACGGGCGCATGCTAACCACTGCACTTTCCATGCACTGCTACCACGCTTTCAGCGATGGAAAAAGGAAAAGGTGGAAAATGGATAGTCTCTGGAGGATGCGTTATGTACTCCTATTCATCTAGCAACGTTTGAGGTGATTGAATGCATATCTGGCCTTTATAATGACTCACGGTGGCCTCCCACTGTACCGAGTCAGTGCTGCTAGTTACCCAGACAAGTCTCGTTCCAATTGGTTAACTCTGGAGGGAGGGAAGGCTTGGTGACTCTCGGGCGCAGGATCCAACCATCGACTATATGTTTCGCAACGCGCCTCTAAACACTGCGCTAAATGTGCTCTTTTCTGTGATCCAAAGATGAATTCTATTCAATAATTGTTACCATTAACAAGCTTGGTCCCGGTTATCAGAATAAAGCCGGAATTCGTATAGAAGTCATTGACTCTCAGCTCTCCCCCACCCTCATCCTTATCGCCATCATAACTGCGTCTGTGTATGTGTTTGTACACGTGTGTGTACGTGTGTATCCGTGCATGTATGCGTGCGTATGTTCGAAATATATGTACATATGTGCATATACATACATACATATATACATGGATTCATATATATGTGTATATGTGTGGTGTGTTGTGTGTACCCCGGCGAAAGTATTTTGTTCACGTGTACATATCCTTCCGGATCTATTGATACACGTGTGTGTACGTGGATGCGTGTGTGTCTGTGTGTCTGCCCGTGTGTCTGTCTGTCTCTGTCGGCGTTGGTCGCTTATCAACGTCTGTCTGTGCGTGTGTGTTCGCGTCCTTGTCGTGTCCATCCATCAGTGGTGGCGCCTATTCTTCAATTAGTGTGGGGGAGTCCCGATTTATTCCGTAATTTTGAGGATATCCGTCTTTTTATTCGATGTTCTCATTAGCATAGAGTACTGCTTGAAACGAGACGTGCACACACTCTACCTGTGCGGTCGAGTCCAGCCAGAGCCCACCCCGGCGCTTGGCGGCTGCTTGGGTGCCGGAGTGGCGACGGATCTGAGTGCCTTCGGATGTGTGCGGTCGCGTCGGCGGCCACCCCGTGCCTAACATCGGTATCGATCCATTCGCGCGCGTCGCAGTCCGCCACGCGTCTCGTGTTACCTTGTCGTCGTTGCTTCGACGAGTGGCGGTCTCGCTTCCTCATGTCGAAGCCGCGTCGTCCTCTCATGTTTTTTTTCCACTCAGATCGATCATTCCTCCCGTTCAATCAATAAATTCGATCAATTAGTCGGTCTACGACCAACTTCAATCCTGTTTATCGGAAGGAACTAGGGAGAATTGCCCCCTCTGTGCCGGAGTTTCGATAGCTGACCTAAGGGGCTGTTACGTCATCGTTCTACTTGGAAGTTATTTTCGTGTTAGAATATGATTCGAGGATTTGCGGAAATTTCGTTTATTTGCGAGATATGATGTGCCTATATTGGTTATCTTAGTCACAAGCAGTTGAAGACTGTTCATTTCAGATTGGAAACTTTAGCAAAATGTCGCAGTTTGGCGGTGGAAAGCCAGGAGGCTGGACACGTCCCGGAACGGGAGGTGAGGATTTCGATACATTTTTCATTGTAGCTATTGTTTAGACTTAGCATTCTAGCAGCATTAATACACATATATGTGTATATACATATATGTATACATATATATATATATATATATGGCGTAGTGGTAAGAGGTGCTCTGCGTCGCAGACGAGGTCAATGGTTCGACCTCGCGCTCATGGCCCACCAATCCATCCATCCCTTCGGGGTCGGTCAATTGGTACCAGACAGGTCTCAGACTTGTCTGGGAGGATAAGCAGCATTGACTTGACACAATGGGAGGCCAGTGCAAGACATTGTAAAGACCAGATATGCATTCAATCACCTCAAACGAAGTTAAAAATTAAAGTCGAATGCACGGCGCATTTCTCAGGGATCGATCAACGCCGAGAGCTTTATCCTTTATCCTTCATATATGTATATGTACATGTGTATGTACACGTGTATACATACATATACAGAGAAAGAGAACCAGGAAGGTGTTGAGAAAAATCCCAGGACCGACTATCTATTAACCTCGGCATAGTTTGAATAAATGAGTATTTTCTTCTGTTTAGCCGCTCCGAGGTGTTATTGATATTATTTATTGAATATCAGCGAAGCATATAACAATACAGTTTATAATGCAGCATGAATATTACAAAAGTCGTGGTAGCTCACGTTTCGGCAAGTTTCGGCCATCTTCAGAGCCTGGAAAGGTCAAATTGAATCGCAAATTATCAAATCAAGGGCCTACATAACCTCGGCAGAAAACGTAAGAAATAAAATTTTTTGGGTCGCATAGAAAAAAACTTCATTTCAAAAGCACTAACCGGTTAGATGTTTTAGGTTTTCAATTAATGTTTGAAGACCTGCCATTTGGAGACTCCAAAAATTTATTTCTTACGTTTTCTGCTGGGTTATGAAGGCCTTTGATTTAATAATTTGCGAATCGCTTTGAGCTTTCCAGGCTCTGAAGATGGCGAGCCTTGCCGAAACGTAAGCCACCACGACTGTTGTAATATTCATGCTGCGTTATTAACTGATTGTTATATGCTTTGCTGATATTCAATAAATAATATCAATAACACCTAGGAGCGGCTACACAGAAGAAGAAACTCATTTGTTGAGAAAGAACTGTATCCTTGCTGCCGTTGGGGCTTACTTCAGCAGGTGTAAGACGAAGCGTTTCCTGGAAGCGCTTAATCTGGTTCATATTGTCCATTTGTCACTGATTTCTACATGACAGGGCGACCAATTCACGAGGACCACCTCCGTCTTACCACACCACATGTTATCTGTTACAGTTGAGAGTGTGGTGTCTTAGCAAGGCGGTTGCAAGAGGCGTGGGATAGTGCTCGTCGAATTCTTGGTCAGTAGGAGAGTCTGGTTCAAAGGCAATGGCGTATTTGTAGCGTAACGTACTTGGCAGCATTAGCCTCTTAGTATACGTTCATGTGCGGCGATTAATTCTAGCCCTCGTTCTTGAAGGCGCATTTTCTGTGATCGACAGAAGCAGAATCAGGCTATGATTGAAGCTATAGAAGCGGGTGGATGAAGTTATCGGCGTTGATTAATCCCTGAAAAATACGCCATAGATTTGAGTTCATCAAGCATTGTTTGAAATGAATAGGTAGATATTCGATCTTTTCGATGACTCGCGGCAACCTGTTGATGTGTCGAGTGAGTGCTGCTACCGTATTGTAGAAGTTTGGTACCATTGCACCGACCTCGGAGGGGTGGAAGATTTGGTAAACTTCAAGCGCGTGTGGCGCAGATATCAGAGATGCTCTGCGACACACGGGGTTTATCAATTGATTGAGATTGGTAATGTTCTCTTAATGAATGTAAAGATTTCCTTTTAGGGTAATGTTGTTGTGTCCAGGAGTTCCTTGTGCATAAGGTCCCTGTCGATAATTTTCACGATGCTTTTTCAGTCTGAATACCACGTTTCACATAATGAATGAATCGGCAATGAAAGGACTATGTTGAGCAAGGACATTTTGTTCGTGAATGTGACTTATTTACGGTGTATTGGCGATGGCTATCTCGTTTTAGCAAGTGCAAAGCACCGTGTTTTTTATGCGGTGTTCTGTACCATCTAACCTGCTGCTGCTGATAGCCACTAACCGAAGCTTAACGGTGGATTGGATGAAATTAGAGCTTTTGAAGAGTCTGTTAGGCAGCAAATAGTTCTAGGAGGAGACCAATATCGTTGCCCTTTTGTACACTTTTTTAAGGGTGTCACCCATTCTGGTTATTGTTCACTACGTCTTTGATTTTGTGCAGTTCTGTCAGTTGGTGTTGGATTTGAGCAGCTGTTCAGAGATGCTTTTTTTCTGCGCCGTGGATGTTTTCCATGTCGGATTCTGTGTATTACTGTACAAGCTAACGTTCCGTCGTATCCTAGGTGCGGTTGTGTTGCCCAGTGGCAATGTTAATGTGCGTTCTATTAAGATTTTACAAGGACTCAGGGTGATGGTTCCTGGTTTTTTGCTCTTGGTGTGGTTTGTGAAGACTGCTTCGGATTTTTACATTATTAGAGGAACCTTGGCTTATCTTATCCCTAATTTTCTAGTGTACCTAACCAAGAAGCTAAAGTACAGTTAGCGTACGTTTTGTCAGTAATCTTTTTTCGTATACAAATTTTGACGACGAACTCACTTGTCACCATCAAAATGTCACCGTTCTCAGGAAGTCAGATGGCTGGATTTGGAATGGGTGTTGGTGCCTTTCCAATGATGGGAGTTCAAAGCATGGGCGTTCCGATGGGTATGGTCAATCAGGCTGCATTTGCGCAACAAAATGTGATGGGGATGGGAGTGATGGGTGCTGTACCATCTTCCGCCTCTGTTCGTGCTTCAGGACAGGTTTGAAGACTTATTATTACGTGTGAATAAGTGTGAACATTATTGAGATCATTGCAACAACTGTTTCAGTCAAACTCATCCGTCACTGGCAAGAACCAACGCACTTTTGTTGGTGTAGTCACCAAAATGCACGATAACTATGGATTTGTCGACGATGACGTCTTCTTCCAGCATTCGTATGCTCTATAATCATATACTTATACTTTGAAGGTTGATGATGAAGTTGATTTTTTGTGTGTTACAGCGTGATTCGTGGTACGCTTCCTCGTGTTGGTGAAAAAGTAATGGTTGAAGCGAGCTACAACCCGCAGATGCCATTCAAATGGAATGCATACCGTATCCAATTGTTGAATTCAGGTGACAGTGGGCCACCATCACAAAACCACAACATGGCACGATCAGGTGGTGGTGGTGGTTCCGGTGGCGGAAGGTAATAATTGTATTCAGCACATTTGTGACGTTTTTCTAGATTTCGGTCATTTGACGATATCTTAAAATTTGAAATGGTAAGTATGGAAGATAGGATGGATCATCGGGCTTCATTAGTTGTACAAACGTCAGAAGTGAACTGTTTGGTGCTTAGGAAAGTCTTCAATTGCCTCCGTGGTTCATAAAGCGGTCGTTGCTTTAGATATAGCTTGTTCATGTGAATCATAGACGCTCCCCTTGTAGATGGCTTCAAGGGAAGAAGAGAAAATCAGAATTCTGTTGGAGGGTTTATCCTGTTCTTCTGACGTATTCTACCGGTTAAAACGTATGACGTGTATCTATCGCCTTAATTCTATATCCTTACATGTGGTGAGGTGTTCTTCAGAGCTTCGAGCTGCGTATTCCAGCACGGTGTGAAGTATTATCTTTACAAGCGAAAGCGATGTATTAATATATTTTGTAAAGGGAATGGTTTATCGGAAATGTATGTGTGCGACAATCTGAAGAAGTAAACGAGACAATATTAAGGGGCCTATTCTGTTACTAGAGGCATCGAGATTTCTCTGTGTTTCGGTCCTTTTATGCTTATGCTCAGAAAGAAGAGAATTTTCCGAAAAGATGTGTAGTGCTGGTCATTTATGTAATTTTTTTGTGTGTTTCTATATAGTTATGAACAAGTATCTTAGATGGGGGCCACCATCATCAGGAGATCGAAATGGCCCATCACACAGAGGTTCTCCACCACGTCGTCGCTCACCACCCCGCCGTAGTCCTCGTCATGCGCCCAGTCCAGCTCGTAAAGATGGTGCGCAACGTCGGAAGTATGTTTATTCCAACCTCGCAATCTTACTAAAACTCACATTAGCTTACTTCAGTGTTGTAATTTTATTTGAATAGGTCACCACCAATTAGACGCTCGCCACCAGCTCGCCGTTCTTCACCTCCATCAAAATCCGAAAAGAACGAACGAGACCGTAAACGTGAACGTAGTGCAAATCCTTCCAGTGCGGCCCAGTCGACTAGGAAAGATAGTGCAAGTCCTCCTCGTCGTCGTGCTCGCATAATTCCCCGTTACGAGTGCCGTCCACCTCGCCCTGTTCCGCTAAGGTATTTAATCTAGTTGCATATTATATAAAGACTTTTTTCTATGTTAATAAAGATCATTATTCGCTTCAGTGAGTTTATGTCGGTCGTCGGTTTGCGTACTCGTTACGCAAAACTTTACATCCCGTCCGATTTCTCGGACATGACTGCGGAGTGGACTAGGAGAGTGCCACTGGATGCTGATATTGACCTCACAAATCCGGTTTGAAATCGAATCTAAACTCTTGAGTATTTGTTAGCGTGTTCCTTTTCCTCAACTGTTCTTCATTCAAGGTAGCGTTTCATGTGTGGAATAAAGAAGTTGATTATCCGCTCAATGATGGCTTAATTGAAACCATCATAGAGCCGGATGATGCAGATCATCGTCATCAAGTCAAGGTATATTATGATAGTATCTTTTCGTTATCACATGAAGGAACGTGTGAATCTTTATATAGGTACTTCTACTTGCACATGGTGGTAGACAAGAGGTTCATAAGAAAGCCTTTGGCCTCCTTCCTGATGGCACCACTGATGACACTTACGAACCTACTTCATTCTTCAAGCAACTTAGCTTCCTCGTTGGTAAGTCTATCACATGCTTTTGCAAAAAAAAAGTGTTTCAAGGTTTTGCGGAAGATTAATGTGTGAGGTTTGCATCTTTCTATAAATATCTTTGAGTCTAGTAGTCAAATAAAACCAATTTACTAATAGATAAGAAATGACTTAAAGTTGCTAGGTTATTACTTCGATCGTCGTATTTCCTACAGGAACTCGAGGGAAGGAGCCGTTGGCTATTGGTGGTAGTTGGTCGCCATCAAGGGATGGTGATGACCCCACCAGTCCAACAACCATTATTCGCACAGCGATTCGTACTACGAAAGCACTTACAGGAGTCGATTTGTCGAACGTTCCGCAATGGTGGGTGGCGTTTTTGTGTCTTGGCGGTGGCGAGTATTCTATCACAGATTTTGCTCCCTAATGTTTTGTTCTATTTGTTTGCTGCGCCTTATTCATTTCGACGACCTATCATTAATTTGACATGAGTTCGTAATGGTCACTGATCGCTGTTAATTTCGACTATCATTGGAGGCGAATGCAGGTGACGCGTAGATGCTCCCCTCTGCTTTTCATCGTTGATCCGCGTTTGCGCTCATAAGCTTCGGCCTTGAGCGTTTAGGTTTGTCTGTGGGCTGTCTGACTCGTTCTATTTCCTACGCAGGTACGAGCTGGTGCACGTGCGCTATTACCGCGCCGATCGTGATCGCACGGATAGCGTGCGCCTACTGTTACCGGACACTCAACTGCTTCTTGACGACAATTCGGACGAGGAACGGTGGACGGCAGTGCAGGCTGCGCTGCAGGCACAACTCGAGACGAAGTTGGCTGCAGTCGACACGCCTTCACCAGAAGTGGACCAGCTGACGATGGCGGACGACGCCGCCAAGGACAAGGAAAGTCGCGAGCGTACTACGCGCCAGGCACTCTTTCACTATAGATAACTGTTGTTTGTATGTGCTTGATGATATGTGTGGTTACGTCATGTGTTCGACCCCAACCATTACCATCTCAATCTTTTTTTTTTTCTTTAGTAATACGGAACTCCTTTTTCCGACGTTGAAAAAAGATAGTCCCTTACTTGGGCTCTGTTTGTTTTTAGCAAAATCACTTATCTAACAGATCGTAAAGTAATATCCACCCACCCTTAGGTCTATTGTATAATTAACTTTATAGAATTTGCTAATCAGGTGAGCACTTTTCAGGATATAATCGAAATCATGTCATAAATAATCATCTCATTTTGTTAAGATTAAGCATAATACTAAGCTTTTTTAGGATCAAAGTGTAGTTGTCAGTCCAACAAAGGAAGCAGCGAGTGCTGCTGAAGATACGTCAGCAAAAGAAGGTGAGGAGGAGATAGTAGAGTCTAAAGAAGCGCCCACTCATTGGAGCAAGTTGGATCTCAAAACGCTTAAGGTGAGCAGGGACTGTTTTCTTTTCTCCAATGAATAAGGCTCTTGTGTTTTACTTACCTGTGCATGTGTTTCCTATGTTCATGATCTTCGCTCGAGTCGTCTAAGTGGAAGACGTTCTGTTCAGGTGCCCGAATTACGAGCCGAATTGGAAGCACGTGGTCTTGAAACAAAAGGTGTGAAGTCACTGTTGTGTAAAAGACTGCAAGAGGCCCTTGACAAGGAAAAGGAAAAAGAAGAAGGAGAAGGAGCCGCTCCTACTGGTGACATTGAAATGACAGACGTAGCCGGTGATGAAGAGGAGCAAGAGGGCAAAGCAGAGGTGTTCAAGTTTTTGTGCAGTTCTGTATATGCTTGATGCTTCCTGTTTTGTGAAACAAGTGTGATTTTTTAGCAGGCTTCAACTGAGAAAAAATCTGTGGAGAAGAGCGAGGCTGAGCTGAAGAAAGAAGCTGAAGAGCAGAAGAAGAAGGCTGAAAAGTTAGAAAAAGAAAAGCAAGAGCGTAAAGCTACACTTGAGAAATATTATGCAATGCCAAAAGAGAGAAAAGTAAGACCGAGACAGTTGCTTATTTCTTCGTAAGATTGTGCTGTTCGTTATAATATGTTCTGGGTAGTATTGCCTATGGGCGGGGTGTTCCTGGTCTTCGTGGTTGAGACTCAGATGTGTTGACTACAACTATCTCAATGCTTGTTTTATAAATTAGTCATCAAAATCAACTGGGTGTTTAGATATTGGTATATCCTTCGAAGACTGCCAAGGGAGGAAAATTTGATTGTAGAGTTATGAACATGCAATCTTTGCTCGACTATAGGCAGGACGACAACAAGGAGTCTCACTTTGAGGTAAGAATTTCACACGAAGTCGTGCTGTATATGAGAACGGTAATATAAGCGGAAAGCCTGAATTCTTGATTAGCACTTGTCCTTGAATTGTTATGTAGTGAGGTGCTAGGGATCTCTAGGGCATTGGTGTGTGATTATCAACGAGGTTTCCCATCTCTGGGGATCAGAGGTCATTTTGTGTCGTATGCCACACTGAAGGTCGTTGATGTCATTATACCCTTCGCTGGCTTTTCTACTAGATCATGATTCCAAGTTGGGGCTGTGAGCCTTTTGCCGCATGTCGGATCTGATTCGAGAATATTTCTGCAGGATAGGAATTTAAGCTATTGAAGGCTGACGAAGGGTTTGCAAGCCGAACACATGTGACGCAATAATCTTTGGCTGCATTCATGTTTTGTTCTTGTAGGTGTCACTCTTTGTGGAAGCGTTCAAAGAGCTGCTAGAGCGTCATGCGGCTTTCACAATCTACTATGCAATTGCTCGTGCTGCAGATAAGGAAGTTGAACGAAAGAGACGGGATGAGGCCAGGGAAAAGAAAGATGAAGAGGCTTGTTGTGTTCCTTTCTTACTTTCTTTCGTGGTCCTCTTTTCGTCTGCATATTGTGGCATATCGTTCTTTAGACGGAGGAGGAAAAGAAGGAAGGTGAGGAAATGGAAGAAAAAAAGGAGGAGAAGAAAGAAAAGCTAGACTTGAAGTCGATGGTATCTAACCGAAGTCTTTTTGAGTCGTTTGCCATGTTTGACGTCAATTTGTGCGGGTGTGTTTTTTGACAAGTTTCGGGTGACTATGTGTAATTAGTATTATTTTGAGATAGGAGGCAATATTCTGATTATAGATATTTGAATGAGCGCGACCTCGAAGATATCATTTTCAACAGCGAATTCGGAGTTACTAGGGCTCAGATGCAAAAGATTTCACATAAACTAATGTCACGGGAGAGAATCAATTACAGGCAATTATTCCATTCTATTTTTTTTTTTTGTATTGCTCGCGTGTTGTGCCTTCATCCTTACACTTAGATAGAAGTTGAGTTCTATCTCTTTAGCTCGTCGTTGTAAAAAATTTGATGTGTCACCATTTGAAGTGTTTTGAAGTATCAGTAAGGAATAAGTTTTTTTATGGTACCTCAAAAAAAAGTTTGTTGGGGTCGAAATTGTTGGCTTTTTTTTTCTCGTAAATTACAGTTGTACACTCATTCAAGGTGGCATTTACTCAAAGTTTTTCAGACACTTGACTGATGTGTTAGTTGATTCTGATGGAAACGTCAGATTTGCGCCTGGTGAATGCGAGAATCCACCAGAAATGTCTACACTTCTCAAAGGTCGTGTTTGTGAACGGTCTTTACTTTTTATTAATTTATGCATTAGCCAACGACTAATAACATCAGCGTGGCTGACCAGCATTGAAACTGCATTGACGCTTTATATTATGTACAACAAAACCATTTAGCGGCAGGTAGTGGTGCAGCGAAGTTCTTGTTTTTGTCTCGTTCGTAAGACAAAGTTTTAAAACGGAAAACACGAGTTCAAACTACCAAATCCTTAGGCCTGTTGGTTATTGGCATCTGTGCGCTCGGGCGAGATGCGGCCATGTGTGTTTTGAAGTCGGTCTTTTTTCACATCCAGCTAACTATAACGTGCCTGCGCAAGGTTTAAATCGCGTCATTTAATATATCGCAGCGTACGGCTTCCTGAAATTGAGCACGCATTGTCCACCGCTAGGTAACCGTATTGTCGTTGAGTAAATTTGTCAAACCAACTAGAATTCTCATTTTTTCTCCAGTGGGGTAAGTTTTGAGCTTTATGTTTTACTATTTCCCACAAGTTTTTTTTTTTCGCTTTTCCCGGATTTCCACAGACTTTCAGTTCAATCTAAATTTAGTGAAGGTAGAGAAGTGCTCTCGTCGGTGAAACAAAGACTTTGCTGTGAAGTTTAATTTGGTTTTATTGAAGACATTTCAACTGTTTTGGATCGCTTCTCGTGCAAAAAAAGAGCGATTTTGATAACTCAAATCTACATCTTTACATGTTCTCTTTTAGGTTGCGGATTACCGGCATCTAAGAGTTCACTTGAACCTCAGATAAATGGCGAAGTTCATGTATGTTATTTTGTGGTGTAATAGGTTTTTCAATAAGTAGCACATCCGAGTTTATTGTGAGTTGTAGGTGTCTGATGCGTCAGATGGAACTGTAATCATCAATGGTAACGTGGTTAATGTAGCACAGAAATTGGCGTTGTTGAAGAGAAGTGAAATAGAACGGGATCAAGCCAAAGCAGCTCTAGCGGAGCAAACTACACTAATAGGTATTTAGCAAGTCTTCATTGAACTTAATTAATTAGCAGGACCAGATAGTCAATCGTTTACAGATCAGCTTCGAGATATCAAACACGAACTAGAGAGGAAAAATCGCGATATTGAGAAGGATTTCGATAAGCAGAAGAAGCGACTGGATGAGAGCAACAACGCTCTCAAGGTAGGTTTTTTTAGAACACTGATGTAGAGTAAGTTATGTACGTTGTATTCCAGTCATCGTTGGATTCTAACATTTCGCTCAAATCTGCCCTGTCCGACTGTAAGAGATATGCGGATCGCATAATGGCAGCTGTTGAGCGGACTTGTCCTCCACCTCCACCCATTAAGCAGGTGGAAGAAGTCAAGGTGAAATACCAGCTTGTTCATCTTTTACTTGACTAACATTATATTCTGCCTGTTATAGCCAGCTGTTGATGGTGTAGATGACACTGATGAGCCAATACCTGCTGAAATTGTTTTGACAGAGGAAGTCGGCGCAGAGGAAGATAATGAGGAGAAGGCAACGTAGTTCTGTATCATTCCTATTCCTTTGTTATTTTATGGTCTCGTTTTTGATTTCTTATCCAGTTCTTATTCGTTTGCAACTTTTCTGTTACCACCTTTTTATTATATCTGTAGTAGAAGTGTATTCTTTTCTTCTCGCAGTGTTAACTTCTAATGTTATTTTGTTGCTTTTGTATGCCAACAGCAGCACGGTAACTGCAAGTGTTTGCAAAGGACTACAATTCATGTGGTTTCTCAACTGTTGGTTCAGCCGTTGTTACGTCTAATTGTATGAAATAAAGGATGGATGTTGCTATGGATTCAACATTATTATGGATTCATTGCCTGCGAATACTACTGACAGAATTTGTGCATATATAGGGGCTAGGTTCTAAGGTTGCTGATTGGGGAATGAGTAGAGCTGCCACGTTCTAGTCGGAATGTAGTAGTTTACAATCCAAGGTCTTTCAAAGATGCGAAATAGTGTATTATATCATAGATATGAATTATGTGTATTTTCATCCGGAAAAGAAAGGTGTTCAAAAAACATGGAATTAGGGATTTCACAAAGAACCTCTCATGAAGAAGTAGGCGGTATGGGCATAGTGAAATTGGGCGGGAAAACATCCTGATCATAAGTTGTTTTCTTCCACCTAAATAACTTCCTGCTTACAGAAGGGAAGGACTATGAACGAGGTTGGTTCCGCTTGTGGTGCTGTAGTTGATGCTTCCACCAATATGATGTCGAGAGGTGGTGCAAGTGGAAGAGAACCACCATTAATTATCGCAGACGACAATCGGAATTTATTAGTCAACGATGAAGCGAAACAAGGTGCAGTCATGTCTTCGTCGTCCCCACTTTTATTCACTTCTGTAGGCATTTGGAGGTGTTTAAGGTTAAGATCAACTAGGAGATTTATACTCATCGCCTCCAAGTATAATTATGCAGTGATTGGCGGTGTGGCAGATGTGTAGAACTGTGTTTCGAGTACCAACTTGAGTACCTAACAACACTGTTGAGACAGGATGGACTCTTCTAGGTCCAAACTGCTTAGAGACATTTTTCGCTGATAGATGCGTTCCACTAGACCTTTAGCAGTTATTCGATAGCTCAAGTTTTGTTGGTTTTGAAGCTAAGATCAGGCTTCTGGAAAGGTTTTCATATAGCGCTGTAAGAGGGTAAAAAAAATTACGTTCCACCTTACGAATTTTCTTCTCAGACACGCGATATACATGCACCAGAAACATATGAGCGTCTAGGAAAAATCGTAGAGTATCAAGCTAATATGAAAACCCGGAAATTCTTCCAAATGAGAAAGAGAAAGCCCCAATTGATCAACGGATAATGCGCCGCATAGAGAAATCCGGTGCCCGACGGAAGTATAGCATGGTTCTCTGGGCAAGACCATATTTGCGATGGAATAATTAGTCCACTAAGAAGGATGAGATCGACTGACCTGTCCATTAGGTGCATGTGGATGTCGCGTTAACCATTCATTGATGAAGTGACTTCGATATGTTGTGAATAGGTCTATCGCCTAGGTTTTGTGGGTCAACTGGTATGAAGAATGAATCTTAGATTTGTTCTCACCACTTTTGTTTTTTGGGAAGAGATACCGCAGTAGCCATTGAGTTGGGTAGTATGACGCAAAGTAGTAAACAAAGCGCTAGTTTGATCCTCCCGAAACTTACAGGTAGTCAACAAACGCCCTAGGGAACGCCTTGGTCTGGCTACCTCCATGGTAGCAAGGAGAATTGTCTCGACCATCATTTTAGGCGTTGAGAAGAAGAATTCTTTTGATAGCAGTGGAGACAACATGTGCCATGTTCGAAGATTGTTGTAGAGGGAATTGAGAAAGTGAATCTAGTGCAAGCAATACTGGGACTCCCACAGTGAATGTGATTAGGGATCTTTTCTGTCTGAAGCTCTCGTCTCTAAGAAGGAGTCGAAAATTCCGTTGTTGTTTATTGAGTTGAATTCTTATCACCTTAATCTTCTGTCATTTCGTTGATCGCCGAGTAACTTACGTGGGTGCCAGTAAACCTTTCATTTCTCCTTTCCGCCTGCTGCAGTAGCCCAGAGGTCCCTCTTCGCCTTTAAGATTCGTTGAGCATTATTATTTCTTCTTAGATTTTCGCAAAGATTTCGAGCCGTCGCGTCGATGGTCATGTGCTGTGCGTTTGACTTCTCGAGGAATCCAGTCGACAGTGATTTTTGTCCATCAATCGCCTCTGAAACTTGTTACATTTTCGACTCAGCTGCACCGATGGTTTGGCGTGTAAAACCGCTTTTGATCGTTGACGTAGCTAGGGATTTCGGGTCTTTTTTCAGGTATACATGAGTAAGTCGTTCGGTGATATGTTTCCCATTGAGCGTGAATGGGAGATTTAAAGCTATTCCGTTCTGGATGAACATCGCATTCATGAGATTCAGTCGGGTACCCATCTTTCACAAGCGTTGTCCAAATCGGTCAACATTCGTTCGCCTGGCTGATTACTGGTATTGTAAGAGCGATCTCATCAGCAAAGCGAAAGTGGTCTAGTTGGCGGTCATCGATCTTATTCCGATATTGTTCCGTTTCAATGTGTGCATGATGTTTTGAAGGGTGGCACTGAGTAAGCTTGGAGAGGGGTTATCGCCTTGCTCAGCCCACTTTTTACGTCTACGATAAGGTCGTTGTTGAATGGTAAAATTTTGGTTGTGAAATCTGCATAAAGCTGGGAAAGAATCTTTACGCAATTAGTAGGAATGTTTTGGCTGTCCAGAAGTGACATGATTGCCTCCACCTTAGCTGAGTCGAATATTTAGTGAAACTGTTGAAGATGAGACGGAGCCGTCTCTCCTACTTTGCTACACATCCGTGAGCATTGTTTTTGTATACGTGTGGTCTATCATAGTGGATGTATGTCGAAGCCCTGTTGCTATATAATTCTGTCCCTATGTGTTTCTTCACGCAAATGTCTCTTGGTGACTTTTGGACTCTTGGCCTTCATATCGCTTAGGTGACCATGTTGGATGAACCGATCGTAGTGTTCGTCGATTTTCCTAATGACGATGTTTTTCCCATAATTGTAGGTGCATGTTGAATACAGGAAAGTGAGCCGGTGAACAGACAAATTCATTTATTTCTTATGACGGTAGGAAGATGTGGCTATCGTGGAGATTCGAGTGGTGATTCTAAGTGGCTTTCTCCCTTGCCTTTTTGGAAGCTGTAGCTCTTCCGTTAGAGCGTCGGAGTACAGACATCTTGGCTTTGTATCTGTGAAAGCTTCGCTGGGCTTTGCGCATGCTCTTCCCGGCTTCTGCTGTTTCGCCGCAACAGCTGCTTTTCCCTTTTCAAGATCTTCTTGTCACTGCTCTACAGCGTTTAGCAAGTTCGGAGGTGAGGTGTTGGTTCCCTGCAACTAGTGCAATTCCATGTTGACGTATTAGTTTGAGTCTTTGTGGGGGCATACGTTGTCTCTTGGTGGCTTCCGAGCTCTCAGCTTTTATAGCGCTAATGCTAAGTTGTTCAGTGAGCCGGTCGTATTTATCGTCGGTGTTGTTAATGAGGATATCTCTCTAGGTGATTAATGACCTTTAGAAATCCTAGTTTATGGTGACTCGTAATTTAGTCTTTTGAACTTGGCGGGCTTCTTCCATCTTTGTAGAAAAGGGAAAGTTGCGCAAGCGAGAAACTGGTGTGGTCCCTTGCGAAATTTCAGAACAACGATTTAGGTTAGGCAAAACCCCAGAATCAGTAAATGTGGTCTATTCCGTTGTGGTACTCTTTATAAGAATAATTCCATGTTTCTGTGGAAAGTGTGAATTTCGAAAT
Organism: Parelaphostrongylus tenuis; assembly: GCA_019055375.1. Taxonomy (NCBI): domain Eukaryota; kingdom Metazoa; phylum Nematoda; class Chromadorea; order Rhabditida; family Metastrongylidae; genus Parelaphostrongylus; species Parelaphostrongylus tenuis. The sequence continues at coordinate 43,763 of JAHQIW010000203.1, read as the reverse complement.
TCTGATTTGCTTTGCATGATCGTAGACATCTTGATGAGTCCGATACCTGCCCAAATTGCTCGTTCCATTGTAATTCGTGAGTTCACATGTGTCGTTCTTCAGCTATTCTTCTTGTTCGCGTTAAAATCTCCTATGATGACCTTGAAGAATGCATGGTCTTCTCTGAAGAAAATTTCCAAGTCCATTCAGGACGTTTCGATTTCATCTGCGTCATGGCTTGATGTTCATGGGTTAGCAACGAAGATGGTCAAAGCTGGCATTGGTCCACGTCGTTTTACGTGATCTTGCGATTTGAGTTGTTAGCTGTTCGAAAGAATCGATGTTCATGGCTCCGTTGTCATCAACAGTTTGGGATGGTCGACGTATTCTCGTCTAAGTCAGGCCAGTGACGTCAAACCATGTTCTTCTTGCCGAACTTATTAGGTGCTCTGTAGAGGATTCGTATGCAAGGATACCTGCATTATACGTACTGATAATCATCTCAGTCCTTCGAAATTCAGACAACCTGGAAGGGACCTGAGATTCCAGTATCCTTTTCGTGCTTGTCCTAGCCGCCACTGTCATATGGGATGCTTTCTCAAAATAAGGATGTTGAAGCTCACTTGTTTTACAGTGTGTTTAGCCTTTGATACCCATCTATAGCTTGTTCGACTCTGAATGTGCGAGGTGGGTTTTTATTTATAGCTATTAGTCTCTCCCAGGGTGAACAACGAAGTGCTCATTTGTTGGAGACTTCTGACCTCCCATCTATTTATTGGTCAGATGATAGCGAGCTCTGAACCAAACCGACTTCGAGAATACAATCTGCGTAAAGAGCAGAACAGATCCACGAACGCGTACATGTACAATTTCGTAAGCGCAGAAACTATATCATCCGTCTGCGCGGAAGGAAAGAATGCTGGAAGTCTATCTCCTAAATTTACGCGCTTCTAAGAGAATCTTATGGTTCCTATTGGTCTGTATTTGAATCCCTTCCAGGCATCTGGTAACGTGCCACATTTCTCCTCGCTACTGGCCGGCTGGGGTTTCCATCGTTGGAGAGCTTCAAGGCGAATTTCTGTGCTACCCACAACCACTATCTCTTCATTGCGTACATGTTTGAAGCACATGTCATCTGCATCACCTATGGTCCTCTTGAACGTCAGGTGAATTTCGACTGAGCACTAATAAATGTTCGACTTTTCTCTCTCACATGCAAGAGTATCCCAGTGGGTCCTCCTCGCTGTAGGGATTCGTTGAGCATTGTTTTTTTTTTTCCAAGGTTGTTTTGAAGAAATCGGACCATCGTCGCTGGCTTTTCTGTGATGAGCTTAAAATCTTGAAGGACCGAAATGGTGATGGCTCTCGTCCATCGGTTTGTTGTTATAACGCACTAATATGTGTACAACTGAGGGTTCAAAGTGCGCCTTAGCCAAAGATTCAAGTTTTCGAATGATTACTGGAAGTGCCATGGAAAGTCTCTGTCCAGTGAGTGGGATTGTTTCTTCATCCCTCCTGTACCGTCCAACGGAAAAGCATCGAAAATTCCTATCTTTCTTGGTGGCATAATGTCACAATGTTTCAGTTATTTACATTATTTACAGCATTTGAGTTAGTCAGCGTGTAGGGTAACAGTTCCACTTAAGGTATGGAGAAAATGCTTCGTTGTGGTGAGTGCATTGGCTGTTTCCAAACAGTGAACTGCGGTAAATGCGATGGCTGCGCTGCAAGATCGATATGCTACAGGCGGAAATGTGTACAGGAATCCATACTGATGCAGCGACAAAGCCAAGGTTTGTCGTATTTTCTTCAATATCATTAAGTTGTGTACTTGAAGTGAGATAATGAATGTTCGAGATTGGAATGTCGACGTGTTTCTTTGTTTTTATTCCTCGTAGAAACTCTAATAAATCGACTACTCTAACTAAATTTGGGCATGAAAAGTGAGCAATCGCACATTGTTCTTTGAGTAGAGCAATGGGTTAGAGCACGCGCTCTCGGATCGAGTTTGATGCGGGTTTGACACCGCCTAACTCGAAAGTTTTGCACGTCACTCTACAGCAACGTCCTTTTTGTGTGCAAGGCTCACACGAGATTGATATTATCGTCTTCAAAAGCAATGGCTAACGTTTCGGCGATTTCGCTTTCCTCGGGGCCTAAACGTATCGTATTATACCTCATCTGCTTATTTGGTTGATATCTCGTGTATAATGAGAAACTAATGAAAATCGAACGAAATACCAGCCGAGTAATTTAATATGGTCTTATAATTTACGTGTAGACTCTGAGGAAGGTGGAGCCGTCGAAACGATAGCCATCGATTCTGAAGGATGGAACTCCAGCCTCGCACCTTTAACATCAAAAATACTTATTGGTTGTAGCCAGTATCATAATATTACGATGTGTTGTTATCTCGGCCACAACTTGAGATCCCTTTCAAAGCAGTAGATTTACAGAAAGTGTTCGATATGTACATAAATAGAAGATGTCAAGGCCTAATATCAGAGAGCTTTGCATCAGAAGTATCACTCTATGGTAAGTGATGTTTCACTTGACATAGAGTAGTACTGATGAGGCGTGCGAAAACGCCGGAACCTACGTATACCACTTGAAATGTCATAACAGACTCATGAAAGGCTCAAAACATTTTATCAGATTATATGAATTTTTATCAGATTATATGAATTTTTATTTTTTTGAGCGCATGTGGCGCAGTGGTTAGAGGTGCCCTGCGTCGCACACGAGGTCACTGGTTCGATCTCGCGCTCATGGCTCACCAAGCCATCCATCCCTCCGGGGTCGGTAAATTGGTACCAGACAGGTCTCAGACTTGTCTGGGAGGATAAGCAGCACTGACTCGGTTCAGCGGGAGGCCACCGCGAGTCATTGTAGAGGCCAGATGTGCATTCAATCACCTAAAACGAAGTTAAAAAAATTGAAGTCGAATGCATGGCGCATCCCTCAGGGATTGATCAACGCCGAGAGCTTTATCCTTTATCCTTTTTATATAGATTTTTAAGCGAGGTCTCAATATAGACAACCGAAAGTGTTGCTGTATATATACATTGTATATATATATATATATATATATATATATGTACATAAATATGTACATGTACATATATACATATATAATGTATATATATATGTACATGTATGTATGAATAAGTAAAAAGCAACTAAAATATACACAAAAACAATAATAAACATCAGAGAGCTGTCCATCAGAAGTATTATCTATGGCAAGTAATGTTTCACTTGACATAGAGTTGTACTGATGAGACGTGCGAGAACGGCGAAACGTATGTATACCACTTGAGATGCCATGACAGACCTCATGAAAAGCTCAAAACATTTTATAAGATTATATGAATATTTAAGCGAGGTCTCAATATAGATAACCGAAAGTGTTGTTGTATATATGCACTATATATATATATATATATATATATATATATATATATATGTACGTAAATATGTACATGTACATATATACATATATAATGTATATATATATATAATATATATATATATATATATATATGTACATGTATGCATGAATAAGTAAAAAGCAACTAAAAAATACACAAAAACAATAATAGAAAAATATCTTACCATAAAATTACACACTCACAGTTACACTAAACTCCGAAAAAACGATATAGACGGTGGCACTCCTGAATTCATGTGTGCATACATGTGTATGCATTCACATACATATACGCGTATATACATATACATATATGTGTATATGTATACACATGTATACGGGGTGCCAGAGCTGACTGATTGTGATGCTTGTCGCGGCGCGCGTGGAGCCGAGCTCCACCCCACACTTTCCGGCAGTCAACAAGAGCGCCCTATGGAACTCCACGGCCGAGCACCCTCGAGATTGCAAGGAGGAGTACTCATTCAAGCGCAAGAAGAAGAGCGAATCAGATGATAGAAGTACTGGACTTCGCAAAATAAAGAAAAATTGTGATAACGGGTCGTGCATATTTGAATAATATATGTGGACGTAGCCCATTAAGCCAAGCAAACGACACTGGACAATCAATTACTCTGAAAAACGCGACGATGGGTGTTCTTTGCACTTGATGCAGAGTGTAACTTATGTGGAGTCCGTCTCTCTCATTGTAAAACATTCAGTGTAGTCTGTGAGAACATTTAGAGCCTTTTCGGGGTTGGTAAGTCGGAGCCGTACGTACGGTTAGCCAAAATCGCCCGCTTCATCAGTCACCCACGCCCCACACTGAACCCTACTTTATAGCTCTAACGGGCTATGATGTGATCTATCAACCTCAGAAAGGATCGAAACATTCTTACAAATTATATGGCGTCGATTCTCTCTATTAGTCGGGGACGAGAAGAATGGCATATGCTGCTGGCTTGCGAGAAAACCGAGACGTACGTTTCAGCACTAGAGGTGCCCGTAACAGACCTCTTGAAAGGCTCAAAATATTCGATCAAACTATATCAAATTCTTGAGCGAAGTCTCAAAATAGTCGTTTGAAAGTGTATCCAAGGATGCTCAGTGAAATGCAAAATCTTTGTCCAGGCGGGACATGAACCCGCATTTTACCCCAGGGAAGTGCAGAAAACCATTTACACTATCGAAGCCACTGCTTCGCTGAATTGAAGGAGTGGAAGCAGAGCGGTGGGCATAGGTGGTGCAGTGGTAGAACTCGTTCTCGCTATGGACGGAAACGCGCGCTCACATCCCTTGGAGTCGAAGATTCTGCATATTTTTTTAGCACCTCAACGTATTGATGTATGTATGTATGCATATACATATATACACGTATATGTATGTATATATGTACATATGCACATGTACATACTTATGTATGAATACGTATGTACATGGTCTACATATCTGTTTTACATGTATATACGCACATATAATGTAGAGAAACATGTGTATACGTTATATACACTCACATGGATATATAGAGCATCACAAGTGCCATAAGAGGGATAAAGTGAGAAATTCTCGTCAGTAATCATCTTGTGTGACAACGTTCAAAACATGTCAGGTATTTAGCAGAATTTCGTTTAGCTACTGCCCCAACAGGAAAAAGGGGACCTGGTCGACCACGAAAGGAAAGAGCAACAATCACAGGTAACATTTCTTCCATCTTTTGTCAGTGGAATCAAAAATCGACTTGCGGTAGTGACAGCTTTTCCAATGTGTTTTTTTTCCGCGTTTATGAGAGTATGTTTGCTTCATAAATTAGCTGAAATTGCCTTTTTAAAATTGGTACTTTTCCCTCGGACGGTCACAACTGAATATTTCACGCCATTCACTGGACTAAAATTTTCCATAAGAGTGTAAGTAATCACTCGAATGCTTCAATCTCTGGCTAGCGCGCTCAAGGCGGGGCGTAGATGGATGCCGCGATTTCAGCGCGGCCATCGATCGATGGCACTCCGGCGGATCATATGTCATGTGCCACTTTTGTTATTCAGTTAGGAATTGTTTCTCGGCTTTGAAAGAAATTCTCCAGATAGAAGATTTGATCCTGATATGAATAGTTTTTCTCTACAAGTTCATGAATCTTTTCGTGCTTCCAACCTAATAGTAGTTTATTTGCACTGCCGATGTAAAACATATAGCTGTTCTGAAATTTCACATCGTTATAAAAAAGTCTTTTTGAAAACACGCCACGCTACCGCGCTAGTCAGAGATTCAAACTTTCAAGTGATTACTTACAGTCTTATGGAAAGCTCTTGTTCAGCGAATGGTCGAATATTCATTTGTCGCCGTCTAACAGAAAAAATCTTGAAAAATCTGCGGAAACTCTTAATTTCACTGTTTTTTGGCAGTGTTGATGATATTTTAATCATTTTATTCGAGAATGTTGAGTGGCAGGAAAACTCTCGATCCTTAAACACTGCTAGCAAAGCAATTGACTCAATTGCATAATGGCACCAATGTGTCACCAGTACAGGTGAAATGCGGGTTCAACACCCGTCTGAGATTGAACTTTTGCGTGTCACTTGATATTCTTCCCTTCTAAAATTGTATCTTGAAGCGTCATACTTTCTTTTATGTAGCATTTCATATCTTTTTCTTTAACACAGGCCCGAAGCACTGGATATTCCAGCGGTACTCGCGACGTAAATAAATACGAACGGACGTGAGTTTTCACTTTTTTCCACTCATATCTTCCACTCTATTCTTTACTTGGAGAAAAGTTCTGCCTCTTCTTGTCTTTTCCGAGTAATTATTTATGGGAAATGCTGATTTTGAAGAATAGAATGAGGACATTTTCATAAATATTGTGTTCTGTTTAAAAACTATCCCATGGTGTGGACAAATCTGAGTATCTCTCCATTATGAGGCGACATATGAAATACCGATTCATTCGCTGGACAGGAACTTTTTATGAATGTTAGTAATCATTCGAAAGCTTAGATTTCTGGCTATAGACCCTCGTCGCCGGTTTTCGAAAAGACTCTTTTACAACGCTGTAAAATCCACACAAATCTATGTCTCAGACGCGCACATTTCTCACCGGACAGAGCTCTTTCTTTGGACTATTACAAATCATTTGATAGCGTTATGTGTGCTGATGCCAGCGATCTGAATATTTTCTGCAAGGACCGTCTCTCTGTTATGCAACAGGAAAACCTGACCCACCGGTATGTGAATTGGCCAAATACCTTTTGCTCGCGTATGTTTACCCAACCTACGTTCCCTGTTTCTTTTCTAAGAAACGGTCTTTCTAGAAAATAAGGGCAAGCGTTTGAATCGGCTACCATAACGCTAGGAATGATTACTGATAATCTGAAGAAAGAGCTCTGTCTGGCGAAAAATATGCGCGTCTGGAACGCAAGCAATTTCCTTTCGTAATAGTGTCAAAAAAGGCTCTTTTCGAAAAGCGGCCACGTGGGGCTTTAACCAAAAATCTAAGCTTTCGCATGATCAGTAACACTCCTATGGAAATTTCCTGTCCAGTGAATGAGATCAGTTTTCCATCTGTCGCTGGACAAGTGCCCAAACTCATTCTCCTGTTGTAACCTTTACTATCTGGTTGAAGATTGAAGTTGGCTTTCAACTGATTAAAAGCAGTATTTCTTATTTTGTGAAGTTTTGAATATTCGAATGAGAGTCTTCAAAATATACGTGTTGTTATGGAAGGGAAACATGCTCTCACTAATCAATTAAAGCGAGTTTCGACTTTCTGGAGCTCGTGAGACATCAGATTTCCAACAGTTTTTTCCCATTTTTCAATCACTGATGAGTTTTAATGCGTAGAGCAAATCTAAAATTAAGTGGATAAATTTCACATGTCTGTAATATAGTGGGACAAAATCCGTTTGTAAATATCCGCCAAATCCTGCACTCCTTAACCCTTGAGAATAAAGGATAAAAGGATAAAGCTCTCGGCGTTGATCAAACCCTTGAGGGACGCGCCATGCATTCGACTTTAATTTTTAACTTCGTTTGAGGTGATTGAATGCACATCTGGCCTTTACAATGACTCGCGGTGGCCTCCGCTGAACCGAGTCGAGTGCTGCTTATCCTCCCAGATAAGTCGGACGGTGGAGGGGACGTTTTCGATCCTTGGCTGTCCGGGCCGTTTGAGCGGTTTCGAATAGTGGTGCACGCCAATACAAATCCGGTTGATTAAGGTTTCAAAAAACCTTGTGTCCAGTGAATATGGAATATTGTTGATAGGAATTTCTGTATGGATAATTCCAGTGAAGTCAACTCTAATGCTTCCCGAAACTCTACACTTTTCAAGCTGAAAAGCACATCCTTCTGAAAAGGGCCATATTGCTAAGTTACAAATGAGTATTTTATCCAATTTTATTTATGTTTTTGTAGTCAAACGCTAGCTCAATGAATTCTGATTCCAGTACTAAGCTTGATTTGCCAAAAGACTTCCCTAGTACATTTTACCCAAAAAAAAAATGGAAAAACATCCTCTTTTTAGACTGCGTTGTTTTAACTTTTGCACGGAATGAAAGGATATCAAAAACTAAAATATTTATGAAAATGGGTGATAACACAGTGTGACGTGCTATCACCATAAATGACGTTCTCCCATTCCTGCTATAAAGTAGGGTTTCATGTGGTGGAGTGGGCCACTGATGATGAAGCGGGCGACACCGCCGAAACATATGTATGGCTCTGACGTACCAACTTCGAAAAGGCTCGAAAACATTCTCACAGGACTATATTGAATGTTTACAACGACGTCTGAGAAGCGTCAATGGGATGGATTCTTAGAAATATTTATGTCGTGATTTTGATTTTAGAGCTACTCCTTTGAACTTGTAGATAAGCGAAAAATCTCGGCGATTTCAGCACTGCACTTTTTTTGCTGAGAATGCCTTCTCAGTGCACTGTAACAACGAAAATAGGAATACGTTCCACACTCGGCGCGCATTCTATGCTCGGCTAGGGATAGTAAATGGCTTTTCATTGAGTCATCGGGTAATTGTTTGATAGCATAAATCCTGTCAATTCTGAAAGTAGGTTTGAGCTCTAGGAAGGTCTCCATATAGTACTGTAGAAGAGGAAGTGGTACCAATTTACCGACCCGGGAAGGATGAATGGCTCGGTGAGCCATGAGCGTGAGATCGAACCAGCGACCTCGTGTGCGACGCAGGCCACCCTAACCACTGCGCCACATGCGCTCCTCTGCGAATAATGTGGTACAAAATATACAATGCTGTGTGTGACGTCGTGTCTTTGTGCGAATTTTTATTGGTACTCGTCACAATGGAGATAGGAGCATTTATTTAGCAAATTTAAATTATAAAGATACAATGTCATTGCTAGGATCATGGAATACTAGTGGAAGAAGAAACATCTATAAAGGTTTTATTTAGTGAAAAAAACATCCATTAGTGAAAAGTTCCTTATGCTTCAGGAACAAAACCACATCGTTCTGAGAAAGGAACTTATTTTCAACTATTATATAATTATTTTGGTGTTCTAATTTGTGTCTTTGTAGTCATTGATTAGCCTGAAATGCAGATTCAGTAATAATTTGGCTCATGGAAAGGCCTTCATAGTACATTTTATTAGTAGTAGTACATTTTACTAACGAAAAGAAGATTATGTTTGCTTTCGCGATAGTTATTCAATGCTTGTTTGAACTCCTCTGAGTCTGAACTTCAGTGTTCTCTGAGAATTTATTAATACTACCAGGTTAAATTTTTTGGAGGTCACTTCATCACGAGGAGAGAAAGATATTTCAGCGCCTCCTATAAACGTATCGCTGTGAAAAGATTTAAAAAATTGTGCTAATGCCAGACCATTCTGTGGGTTGTTCTCCTTGCTTTTTCCAACCGAACATAACTTTTTCAGAAGATGTTAGTAATCAGTCGATATATGGGAAATCTGGATGTCAGTACTGCACTTAGTTTCTGGAAAAGTCTCCTCATTGTGTTATTATAATTGAGAAATAACTGAGAAGAGGACCATGTTTTGTTTATTGATTAGATAGCCCGTTTGTTTGAACCTGACCACGGACAAATTGTTACTTATCAGTGAAGTTTGACTTTAGAAGAGCTTTAGCGCTACATAAGGGCAGGTTATCTATTGTTAAGTCATATATATATATATATATATATATATATATATATATACCATAAAGGTGGTCTCATTAAGGTTATTTGCAGAGTCTAAAACTAGACGAAACAGAGAAAATTTACTTGAGAACATTCAGCTATAGAGAAATACGTGGGGCGCTCAATTCAATAGAGGTCTCAATTCTTGAAATGCACTAATATCTAGAAACTCATTTACATTATCTATGAAGAGAGACATTGCATGCAAAGTGTATAGTCATTTTTGACAAGCTATTCAAGTTTGCTAAATGTTTTGGTTTATTAACAAATAGCCTTATTGCAGTCTCTTCTATCACATTCTAGCATTTACTAACCTTGAATCCCTCTAACAGGATGAGTGAAAATAACGCACTCCATCTGTAGATCGACCGCGCCGACTGCCGCGCGAACAGTCCACGCGACGCGATGTACCGAAAGTGATCTAATCTAAAAGAATTTAGAAAGATCTCTGTAAACGAGATGCAGGCTCTCATCATTCTGTCAAAACAAGTTTTGACTTTCTGGCGTCAACGAGACGTTTCGTTTCAAAAATTCTATCTTGTTTTCGGTCTCTCAAAAGCTTTAATGTTTTAGGAAGTATTAAAACTTGAGTAAAATGTGCATGAAATATCATATGCCTTGATATGATAGAGCGAAAATTCTGCTATAGATCCATTAAGTCTTACACTCTAACCTTTTCCGATCGTTGTGGTATTCGAACTTGGCGAGCCATCGTTGGATTCTACATTTTCATGTGCACTGAAATTTTGTTTGTAGGAAAAATAATTTTGAGTGTTACTGAAGAGTCCCTGAGCACGAAAGGGAGTGGCGCCTATCTAGCACTTAAACCTGACAAACGGCGCAAAACATGTTATATCATTATCAAAGTGTTATCATTTTGAGCGGGGTGTATAAAAGAAGCGGTTGAATGAAGAGAGTCGGCTCTCTTCAATCCAAGTCGGACGGCTCTAGCCCTAACCCAGCTAATTCTTCAGAGAGAATCGAGTCGATTAGCGTTTAGTGAAGTCATGGCGAAGAAGAAATCCTCCAAAAGCGGTCAAAATGTTTCGCGGAAAAGCTAGAAGACCTTCACTGATGACGGATACAGGAAAGAAACCGGGTACGGAGTGCTGTGCCTCTCACGGTGAACTTGAAAGGCTGTTATTAATGTAAATTAAAAAGAAGTAACTATGTTGAAAAAATTTCTGGTAGTTTTTAAACAACAACGTGGTTCGTCGCCAGTTGAGAGTATCATTGACTTCCAGAAGCAGTTCCTCGTCCGGCACCACTTGTCCCGAACTAATGCCCGTAGAAGACAACTTCATACACAGGTGCGTTTGAGCTATATGAGGCTTTGTCAAGTCTGTGGTTACATTTTCTAGATCGTAAAGTTTTTCCAGTTGAAAATTGGTAGTTAGATAATGTGAAATCCAAACAGAGAAGACTCTCCAGCCCGTTCGTGGCGGCGTGTATACTTTGGGAATACACAATTATTTGAGGCGCTTATCGCTGGATACGGACTATGGCTCACCCCTTAGGCCTTCTAGTAATCATTCGATGGCTTGAGAAACATCGATTTCAGTACTATTTTTGGTTATCCGAAAGGCCCTTCTTAGTGCACTGTAGCAGTGAAAATAATTTAGCTTTTCACTTTCAGTTTGCTTTGCTTGCTAGAATGGCTTCTGTGCTTGGCTTTTCACTAGACTTTAAAATCTCAATCCATCTATCATTGATGATATACGACGTCCCCAATAGCTTGAAAGTTGATGGCTTAAACGCCCATAAACGGTGGGCATGTGTGGGTCATTTGGATGTCATTTACACCCACTTCCAATACTTTTTATTCACCAACTATCGTCGTATCATATCGCTATAGAGCGTAGAGCTCAACCCCCCATGGGTGCACTATAAGGTCAACTCCATTATCCATTGTAGAGTTGTTCAAATGCTTATTTGGCCTACAATGGTACAAAGAGCCACATGGTCATCGAAGTATGTATAATGTACTAGAATTTTTCTCATTTGATCCCATTTTGATGGTGATATAATGTAACAAACATGTAGATAGATCCAGTAATATTGATTGGCAAAATTTTCGACTACAGACGAAAACGAACCCGGCTTTCACCTTTCCCTTTCCAGGGCGCGTCCTGACACAGTTGCACGACCAGCGCTCCTGCCCTACCATCACTCTTTCTGCGACACAAAACATGGATCGGGTCAGCAGTTCGGCCTAGCAAGCACATATCGACTCTGGACCCACTTAGGCTGGCAGGTATTGGAAATCTGTATAATCAGTTGTAATCCAATATCTTTCAGCGTAACTAGGTTCAAGTCCGATATGTTTTATCGCCATGTTAAATCGTTGACGGTTGGTTGCTCACAGATCGATGCCTTGTGTCGCAGAAAAGAGTGACGGCAGTACAAGAGCGTATGGTGCAGCTGGCTAGCACATGCCCTCGAAAAGGGTGAAATACGAGTTTCGATGTCCGTCTGACGTTCAGAGCTTTGACACGTTGCTTAACATTATTGGATTATGAAAACATCGTCACATAGAAGAGTGGCACTAATTTCTATAGAGGAATGGACGCCTTTAGGTTATATTCGGAACGTGAGATCGAACGACAGATCGCGTGTTATTTCAGAGCGCCTTTCTCAACATATCAAATGATAATGAGTGATATGCAAAGCTGTTAGCTTTAATTAGGAGTTGAACATATGTTTCACCTTTTCCGGAGGACGGAGTGGTTAATACGCGCCATTGAAAGGGTAAATCGTGGGTTAGTTCCCATCCGAGACTCGTAGTTTTGCGTATCATTTACATTGTTGGTTATATAGTTATAACAATAGTTATATGTATAAGGATATATAGTTCTAACATTATATCAAGGTTTAAAAGTCGGCTAAATAAATTATCTCGTCGATCTCTTCACATTATTACCACAACTGCTTCAGTCGTAAGCGAGGCATGTTAAGGTAGATTCACGTCAATGCATTGAACCTGATTGTGTGAAGCCGGCTCGTGAGGATAGCAAATATTGCAGTGATGAATGTGGAGTGAAGCTAGCAAAGGTCAGATACACTCATTCACTTTTTCGTTGCAATAATTTGTCCCATTGTAGGCATAATATCAAATTTCTTCAAAGAGATTGCTTATGACAGTGTGCATTTTAATTGTATAAAAAAGTTGAGGAGCCTGGGCAGCTCAGTGGTATGTGGTGCAATGTGTCGGAAACGAGGTGATAAACAATGTGTTGGCTCTATCCCTTCCCCTCAACACTCTTGCAATCAGTCAACAAGCGTCCTTAGAATTGCCCTAGCCTTACCATTGTCAGCAGTGCTAGGTGATCTGCGCGCTCATTGTTCTACTGTGCTCACGGAAAGGCGCAATCCTCGAGGAGCCGCTGAAGCAATACGTGAAAGGTTTGGAGACCCTTATGGAGGATCAATGCGAAGGAACGCATCGATGCCGAAATTTCTGGAATGAGCACAGTAAATTGTGATGATCTCTCTCCTGTTTTATTCTTTACGATCCGCTATCATATTTTTTGTTGGATCCTCAGTACCTCTAGTATTCGATTCGTTTCTTCGCACTCATCTTCCTAAAGGTCTCAAACATTCGGACTTTTCGCGTATTGTTTAGACTGCTGATTGAGAATTTCTTCTTCTTCGTGAGTACAGGAGAACACCGATCAGGCAGATCCCTTGCAGTCTTGAGAAATCTAGGCTAGAGCGTTACCAGGTGATTGCAAGTTGTGTTGTGGGAGGGACTGAACCAAAACCCTGTTTTCTCATCATCATCAACTACTCCCCCACTTCAGGCACCCCACTCTAATTGTGATAGATAGTCTTTCAATATTTTTCAAGATCGAATATCATAAAGGAAAAAAATGTGCCCTTGTGGAGAGTTGTGGTCTCTTCAATTTTTGAACTCTTTTTTTTTTCTTAGGCTTAGGCTGAGGTTAAGGCCTAGGTTTAGGCTTAGGCGGCAGGCATCTTGTATTGAAAAACATAAGAGATAGTCGAAACTTTGTGGCATTACAAGTCTCTACGAGCGCCAACAAGTCTATCGCTGAAGGATTTTTGATTCTTGACTTATTATGTAGGTATCAGTGTTCGTTTTCATATTGTTCAGTGAAATGGCACCATAAATGGTTTGGGTATCAGAGTTTTTCAGCTTCGGCTTATTATGCTACTTCCCGAGAAAGTCCAACAATATTATAAAGATCAGCCACAATCTGAGGTGAGTTGTTTCTACTTTTTTCGTATTAGCAAATCGTGGATCTCTTCTGTAGCCAGTTTTTATAGCTACATTCTCTTGAAGAGCTACGTTCAATCGATCAGAAGATTGGTCAGATTCAAATACAAACGGAAACGATGCTCGGTTACGTTCGCGCTATTGAGAGATATGTCACAGTAAGATGGTTTCATATACTGATTCATTTATAGCGTCTGATCTGATCTGTTTCGATATATGCTTCAGGCAATGAAATCTACTACATCGGTGAGTTACGACGATCCTGGAGATGTTGACTTTGTAAGTCTAAAAGTTTTCTGATAGAAGCTCATACGGTACTTCTATGTTAGACGGCGATAAGAAAAACCGATCTCTTTCGCTGGGCAAATTTTTCGTAGATTATCAGTAGTCATTCAAAAGCTTGAATCTCTGGTTATACCCCCACGTTGCCTTTTTTCAAGACACCCTTTTATAACGTTGTAAAATCCAGAAGAATATTATATCACACCCTCCGCACGCCTTCATTTTTCTCATGTGTTTAATTAGCTGGAAGCGCAAAAAGCATATAAATATTTGGAGCAAGTTTTTTAATGTCTGAGTAGTCGTTTTCTGCATGGAGTGCTTTCAAAGCGGAGATAAGTTTTTGATTGAAAACAAATTGCACCCACATATTTAACTCGTGTCGATCGATCGCCCGCCTCCCCCTCCCCACCCTCTGTGAGTTGGTCGGTAGGTAAGGTCACTAAATATGTGAAGCTCCGTCTTATTTTTCCTGCTGCGCTGCAGTGAAACGGTCTTTCCCAAAAAAATATACGCGGCGTTGGAATCACTGAAGTTTAAGCCATCGAATAATTACTGATAGTCTAAAAAAGAGCTCTGTCCTGTGAGCTGTAAAGTACAAATCTTTTCTCTATGCTACAGCGCTATCGAAAGAGCTTTTCCCAAAAAGCGGACACATTTTTGAGTTTTTCGAGACTTGTAATATTGACAGAGTACTAACACTCTGAGGAAGAAGTTTTGTTCAGCGAAATATAAGCGAGACAGGAAAAGAAACGCGTGGTCGTGTGAAATATAATTTTATTGTGGATTTTATGGGGCTGTAGCCAGAGATTTAAGCTTCCAAATTATCACTAAGTCCTAAGAAAAATTCTTGTCCAGCGAATGAGGTCGAATATTCATTTATCGCCGTATAACACATAAGTACCGCTCATTATTACCAAAAGGGTTACGTGAAGATTCTCCCTTGACATCTGGTCATTCAGATGGTGCATTGTACTGTTTGTGGTATGGAAACCACTGGCCGTCAACTACCGAAACATGTCGAACGCTGTTTTGTTCGCTCGGAGAAACAGACTTCATTTGGCACTGCTACGCCGGTAATTCTTTCCCCATCATTCGTCCTATTAGTCCGTTTAGTGATTGTTTTAAGACGTATTTCAGTAGCCGAAATTCTGTAGTTGTGAGTTTGATAGAACTTAAGAACGTTCTATAGGCGTCTTTCAATCCGGACAACTTGTTCTGTGAGGCCTACAACAAAGCAAACAATACATATTGTAAGCGTGTTCGGGTAATTTGTGCTGAACACTACAAAGGTGAATTGGAGAATGAACTACAGGTTAGTTCGATGATTCATCAAAATCAAAGGTTTTAATGCTGTTTTGACGAGTTTTCATCACTCTCATTGTTTAGGTTTGTGCATACCCAAAAGCTTGGTCAGCTGGTAAATCACTAACATTCGCCGAGATGTTCGAACATGGACCAGACCTTCTGAAAGATCAAGGATTTTGCTGTGCACCGCGTAAAGACTGCGTTCAACATCATCGATGGATTCAGGTATATTACCCATACCATACCTATGGTTTATTTCTATTGGAATCTGCTTTGGAACTTCGTGTCAAATCTGCGTTGGATTTCATCACCAAAATGGGCGCTGTGGTGCACTGGCTAGATGTGCCCTGCTATCTACACGTGGGCCCCGGGCTCAGGGTTTCAACAAGCTTTCCATCCCTTTGGAATCGGAGGATTTTTTCCAGACTTGTTTGGCAGGGTAGCAGCACCAACTTGATATATCAAAAGGTCACCACGAGTTTTTGTAAAGACCATGCATATAATCAATCACCTGGATTGATAATTGATGAAGTTGAGTGCATTTAGCATCCTTGAGGATTGAACAACACCAAGAGCTTTATCCTTTGTCCTTCTAATCACCATCATCTAGGCTCTTGTCGGAACTATAGAATGTGAGAGAATGAATCTTCTTACGCGACTTGATGAACTGCTAGAGCGCAGGAAGACCGTTTCTGTTGGGTGTTCGACACGTGGCGATGTGATTTCTCTGCTAAACTTTGTGGTGAGCTCTTTTTCTATGAGTTTTAATACATTCATATTGCCATGAGTGGCTCGTCTCACATTTGTTGTCTTGCGATTGGCCTGACCAGTGTGTTAAGGAAAAAAGGCTTTGGAGAACACTCCTTGACAACATAAAGCATCTTTAATGCGTTCGTAGGTCATAGAAAATGATTATGTCTTTCAAACTTGAGCGACGAAGACATATGGGCTTTTAGTGGACTTAATCAGCTGAGATAAGAACATTTCCTTCTTGTTCCATCTGCAACTTAGATTTAGCCGAAACCACAAGGCAAGGTTCTTACCTTCTTATCAAACCTTATCTGGAGTAGTAGAGCGATTACTCTATTGTAACTTCTATAGTTTACCTCACTGTATTGCTTATATCTACGGATGCTACGTTTGCATCTGTAAAGCCACAAATTTAGCATTCATTTTGAATTTTGAAATCTTGCTTAATGGATAATTATAAGTCGAAATTATTTGGAGCAATTCCATGTACGATTAGAAAGATGGAGCAAATTTTCTTTTAAACACCTTTAATACTTCTTACTTATCACGTACTCTCTAATTGCCAAAAAATGATTCGAAGAATTTCCGACAAGAAGAATTTTGGTTTTATTCCATCTTAATCTCGTGATTTCTCTGCTAAATTTCTACTGAGTGTTCTTTCTATTTCGTAATTGTAGTTAATTTGGTAATCATATGTTAGACGGCGATAAATGAGTATTCGACCTCATTTGCTAAACAAGAAGTTTCCAAGGAAGTATTCGTGATTATTCGAAAGCTCAAATTTCTGCCTAGAGCCGTACGTGGCCGGTTCTCGAGAAAGGCTTCATAAAGCTGTAGCATTCAAAATAATTATCTTTCTTATCCTCCGCAAGCTTTCATTTTTCTCATGCATATAATCCGCGGTTAGCACGAGAACCGTATAAACGTCTAGAGAAAATCTCGTAGTTTCTGAGTCAGTCGTTTAACATGGAGATTTTCCCGAAGCGAAGAAAAATTTGAAGCTGAGAACCCACATGTCTTACGCGTCAGGGCATTGGTCGTCGCGCCGCCATCAGCTCGAGGGTCGGCCGGTTAACAAACTCGCCAAATATGTGGAACTCGATCTTATTTTTCCTGCTACACTGCAGTGAAACGGTCTTCCCAGAAAATAAGCACAGCGTTGAAATCATCAAAACTTACGCCATCGAATGATTACTAATAATCTGAAGAAAGAGCTCTGTCCGGCGTGGTGCAAAACACAAACGTTTTCTTTTTGCCTCAGCGCTATTATAAGAGATTTTCCAAAAAGCAAATACATTTTTGAGTTCTACGAGACTTGCGCTATCGAAAGAATACTAACGGTCTAAGAAAGGAGTTTTGTTCAGTGAGATATAAGCGAGATAAAAAAAACGCGTCGTCGTCTGTAGCATAACTTTTATTTTGAGTTTTGCAGCGTTATAAAAAGGTCTTTTTCAAAATCGGCTACGTGCTGCTCTAACTATAGGTTTGAACTTTCGAGTGATTATTAACACTCCTGTGTAAAATTGTTGTCCAGCGAATGAAGTGGAATCCTTATTCACCGTCAACTAACATATAAGTACCTTAATTTAAATTGCTCAGAGTAACTTAAAGTTGTTTTGCGATTGGTTTTACGCGTGTGATTGAATAAACGAATTTCATAGGAACACTACTCAATGCACAGCACTCTTAGGTGCTGAGAATTAATTATGCATCGTAACTTGAACGAGGATGGATCGGCTTTTGGTGATCTTTATCAGCTGAAATAAGCACCACTTCTTTCCACCACCAAGATCCAGCTCTGATTATGCGGTGCCACTGGACTTATTTTCTTTTTTTTTGTCAAAGCTCTTATCTCGAATAGTAAAGCGGTCACTTTAATGAGATTTCGATAGTTTATCTCATTATATCGCTCAAAACAGTGACTGTCACGCTTCCATCTGTGATAGTAGAAACTTAGCTTTAGTTTTATTTTAGGAATCCTGCACTGTAGGTAAATTTAGAGGCAAATTTCTATTGAATAGAATTTTTATGTACGATTATAAAGGCGGCGCAAATTCTCTTATATGAGCCTTCCAAATTTCTCACTTAAGTTCTCTGACTATCGAAAGCTGATCGTTCATCAGTTTTTCGATGTTCAGTGTCGCCTATTATGTGCTAAAAAATTAATATTGAATATCACTTACAGCCACCTGTGTTCGCCAACGCCAAATGAGAAGAAGCGAGTACGACACAGTACAGATTCAATCGCATTGTTGTTCGACTCATTCCATATCACTGCTGGTCGTTGCCGGTGCCAGATGTCCACGTGGTGATGACGTGTTCATAGCATTTTTTTTCCACGTACTTTGAAATGAGGCTGTACACCTTTCCTATCTATTCTATCTATCTTTCTTTCCTACAGTCATTTCAGCGTTGTAATAAAATGAGTAAAACCTAGATTAAATCATTTCAACATTACTGTTCTTTTTTGGTTTAGATGAGGTGACTCTCACGAGCGTATTTAGCTAGAATCACATTATACGTTGTATTGACATCCCACTATACCATTTTGCAAGGCTGTATGACATGCTTTCCTGTCAGACTTACTGTAGTCTTGTCATTCTCATGATAATAATAAGTTTAAGTCTACGAGAATCTTGCTATTCTTCTTTGATTAAGCTAATGGTAGCACGAAGTTAGTGAGAGTATTTTTACTTGACTTACATTTGGAGGCCTTCGTCTCTTCGGAATCGGCTAAGAAGACGAGACGTCAAGACGTCGGCCGAATAAAGTATTCTCACAGACTTCGTGCTATTGGCTTAATCAACAAAGAATATTTAATGATTGGTTTAGTCGAAGTTAAAGGAAGTTACTTGTCAAATTGAAACACCCACCAGTGTTTGGAAATCACATTATTTAGATTAACAGTCACATGTGAGTTTAACATGAGCACAAATATTATATTGTCGATAGTAGGAAAAGTTGGCCTCAGAAATTACTTTGAAGCCATGAATTATGTTTTCAGTTTTCACTTAGTATAGAAAAGGCAGTCTATCCGCATTGTTGTGTTGGATATGGATTTGATGTTCTGTAGAAAGGAAAATGTGAAAATTAACATCTTATCAAATTTGATTGTGTTCATTCACGTTATGGCCTTTGTATCAAAAATCTGTTTGACCGTCCAAATCCTACTGATGAATGATTAACAACTCGCAACGAATGACATCCATAGATGTCATGATGACGGTGTGGTAGTAGCCGATATGGCACTCATAGAGTGTCATATTCTTTTCGATGGTTTGTTTTGGTGTACTGGAATTCTTCCAAACTTCTATCATGGGGTAGCCTATCTAGCATTAAAGCTGCGGAGGTCGTCGTTCGTAGGAGGGCCCCTTACTAGACGTTTCTCACTCAATATTTCACGACAAACCTTCTGTGGGACAGGTTCGTTTTTAATCGAGAGACCATTGTTGTTACAAAGTGTGCATAGCATAGGGAGTATGGTTAATGAGGTATTGCAGAAGCGTCTCTACTTCACAGCGGATTTGACTTTGGAGAGCTTTTTGCTAGAATATGCCGATAAATTATAAAATTTTTAAGTGGTGACACATTTCCCCAAAGTATGAATCCATTGATGTGACTCAGTAGATGTCTTTACCGATTGCTATGCTATCGACCGCTCTTTTACAGAGCTGCTCAAAGCGATATAATCTGGTAAGGATATGAGATGTTTTGAGCCAGTAGATCTAGTGCTATATGGGCGCCTATTTCGTCCTACTGTGACTCATCAGTAACACCCTCCTTTGGTTCCGTCGATCCCTTGAGGATAAATAATACTCTAAGGAATCGACGCCAGAAGGAAAATAATCACCCCAAGTTGGATGATGTTATGTAAGAGAGCGGTCATTAGCAGAGGTATGATTCATTGTAAAAGCCGCAAGCTCGACTGCCGGTCACCACAACGTCAGGTAATAACATCATCCGACTTGAGGTGGTTATTTATTTTTTATACTCGGCGTCGATTCCTTAGAGCATTATTTAGCTTTAAGGGATCGACTGAACCGAAGGAGGGTGCTACTGATGAGCCCCAATAGGACGAAACAGGCGCCTATATAGCACTAATAGCACTAGACGTGCTGCTTCAAAGCATGTTATATCTTTACCGATTGCTATAAACTCCTTTTACTTTAGATACAACAGATAATATATATATATATGTATGTATATATATTAAAAGCAACCAGCAATCCCCCTGTTACCGCACCTTCGAGATCCTTGCTCTGCTTTTTCCTTAGCAGTGTTTTATTCGTCTCAGTGGCATTAGCAATCACCTGTCAACGTGACTGATCAAAAAACCACAGGGCGATATTACACAATGCAGTCAAGCAGTTGAACTATTGTTTGGAGTTTATCTGTCACTTATCCTCAAATGACTCTACTTCATAGCGGGTGACTGCGTACCCTTTTCGTAAACATGTTGTACAACTGTCAATCCTGGTATAGGATAGCGGCACTCTACCCATCTCTGTCCTCAATATCAACTATTTGACCTTTGCACTTATTTGTATATACAGTGACCTTTTGCCTTGTTTGAAATACCGTCCTCTTCACCCATTATTAGGTGATCGTACATGTACTCCGCCATTGAATTGTGAGTGCCGAACAACATCCAGTGCCCTTTCCGTGTGACTGTGCTTAGCTCGCTATCATATCACATTGGCGCTATTGTAAAACCTACTGATTATTACTAGTGTTCTCCCTTACTCTCTACATCATCTCTAACATATATCTCTACCATTGTGATCAATTTAATGCTCGTATTTTTCACACATGCGATCTTGTTATCATCATCTCATTGTTGTATCATTACTATTACATACAGGCTGTTCAATTACCCACGTTTGAGATCTAGTATTGAAATGTCACCAAAAAGACCATTGCAACAAAATAAATCGGTCAAAAGAGCAATTCATGCACCACATGTGTGTCCATAGGTGTACGCAACAATCGCGAAATTAGGCTTTGTTGTGTGAATATTAAATGTGTCAATGAAACTCCACTTCCTAAGGTGTCAACTTTACCACCGTTGACCTCGTTAATCATTTATTTACTGAGTTCCAGAGAAGCCTTTGGTAGTGCCTGTCGTATCTTAACTGAGCTTTTCTTGTTTGAAGAATGCAAAAACTGCCACAATTTCCGTGTAAAGTTTTCCACCTCCACCGAAAAGGTATCAGTTGGTGGTTAGTCCAAGTCATTCCAGTATAATTGAGATAGAAAATGAATCCACCTATGCGTGTGAATAAATACGCTTTCGCTTTTATATCGCGTTAAACTATTCTTTAGAGTAAGGATGTGATGATAACCAGATTGAATCAGATACTTTCACACAAGTCTGTGCATGTGAAGTAGGTGGTCCATAGTTGCTCAAGCATAAATGATGCCAAACTTTACATATTGTCTGGCAAGAACTTTAGTCGATTTACGCTGATTTTCTTGAAGTTTTCAATGCATTGTTCCATGAAGAGGTGGAAGTAAAATCTATTGAGTCGTACTTTTTATTCAGTTTGTTTAAAAACTCTTGTTCATCAAATATATCCATCGTTTTTTTTACCATATGTCTACGTTGCTTGGAAATGGTCACAAATGAGAGGTTTTATGCTTAAACGTCGTGATTTTCTTTATCTTTGAACGCTGGTGGGGATACCAGATTCTTTGAAATCTTGCTGCATTTTTTTGACTTATGACTATTTAGAAACATTTTTCTTAAATTTACAAAAGAATGGCTAAAACCTTATTTATATTCGACGTCGATGGCACACTGACTCCAGCTCGACAGGTGCATAACTGACTTTTTTTTCAAGCATGAGCTGTCTTAGGATTGATTATACATAACGGTACATTAGTATAATTGTCTTTTTTTTTTAAGAAAATTCATGACGACATCAGACAGTTTCTCGCTAACGTTAGAAAACGTGTGCCACTGGCAATTGTTGGCGGTTCAGATCTCGCCAAAATTATCGAGCAGTTGGCTGGCAGCGAAGAGGAGTGTGAGTTCTGATCAGTGCTCGTTATAAAATAAATATGTTTAAACATCCGTGAGGACGCATGTGACGCAATGGTTAGAGGTGTCGTAGTACCCACGGTTGACAGCTCGATTCCGCCCCTTACACCAAGTCTTTAATCCCTGCGGGCTCGGCGAACAGCCTTGACTGGATACCGTCTATGGGACATAGCGAGTCATTGTAAAGGTCATATGTTCATTCAATCATCTCTAACAATTTCGATGAAGTCGAATACATGGCGCATCATCAAGGAACCATTTAACGCCGAGAGCTTTATCCTTTATCTTTTCATAGGTTTCTATACACTTATCGATTCATTTCGGTTTGGAAGTATACATTTTCAAGCCTATCCCTACGCTTGGCAAGAAGTTTTGATGAGAAGTATTAGTAATCATCGAAAGCTCAAATCTCGAAAAAGCCGTATATGTTCCTGGTTTTCTAAAAAGACGCTTCTATAAAGCTGAAGATTCAAAACATAATTATGTTTCGCACGCTCATATTTCTCCCCGGAGAGGGCACTTTCTGTGGACTTGTAGTAGATATTTGATAGCGTCATGTTTGCTAATTCCAACGCTGTGCTTATTTTATGGAGAGAACCGTTTCTCCTGCAGTGCAGCAGGGAAAATAAGACTGAATTCGCATATGCGAGCAAGTGGTCCTTGACTAATTCACGGGTCGCGGGTGTGAGACGGCAATGTGGAATGGCGTGATAATTTGTCGATTTTCGATCGGTCTTGAGGAACCGCGATCTTTGTCATTCGGTCAGAAATTGTTACTTGGCTTTGAATGAGAAACTCCAGATAGAAGTATGACTCTGCCACAAAAAGACTTTGAATACTTTCATTTTGCCATGAATACAGATAAACCAATCATCATTAGTGATCACTTTGATGCAGTTCGAGAGGTCAGAGCGTTCTGATTGTTTCCAACAGTAATTCAAAGGCATTCAGATACTACGAGATTTTCTCTTACGCGTGTATGTGCCCGAATATCGTCGATAATCGCGTCAGACCACCTTGCTGCCTCACCCAGCGGCCCGTGGATTGGCCAAGGACCACTTGCTCGCGCAGCATGTAATCAATCTCATTTTTCCTGCTGCGTTGCTTAGGAATGGTTTTTTTCAGGTTATAAGCACACACTTGGAATTAGCAAATTTTCCGCTATCGAATGTTACTAATAGGCTATAAAAAAGAGCTCTGTCTAGCGAGAAATATGCTCATGTAAAACTTGGTCTTGTTTTTAATTTACACCGTTATAGAAGGGTTTTTTCAAACGAATGGCTACGTATGCAGATAGTTCGAGATTCAAGCTTCCAAATAATCACTCAAAGCCGTTTATGAAAGCTTCTCGTCGAGCGTAGGGTATAGGCCTGAAAATCTGTGCCACCAAACGGAAAAAAAAAACCTACTTTCTAGTTTTGCATGCACGTGTCAACGTACCAAGATGTTAACAATTTTTTAGTGCTGTCGCAATTCGATTACGTATTTTCGGAGAATGGACTTGTAGGATTCAAAGGGAAAGAGCGGTACCCATCCAAAGTAGGTTAAAGTTCAACATGCTCAAAAATTTTCAGTGGTGGCAAAGGAAAAATTTGATTCAGGCTATCCAAGACTACATCGGTGAAAGAGAAATTGCAAACGCTGATTAATTTCACTTTGAGATATTTTTCTGAAATTACACTACCAGTCAAGCGTGGGAAATTTCATTGAGTTTCGAAAGGTCAGTCCACTGACAGTGTTCTCTTTCTATCTTTCTACCGTCTAATATCTAATACTCAGATTATTACTGTAGGGTATGCTCAATCTTTCACCGATCGGTCGCAGTTGTTCACAAACGGAGCGAGATCAGTTCGTTGTTTACGACAAGGAACATAGAATTCGTGAAAAATTCGTGAAAGCTCTGGAGGAGAAATTCGCAGGATATGGACTATGTTTTGCCATAGGTTGTTATATCAAATATACGTATATTCGATACAATGAATCCGCCTACAAAATTTGCTATGGAGGAAGAAATGAGAATATTGCTGACAGTCTAAACACCAGTTTTAGGAGGTCAAATAAGTGTCGATGTCTATCCGATCGGTTGGGATAAGACTTACTGTCTACAATACGTCGAAAGGACTTTAGTACCATACACTTTTTCGGTGATAAAACAATGCCGGTAAGCTCTTTGTGCCACTATGCAAGTGAAAACAGCAAAATCAGTGACTGACTTTCTGGGTGTTAAATTGTGATGTATAGAGATGTTTGTCTTAAAATACGACCACACATGCTGTTTTGAACATTTTCATTCGGAAACCCCGAAAAAAAAAACAATGGGTAGGCATTGCCACTCTTGGAAGAAATTTAGTCTCAAAGTGGCAAGGTGGCATGTTTCGACGACTGCCCGGGATGGCGGCTTAGAATACTATGACAGAAGTTCCTTAATCTACATAGAAAAATAGTCGAATTAGCAACGTAACTTTTGAGAGAAAAGAAAGCTTTCATTATGAGTGCTGAAATATATCTCATAGCCATTCACAATAATTTCTAATTTGTGGCGTGGGACGACTCTGAGGGACATGTTAAACCTCGTCAACAGGCCGGTCAATGTTACTGTATAATAAGCGGAGACACCGCAGTGAGATCCACGGAGAGGAGCGAATTTCCTTAGTAGCTGAAATTTATAGGTTAATATGTGTAGAAAACGGCTTTACTTAAAACACGACATCTGTGGTGGGGAAGCTGTCTACCGAGGGAAGTGTCACGAAAAATTTGCGATGAAAGAAATATATAGAAAGAGAAGAAGTCATGTATGATTTATGCGGTCTGAAGTGAGCCACTTCGTAAAACATCTAACCCTTCAAGGGCCATGTGGGACTTTTCGTTCTACACAGCGCGACGTCGCATATCACTGAGCTACTGTAACGGCGGCGTCTCGGATCGTGAGAATGAAGCACTCTTGGCAAAGGAGACCTGGGAAGCACGCAGTTCTCAAACACAGACGTTGAAGCCCCTCTCTAGGACTGGCGGGCAAGCGGACGACGCGACGCCGCCTACCTATCGATGGTCGTCTTCAAAGAGCTATACTACTCCTACAATCAAAAGATGCGTTTCGCGCATTTGCGGTGAAGCACTGCTCGTTGTTTCAGTTTTCTCAGCTTTTACTAATCAGACCATCCAATCAGCTTAGGTTGGCAAATTTGTATCAGACCTGTCTGGGAGGATAAAAACTAGAATATTTTGGTAGGCAGATACTTTAGATCATTGTGCAAATCAATTATGCATTTATTCACATCTGAAAGACTCAGTGGAATCGAATGCTTTGCAAATTCCTCAGACACATATTGACTTATCTGTTATTTTGACTTTTTACCGCTATTATGTAAGTTCTTGCTGAAAAGTTGTATATTGATCCATGGCACCGACGTTCTTGAAATCTCACAATAAACATTCAATCTAATTTTTAAAAACCCGAGGTTGTTACGCCAGGGTCATACATGTGTGTTTTGGAGGTCTCGCCCTCCTCGTCAGTGACCCAAGCCCCACATTAAGCCCTGCATTGTAGCGAGGGAGGCGTATGTGGTGACGGCATAGTCTACAATGACACTGTGCCATCACCACTTCTCAGTCGATGGATTTCGGTTGGTAGAGCAAGATTGATCCACGGCATCGATGTTTTTAAAAACTCGCAATAAACATTCAATTTAATTTTAAGAATGTTTGAAGCCTTACCCGAGGCCGGTACACCAGGGTCATACACGTGTGTTTCGGAGGTCTTGCCCTCCTCGTCAGTGACCCACGCCCCACATTAAGCCTTGCATTATAGTTGTACATTTATCTATAACGGGACTGAAAGTTATGCTTGATAGTTCACCTTGTTGTTACTCATCTATTTTAGGGTGGAAATGATCACGCGATCTTCTCAGATCCACGTACTATTGGTCATGCTGTAGTAGACCCTGCCGATACAAAGCTACAAGTTGAAAAACTTCTAAAACATTTGAACCTTTTATAGGTTTATTCTTGAATATCAGTAACACAACTACCTGTAATGTAATTTCTCTTCGAGTTTTTGTTGACATATGTAGAGAGTTGGAGAAATATAGATTTTGAATATATTATTTTGCTCCTTAATGACGTCGTAGTAACGCGGGGTGGAGTTTTATCATATGTGCATTAATGATTTCTTCATATCTGTTATATTGTTACTGTTGAATAATTATGCTTGTGCTGTTTCTGTTGTTCTAATGTTTCTGCTTGGTGGTGATTGATAAAAGAAACCAATTCGATGTCTTGCAGACGACATTACACTTATCGTTACATCCTCTTGCAACATATTCGATAACTAGAAAGTTGCTGGAAGCTCGATCATTTAGTGTTATTCTTCATTATTTTACTAAATAGTTATGGAAAGGAGGATACATGGGTTACTAGCCGGGTTATTAAGGGAAAATTTCTACTTAGATACTTACCAGTTGTTGTATTTATACATCTTTCCGCAAATAGGTTATACGTAGAACTTGATATGTTGTAAAAAAAAAACAAACACAATACGTAATAAGACAACATCAGACGGTTTATTGTTGGTAATGGAAGCTTCATTTAGATCATATCTTGAGGTCCCCTAAAATTCCATAGATAGGAGAGGTTTGTGCTGGAAAGTAGTACTTAATAGTAGTTTTTTTTCAATTTTAGTAATTTTATTGATTTGGTAATTCTTAATTTTTATCCCATCTCTTCTGACACTATCGTGTTTTAGCTTTAAAAAGGCACTGTGTGATGTTGGAAATCTCGATTGAAAATGATCTTGTCAGCATGATTATAAACGATGATTAAGAGGTAGAAATTGAAAATGGAAGTTTAGTTTTGTTACTTTGTTGCTGTTTGATGTTCAAAAAGAAAGAAGCGTGTTTGCTCCTTCTTTTTTGCAAAATTCATCCACTCCTATCTATGGAATTTTAGGGTAGAAGCAAAAGAAAAAACATCGAAGGATTAGATTTAGGAGTAGGAAAAATTCGTAAAGGAACGAAAGTCGCATAGAACCATCGCGCAGACACACATAGTCGTTGTAAACTATTCTGCTTTTATTTTTTTTAAGCGAAAAAAACAGTCATTTCCGTGATGGGATTGTGATGTGCGGTTGAAGGTGTACAGTATGCTACAGCTCACAACGTTCCACTCACGGTTCTATAAAGACAAAGCTTCGGGCATTTCCCTAAGCTGAATTTTCATTCCTCAGGGCTCAGATGCTCTTTTAAAAATCTTAATAAGCCAAGAAAAGATTAAACCTGGTTGTTTTTTTTCTTTTCGAAATGGCTGGTGAAATAAATCATAAGATCTAATGAATCTGATTATAAGAGAATTAAAGTATGGCGAAATCCTGATGACATAGAAGTATTGGTTGAAATCTCCTTGGAAGGCAAGAGAGTAAGTGTACGGTGTTTAATGATCTATGAATGATGCGCCACCATTATTCGACGCTTTTAATTATAACGATCTGGAAGGCATATCCAACCTGATAATGAGTTTCTTTTTCTCCTCATTGAAGATCAATGTCCTTAATCTCTCCCGTACAACTTTGGCACTGATTTGTCGACGTCGAAGGAACAGAAGGCTCATGCCAAGGCACAGGATCGAGTCAAAGACCATGTCCAAAGATCTCTAAACAGTATTCAATCTACATGTAAATCGACATTGATATGTACTGAAGGTATCTGCGCTTGACAATGATCAATCGAGAAGTAACCACTGACTCTATCGACGACAACTTCAGGCTATTGACATATCAATCATCGCTATAAAAACGGGAATGATTTTTTAGGAAAATTCATACATTTCATCATCATCGACCAGCGTTCATTTTATTTAGTCGCTATAGCGGTGGTATGATAGTACAGCATACCCAATGATGTAGAGTGCTGTGCAAAATATTTGCGTCAGGCGGGGCTTGAACCCGCATTTCACTCAATCCAGAGGCACTTGCTCTATCTCTCATCTCATATTCGGTTGAATTTTTGAATTTTTCCAGCCAACTAGGGATTTCTTTGGTCAGTTTAGTACTATTCTCTGAGGAACTGATCAACCACGTTCGAGTGCTTCAAATGCCCGATTCGCTTGCTCGAGAAGCCTGATAGGTACAGGTGACGTGACGAAGATCTGTACTGCGTTAGAAAAAAATATTTGTGAAGAAATTTCTCTACTCTGTCTATATCCTTCAGTGAGATAACATCACTTAATACATCTATTTAGAGCTGAGATTGGAAAATCCGAAGCATTACTAACGTATCCAAGAATGTTGAGTGGTACGCGAAATTCCTTACCTCGAGCGGGAGTTGAACCCGCGATTCACCTATAGCTGGGGCGCGTTCTACCACTCCACCACCGAGCTCACCGCTTTGCTACACAGGATAAAGAATAAAGAGTTCTTCTGATTATAGGGAGGAAAATGAGAAATCGATTTCATTCGCTGGAGAAGAACTTTTCAAAGGACTGTTAGTAACCATTGGAAACGTTAGATTTCTGGCTACACCCCACGTTGCTGTTTTCAGAAAGACCCTCTTATAACGCTGTAAAATCCATACAAATCTATGTCTTTGACGCGCTTATTTTTCGCCGGACAGAGCTCTTTCCTTGGACTATTAGCCAAAGACGCCTTTGAACGCAGATAGGAATTCGACTTATTTACCCGCTGCGTCGCAGAGAGATGATCTTTTCATGAAATAAAGGGACCATTGGAATCAGCTACCAGTGCGCTATCGCTGATTACTAATACTCCAAAGAAAGATCTCTGTCTGATGAGAAACATTCGGGTCTGCAACGCAAGAAATCGTCTCGTGAGGCAAAGTCAAGAAAAGACTTTGTCGAAAACCGGCGTTGTAGGACTATAGCCTCAAGTCTCGGCATTTGAATGGTTACTAACACTCTTATGAAAAGTTCTCTCCAGCGAATGAGATCGGTTTTTCACCAGTCCCTTCAAAATATGAAGCTCCTGGCGTTGACCAATCCCTGAGAGATTCGCCATGCATCCGTCTTTGATTTGTAACTTCGTTGGAGGAGATCTGGCCCTTACAATGACTCTCAGAGGCCTCCCGCTGTATCGAGTCAATGCTGCTTATCTTACCAGACAAATCTGGACCAGTCTGATATAACAGTTCACCGACCTCGGAGAAATGGATGGCCCGGCGAGCCACGAGCACGATATCGAACCGTTGACCTTGTGTGCGACGCAGAGCACCTCTAACCACTATGCCAAATGTGCCCCTCGATTAGGCAGCAGCTCGAATAGAACCCATGTACTGATGGGAGGGTCCCTGACGAAACGTGAGTGGTACGTGAAATTGCGTGATGGGGGTGACTCTGGAGGGACTTGTCAGGGTCGCGTGCGGTCCCGCCACGATTAGAGACCGTCGGCGTTTTGCCAGAGACCGAGAATCGATCTTGAAACTTTAGTTGCTCGACGATTGATTGGTGTCAAGTCTCTGGATGCTTGTAGATAGATATTTGTCAATTTCATCTTGTTTTTAAGCCATCAAGGATCATCGTATATTTTTTCCTATCCATAGAAATTGAGACGTTTCCTCTCGATTGTTTGGTATCTGATCATTTCTCAGCCACCAACTGATTCTGAAGAGAGACGCCATGCGGAAAGTTTCTGTTTTTCTGATGATTGTCGTTTAGAAGGACTACGTTCATTTGAATTGATCAATATCTATGTTTTCTTCTATGGATGTGAATATTACATACTCGGTTTGGGTTGTCGCTTAGTCTCTTTCGCACTTTTGCTTTGTTCAAAATTTTCTTTATTACAAATCAAAGCCAAAAGGCTGTGGCATGTTGGAGAACGTTCTAGCAGCTTTAGCCAGGACACAGGTTACCAGGACTCTAGCAGGATACCAGGATGTTAGCTCAGGATACCAGAGCCAGACCCGCGTCAGCTGAGTCCAGGCCCAAGTTCCATGCTCGGGAGATTATGCCCTTGGCTCTCTGGGATTGCCAGGGCATGCTGTTCTGAGAACTGGTCGACATCAATCAGACAATCAATGCTGACGTGCACGAGAAACTATTCCGGATGTTGGCCGCAGCAATGCGAGAGAAGCGTCCCAAACCACTCAGTACCGTCCTTCTCCAGGATCACGGAGGACCCTTCTCGACCCGGTACATGGCAAAGTCGCTTCCCCATGGACCGAACCACGGTGCCGAATCCATCGTCTAGCCCTAACGCAGGCCCCAGCAAGGTATCATGCCTTCGCGGGGCCCAGACAGGCGATTTCAGTACTGTGTCTTGTGCCTGGGAAGGACTTCTTAATCCGTTGTAGCAGCGAAGATATTGTGTCGTGTCATAGTTGCTTTCGAGTATTGTTTTATACAGGTTCTTTTCCATTTGAGATCCGGGTGATGCCAAAGGGCTGTGGTATCCTGGAGAATGTCCTAGTAACACTTGGATACGGCCGTAACACTATGGCTCATCATCGTGATGAATTGGGATACCGCAGTGTCTCGATGGGCCACCTCAGATTGCACAGTCGACTCTCTACTTTTTGGAGCTGGGCTGAACCACGGTATCACTTCCACCGTAAAAGAGGTAACACATGTGACTCAGCGGTTAGAGGTGCTCTGCGTCGTCAAGGTCAATGGTTCGATCTCGCGCTCATGGCCCATCAAACCATCCATCCCTCTGGGGTCGGTAATTGGTACCAGGCGTGTCTCAGACTTGTTTGGGAGCATAACTAGCATTGACTCGATACAATGGGAGGCCACCGCGAGTCATTGCAAAGGTCAGATATCCATTCAGTCAGCTCAAACGAGGTTAAAAATTGAAGACGAGTGGGCGCATCCCTCAAGGTTTGATCCACGTCGAGAGTTTTGTCCACATCCCCGCTTAGAGCCCTGATATTGCTCCATCGGATTATCATCGCTTCCTCTTCCCTGATGAGCATCTGTCGGAGAAGGAAGATTCAAAGGCTACGTCCAGCTCATAAGAAACACCTCACCAACTTGTTTGTTCGCCAGCATAAATCTTTCTGGAAGAAAGGCATTCGGTCTCTGCCTAGCAATGGTTGTATATCACTGATCACGATTGGATCACATTGTTTATTGATTGATTTCTTCAAATAGATATTAAACTAACAAAAAGTGTCGAAGTGCGAAAAAAAACCATAAGGAGACTCAATATTTTGAAGCCCCCCGATAGCATAGTGGTTAGTACGAGACTTTTGAAAAGGTGAGACGTGGGTTCAACTCCCGCCCGAGGTCCCAAGTTGTGCGTATCACTCAATATTCATGGGTATTTTTCAGTTATCACGAAGATAGTTCACGGAGATAGTGTTAAGAGCACCGTATTATCAAATTTTTGACCTCCTTATCTTTCAAGATTAAATCTTGCATTAGCTTAGAATTATGTGCTTACCATATCAGACACTCCAGCGCTAGACTGCTAACGTCTTTGATAAATTCATATTGACGAACGTGTGATAGCATAACGGTGACTTCGATGGCGTAGTGGTTTCACGCTCAACCGATACGGATGAAACGCGGGTTCAACTACCGCCTGAGGTCCATTTTAGGCTGAGCAAAAATCACGGAAAATTTTCGACAGTTTCTTTTTATATCTTTGTGGCTTTTTTCAATGATAGTTATATATATATATATAATATATATATATATAAACTACTACATTGATCTTCACAGTGTTTCTTTTTCACTGTGCAAATCCAGTTAGACTACTAGCTCGGCACGTCTCCTTGCGGTCTTGAGGATAGCCTGGCTGTGGCGCTCCATGGGGCCTCAGTTATTGATTGGTGGAGAGAGTTGAAGGTTGATTTCGGCTCCACAATGCTTATTGAACAGTATGATTTGCGTGTATTGATCCGCCATTAGTGAAGAAAGGTTTAAGAATTCTTCGAGCTGTCAATGAAATTAATAAGAGAGAAGATGCTCGCTCGTACGGTGACAAAATCGACGGTGAGCGGATGATTTAAGCGATTTGAAACCCCGAAGACGTGTCTGATTCTGGCCGGCTACCATCTGGATGGAAGTGAATTGCCAATAAGCCCTCTTGGTTCGGCTGAAGAGTTTGGTGTTTCGCAGTGGACCGTTCTCAGCTATAAGAAGTTCCATAAGAAGAAGCTTCGCCAGGATCCGCAAAAACTCACCGAAGCACAAAGAAGCACAAAGAGTTGAACGGCATCGAAGTTCTTTTGCACCCCGCCTGCAGTCCAGACGTTGCGCCATCCGATTATGGCCTCTTTCGATCAATGCAACACTTTTTTAATGGCCGTCGATTTGGATCATTCAACTAGGTTGAAGAAGACCTCTTCTTTTTCTTAGTTAACCGCTTAATAGCGGTGGTATGATGTCACAAATATACCCAATGATGTCGAGTGATCTGCAAAATTTTTGCGTCAGGCGGGACTCTAACCCGCATTGTACCTCGACCCGAAGGAGAAGCTGGAGAAGCATGTCAAGTTTTTTCGATTCAGAGGAGCTGGAAAAAGGGAACTTCGACCAGATCCGGAATCTTGCAGAACGATGGCAGAAAGTCGTGGACAATGGTGTTCTATAATCAGTCAGAATTCTTTTTATTTGACCGCCACTTGCGGTGGTATGATGTTACAATAAACCCGATAATGTTGAGTACTGTGCAAAAACATTTGCCTCAGCCGGGATTCGAACCCAGATATCACTCTTTCCGGGAGCGTATGCTAACCGTTGCACCACCGACGCTGGAATAATAGCTATTGTTTTCTTGTTGTTAATTTGCGCATAAAAACGAAATTCTCAAAAATTTTGTAAACTTTTTGCTCAACTCTGTAGTTTTACCTATCGCACTCAGCTCAGCATCCTCGTATATATAGTTATAACATTATGGCACTGCTTTAAAAACAGTAATCAATATAGATCACAATGGGATACAATGACGATCGCATTGGTAGCTGTTCGATTATGGAAGTAGTTATCCTTTTAGCGTGATTTCAAACCAGTTCATGGCAGTTCTCAAACTCAGAGGACCTAGGGTACTGTGACCAACCTCACGTCGGCTAATCAAGATAAATCCACAAGATTTAACCCAGTGACTTCTGCGGACCCAAACCGGGCGTGCCTAACTGGTAAGGGCCCCAATCGCCAGCGGGGAAACGGCTCCACCACTCCCGCCCCCCTTTGTGACTCTGCGACCCTGACCTCGGCGTGGCAGCCACTGTCTGTCTCGCTCCTCTATCCCACTCGGCACCCCGTCCATCAGGAAGAAGGTTTCTGGTTCGATCCCATACCGCAGTAGTACTTTTCTTTGGTGTAATCTTTTTATTACCACTACAATATGCTCGAATTGCTGGCGCACCAAATCACACCGTAACTCATGCAATAATATCGTAAGACAAGCGGTCAATCTATATAACTTATTTATCACCATTCATTAAGAATATGCAACTTATAACAATATTCTGCGATCTACGTTTTGTATAAAAATTGAGCATTTGAATTAATTGCTGTGATAATTACGTTATAGAAGGACCTTCGATGCTAATCGACATCGAAAGATAACTTCAAAAGAACTCTGGTGAAGTGTTGTGGTCCAGGGTTCGAACCAGCAATCTTTTTCTCGATGAAGGGGTGCCGAGTAGCAGAAAGGAGTGAGGCACACACCAATTACTACACTGAGATTAGAGTCGCGGAGGTATGGAAGGGGTGGAGCCGCTCCCATGCTGGCGGCGAGATCCCTCCCCAGTTAACCACGCCAAGTTGGGATCCGCGGAAGTGGACCGCTTAAAAAACACCACGGGGTAGATTTTCTCTTTCTCTCTAGGTATCTGAGAATCCAGCAATCACACGATAATTTTCATCCACACAAATTCATCACCTTTGAAGCGATTTTTCATTGTGTGAAGCATACAACTGAACTTTTACAGGGTTTTTTTTTTATAGCCGAACTAACTACAATTATTGGATTAAGTGCATCTTGCGAAAGTGCGTCTATTTTCACACAAGTATGGAGCAAATATTTATGTGAGAATAGTAGTTTCTTTTATGATTTAGCTTCAGACTACGAGGCTGATATGAAGACCTACTCGGCTGACGTTCCCCCACGTCTTCATCGATGATACGAATGAATCTGGATCAAAGAGTTGTGGGCTGTGAAGACCGAGTAGAATTTCATATCAACCTTGTGGTACTAGCTGGATGGAAAAGGATTCATTACTGATTATCTCGAGTGTTGTTCTTAGAACTGTGCCTAAAATTCAATATGCCTGATGATTATTTTTTGAGCCATGCATGTGATATATCATAGGCACTTTGCAGGCTGATACACGTGTTTCGGATTTGAAACCCTCATCAGTTGGGTAGGCCCTTCGTCTTTAGCCAATCTTCTTGGGTGAACCGAAACCCAGACATAGAGAAGGCACAGAGGCAATCGAGTGTACAACACTGCCTATTTAGTGGTACTTCCCCTTGATGGCAGGTGTAACGGTAGTACGTTGTGTCTACTATGTGTAGGGGTTTGGGTTCTCCCGAGAGATCTGCCCAAAGACGAAAGGGCCTACTCAGCTGACGAGGCTGCCGAGGCCGAAATACGTGTATGGGGCTGTACAAGTTCCCATAATATATCACATGCATGGCTCAAAAAATAATTATCAGGCATATCACTAACTGATTGGTAATGCCGATGAAGGAGCGCGTGTAGCGCAGGAGTTAGAGGTGTGTTCTGCACAGCACTGATCTGATACATCGGTACGCCATCGGGAGTCATTATAAAGGGAAAATATAAAGGCAATCACCTAAGAAGCGAAGATCCATGCATGACGCATCTCTCAGGGATTTACCAACGCCGAGAGCTTTATGTTTTTCATACGAAAGTCTTTACTTGGATGTTCCTCTACCTCTTTACGTGCACATCTTAGCTCGGCTTTTCGTCGTATTCGTGTCATTTTTGTCGCTTTCCTCTGATATTTCTAATGAATTCAAAGTCTTTTCTTTCTTTTCACAGGAACAGGATGTCATACGATCTGAAAATAGCCGAGAGTCCAGCATACGCTCCATTTTTCGGCTATATGGGAGCCGCATCGGCGCAGATCTTCACCGTCTTGGGAGCCGCCTATGGTACAGCAAAATCGGCCGTCGGCATCTGTTCAATGGGTGTGATGCGACCCGAGCTGATCATGAAATCCGTAATTCCCGTTATTATGGCCGGTATCATTGGTATCTACGGTTTGGTTGTCGCTATGGTGCTTAAAGGAAAGGTGACATCATCGAGTGAGGGCTATACTCTCAACAAGGGTTTCGCCCATCTAGCCGCCGGACTCACTTGTGGCCTCTGTGGTCTCGGAGCCGGCTATGCCATCGGAATCGTTGGGGATGCTGGTGTTCGTGGAACAGCTCAACAGCCGCGTCTCTTCGTCGGGATGATCCTGATTCTTATTTTCTCTGAAGTGCTGGGACTCTACGGCATGATTGTCGCATTGATCCTTGGAACATCTTAAGTTATTCGTCTTATTCGACCCAAGTAAGAACCCCGACAAAATCAGGCGTGAATAGACTGCCCCGTGATAGCCCTAACAAACCGTCTAAAGTCATCTACTACGTGTCCAAACTCATCTACAGAAATATACTATATACGTTCGCGCTTGATTTTCTGCCCCCATCTGACATCTAACCTTTTCGGGACCATAGACTCAACCCTTTGCGTTCTGACCCCCCACCGTGTTGCGTCCGACAATGGCATGTTGGGGTCAGACACAGCGCGCTCCATCATTACACGCAACACGCTGGATGTTGGAGACGCAGAGGGTTGGGTCCATGGTCCCTAAAGGGCTAATCTCGATTCCCTCATCAATGGTAGTATCGTTTCCTATCTGTGATTGTTATTCCCCGTAGAGTAACTCTATCATCGCCTTTTCTGTAGATAACCACTTGAGATATCATTCTTGTGATTGACTTTTAGTTTGCCATAGTTGAGGATTCTCTCAGCCATGTTATTCGCAGTTCTAATGCCCCTAGTATCATTCGTTGTATCCCTTCCCTTTCAGCATTCCTCGTTTATTTTCACATATTTATGTTCGCCGATTCGTTGTATTGCATCCTCTCATCACTGAGGACGTTGTGCATGTTGAATGTGGTATAATACGAATTAATAAAATTAATTTCAAAAAAAATTTAGATATGTCCGCGTCGTCCGGTGAGTACTGGTTGATATCGGCACCCGGAGAGAAAGGTGCCAACGACGCCTGGGACAAGCTGAATCGCGCCACGTCAAATCTCTCAACCAATTCGAAATTCAATATCCCAGACCTCAAGGTGAGTTGAGGGCTCGTTAACCCTTTTGAGACCGTGGACCCTAGGCCTCTGCATTTCTAATTGGCTGCTTTGGACGGTCTGCTCCACATCCTCTGCATCTCTTGCCCCAGCATACCATTGCTAGACGCAACGCGCGGATTGTTGGAGATGCAGAAGAGGTGGAGCAGATCGCCCTGTGTTGCCAGTTTCGAGATACAGAGGCTATGGTTCCATGGTCTCGAAAGTGTTGAACTACTACTTACTTGGATACTTGGACAGCCTGTCTTCACTGATCGCGCAAGCTGGACACAAGGAAACTGTGCTGGGTCCGCTGTTTTGTTCCTTTGAGTCCCGAGGTAAGCCTAACCGGGGCATCCTCAGGTCATCACCAGCCTAGAGCTGTCGCCGACCTTTGTGGATCAGAGAGAGATTACCACCTTGCGACTAATAGCTACCAAGACGGTGGTCATATTCTGGTGCTGTTTACTCTTTGCTGGGCTTTCCGAGTGGAAATCTCGGACTCCTTTTCATTCTAGATGGCCCCTGCTGGAGGGCTAACTCCCGCTGTACTTCGCAGTCCGACACATAGAAAAATCTCTCAGCCATGATGAGGTGGTAAAGCATTTGGGAGGCTGTCTATCAGAGCGATGGCATTGATAGTGTAATGGTAGCACACGCGCCCGGTATAGGTGAAAGGCGGGTTCAAACTCCCGCCCAATGTCGAATGTTCTACGCATCACTCAATTCGTAGATGTATACCGTCTATCAATAGGTGGCGCTCTGCGCGTATGACGCAATGGTTAAAGGTGTTCTGCGGCATCGACGCAGTCAGTCGGTCGCTTGTTCGATTCCCGCTCAAAGCTTCCCAGGCCTTTCATCGCTTCAGGCGGCGAATTGATACCAGGTTTTGTTTGGGGTGAAAGAACACTGACTTGATACATCGATAGGTCACCGCCTGTTATTATAAGGGCCAAATATGTAACAACGCTAAGAGCTTTAATCCTTTCGCTTTCTCAGTTTAGTTACTATAGGGATTCTATTGAAAGTGCACAGAGTTTACAACTCTACCTTCAAATCGAATTAGCAATGTTGAGCATCTTATGGAGCCTATGCACCAATGCTCTTCAGTCGCCTTTTTTGAGACCGCTTGAAAACGCAATATATAGTGTGATAGAATGATGGTCACTGGAGATGCAATGCCAGGCCTCTCAAAGGCTCGAAGCATCTTATCAGACTATATATAGAATCGAGCTCTCAAGATAGTTAATTGGAAAGTACTATTACATATGCTCCATAAGAGCCGCAAGCCATGCAGTCGACAATCAATCATTCCGAAAGAACGCAACATCAAGTGGTCGTTTTACTTGGTGTGCCTGATTCTTTTTCATCGGCTCTTTCTAGTATTAGTAGGGACGATAAGCCGAATGCCATGCGGTACCGATGAGGCTTGCGAGAAAGCTGAAACGTGCGTTTACCACCAGAGGTGCCATACCAGACGTCTGAAAGGCTCAACCCTTCGAGACCATGTAACCAGGTCCCTGCATCTCTAACTGACAACTCTGGATGATCCGATCCACTTCCCTGCATCTCCAACACGTAGCGCTGCCTCTAGCAGTGGCACGGGAGTGTTAACGATAAAGAGGAGGTGGGGAGACCTTTCACTGTTGCCAGTTAGAGGTGCTGGGGCTGTGGGTCCCACGGTTTCGAAAGGATTAAAACCTTCTGCCAGACTAGATATTGAGTATTCAGTACGTGATATGCAGAACTTTCGGCTCCAAAGGGAGTTGAACCCGCGTTTTAACCCACGCAGGAGACGAATCACGATAGTTGAAAAGTGTTGTTTTCCTGTACTCAGTTTTCTTTGACTCATTTTATACGGGATAAAGTTCACGGTGTTGATCAGTCTCTGATGGATGCGCCATGCATCTGTCCTTATTCACTATCAATTGAGGTGACTGAATGCATATCTGGCCTTTACAATGACTTGCGGTGGCTACTGATCTATCAAGTCAGTGCTGCTAGCCTACCAGAGAAGTGTGGTACCAATTTGCCGATCTGGGAGAGACGGAGGCTTGGTGAATTCCGAGAGCGAGATCAAATCGTCGAACCATCGGCTGATCGACCGTGTGTACCATCAAACACCTTTGAAACATTACGCCAACTCGCATCCTCTATACAGATATGTTGTGGCT
This sequence comes from Parelaphostrongylus tenuis, assembly GCA_019055375.1. Classification (NCBI taxonomy): domain Eukaryota; kingdom Metazoa; phylum Nematoda; class Chromadorea; order Rhabditida; family Metastrongylidae; genus Parelaphostrongylus; species Parelaphostrongylus tenuis. The sequence continues at coordinate 5,143 of JAHQIW010000203.1, read as the reverse complement.
TTTCAGGTCGGGACTCTCGATCAACTTGTTGGTCTTTCGATGATCTCGGCAAATTGGACGGCTCAGCTGAAGCGTATGGTATTTTTGAAATTAATGAAAGCTATTATCTGAGTGATAGTTATGATAGGAGGACATAAATTCTTTCCATGACTATTTCTGACTTCTTTGTAGTCATATGAAAGATTGTTTGAGCTATTTCACATCAAAAATCAGAACTAGCTCTACATTTATATATCGGCTATTTCTTTAGAGTCACTCGCAAATTAGTCCAGTACTTTGGTGACGTTCTCGAGGACGATCGAAGCAAATTAGCTGAGAACTTGCTGATCAACAATAGTATGTGAATTGCTCGTTTATTGAAAGCTTTTGTGAGGTTGGATATATCTTCTACCAAAATTGATGGCTGACGCCCTGGCTACCTCGCTTTCCTCAGAGCTGTTTTGTCAGTTTAAAACTACCTCTAGCACCTTTAGCAATACTGAACTGACAAAATGACCTGGAGAAGGCAAAGTCGCCAAGACTCCAGCCATGACTCAAAAGAGAAGATATCAATCCCGCGCATGCTTCAACGAAAAGAACATTCTTGCGATATTCCTCGCTTTCATTGTATATGCCAAGGTTCAGTGAAAGTCCGTCTTTTGAATCTATGGTTCTTTTCCGTTATCCGGAGACAAATGAAGAAACGGCCCCTCTCGCTGGACAAGAACTCTTTTGTAAGAGTGTTAGTGATCATTCGAAAGTTTCAAATCTTTGGCTAGCGCCAGCACGTGGCCGGTTTTCGAGAAGACCTTTGTACAACGCTGTAGTATCCAGAGTAAAATCATGTTTACGCACCACCGCGCTGCCTCATGTTTATCAGCGCGTATGATTCGTTGGAAGCACGAAAAGCATGTGAACGTGTACCAGAAATCTTTTATTAGGATGGGGAAAAGAGTTCTGAGAAAATGCTTGTAACTTTTTTGGGTGTCGGCCATTTTTTGTGTTTTTTGCGCTCATTTGAAAGCGCGTCTTCTCCCGCGTTGATTGGTATATAATTTATTTACTATCTTCAAGATGGAGTCAACTAGGGAGCAAATTAGGTTGTTGATGATACACGAATGGTTGGTGGGTTTAGTTGCAACTGTGGCAAGTGAACGCATCAGTTTGGCTTGGGGCGAAGACACAGGTGGCAAAAGTACGGTTTCAAGTGATTCAAACAGTTTGACGAAGGTGAAGAAGTTTGAAAGATCAGCCGCGTTCAGATCGTCCAAAAGGAAGTTGATCGTTAAGCTGTGTTTGAAGCGATTGAAGAAAGTCCATCTTTGAATCCAACAGTCATTCATGCATGATCAACAACCTGATTTGACGCTTGTTAAGTCCACTTTGAAGTAAGGAGATAAACTATATACCATCAATGCGGGATAAGACGGGCTTTCAAATGAGCCCAAAAAACACAAGAAATGGCCGGCACCCCTAAAAAGTTACAACCATTTTCTCGGAACTTTTCTACATCCTATAAGTATAAGAGTTATGTTTTTTTTTTTTTCAGAATTTCTTGAAGCGGAGAAAAAATGCGAAATCTAATAACAAAATAGCAAGCCACATTTGAGCCAGGCCAATGCCAATGCGATCGGTTCAAGTCCCTGTATCGAACCCACGACCAGCAACACATACACTGGCCGGAAAGTCAAATGCACCGCGTATGTATGGCTCACATTACACTGAAGCGATCTTCTAAGAAATTAAGCACAGCCTTGAATTCGATGGAATTTATTTCTATCGAATGTTTAGTTATGATTTGAGGGAAGATTTTTGTCCTGCGAAAAATATGTGTGTGAAACACAAAGTTTTTTTCTGCTACAGCGTTATGAAAAGGCTTTTCCACAAAAAGGCGCGTAGGGCAGTGGCTAGACATTTAGGCTTTTAAATGTCCACTAAACGTTTAATGGAGAGTCTTTGTCCAGCTAAGGAGGTCGTTTCTTCATTTTTTCCTGGATAGCGGAAAACCCGACTCATAACCAGAAAGTAGTGAGTGATGTTCAGCGCTCCGTATCACCGCTGTTTTCTGGCAGATTTCTCAACAAGCGCAATGTCCTGTACTGGTCTATCACGACTTACGGCACCTTATGTTCGCTTTAATGTTATTGTTTAGAGGACATCAAGACATATGTCACAAAATTCCAATGGGAAGGTGCAAAATATCCGCTCAAGCAGTCTCTCAAAGTTCTGAGTGAGATAATTGGAAAGGTAAGAGTGCTCTCTGTCTAACGTAGAAATATATCCTCTCATCGAACTAATTGGATGTATTCTAGCAAGTGACTCAAATTGACAACGATCTGAAGCAGAAATCAATCACCTACAATAATCTAAAGAACAGTTTAGCGTCGATCGACAGGAAAACGACGTAAATGATTTCATTTTCTCAATATAAATAAAACTGCGAGTAATGAGTATCGAGATTAACTCCATTTTCTCCAGAAATATTGAGTGGTTTCGCAAAAATTTGGTCCAGGCGGGAGTTGAATCCGCATTTCGCCCTTACTGGGCGTGCCTTTTATACTTGTTGTTTTTGTTTTTTTTTTTTGTTGAACTTTGAATGACATTTACGTGAATTTACAGGCGAGTAAGCAATAGCAAACCATCCTATTTTTCCAAGCAACTTGAAAAGCGGTTTAAAATTTGGTGAAATAATCTATAAAGGAGTAACTTGTTGAGACTCGTCTGTAGTTTTTATAGAGGATCGTTGATTACGAAGGATCTTGCCGACATCGTTAAAGCTGATGATTTCGTTCTCAATTCCGAGTATCTGCAAACGCTCCATGGTGGTTGTACCTAAGTTAGTTTTCCTTTTTAGATAATTACGACTTTCCATATCTATAGGTTGTTCCATAAGTTTCTGGCACTAGGGCAATGAACACTAAATTTATCAACCAGAAGTGGTTAAAATGCATGATTTTGGTATCGTTCGGTTGTACATATTTCTGCAAACATTTTGATATACAACTTGATTATGCTTACTTTGAAACGGAGGTGTCTTGGGAACGAATTCGCTTGCTACTCATGCACGAAATGGTGCAAAGGGGGAAGTGCTAGTGAAGCGGCGCACGAGATTAAGCGAGCTTGGAGCGTTTATTCGGTCGCAGAAAAAACGGCTAAGAAGTGGTTTGCGAAGTTCAAAGCTGGGGAGAACAGTCTGGAGGATCGGTCGCGCTAGGGCCGTCCACAGGAAGCTCCATCAATCTTGCGCGCCGCTTCACTACATTGTCCCCTACCGCCATTCGTGCATGAGTAGCAAGCCAACTTGTTCCCACAACAGCTCCATCTTGAGGCAAGTATAGAAAAGTTGTATACCAAAACGTTCGCAAAAAATGCGCAGTTGAACGATGCCAAAATCATGCAATTTCAGTTACTTTTGGTCAATAAATCTGGTGTTTATTGCTCAAGTGTCACAAATTATGGAGGGACCTAATATCATACAGCTATCTTATGAACTTTCCTTCTTTTAAGGCTTCCTTTAGTTGGTATAACTTTTTCGAACTTCACATTGACGTCTCGAATACTTCTCCTTCCCTCTGAGCCTAGTTGTACTATTGTCATACCGGCCCGTGCGGATTGGCAAATTGAAAGCTTTTTCTCTCGATTGTGTGTGGTGCATGACGTTCCTTGGTGGAGCATTTTGTTTGGCTTATCTCTATAAGCAGACGGGTTATAGCGTGTTTATAACATACCCTATCCAACCATTCTGCTGATATTTCCTATACCTGGTGAAAATCTAAATGATTCGATTTCATGTAATCTAGTTTCCACAGATATAGAATATACTCATGCTCAACGGAACGAAAATGTCCGAATGGCTCCAGTTACGTCTATTTAGGTCGAGAAATAACACGATGAACACCCAGCTCCAGAGTTGAGCCGGAGGAAACGAGCAGCTTGGGGAACGTTCAAGAGCATCGAAGATGTAGTGAAGAGAACAAGAACATCCGACTCCGTGCCCACCTTTCGACTCGGCGATTATCCCTGCCTTAACGTATGCAGCAGAAACCTGGTCGCTACGTAAGCAGATGAAAATCACTTGGCGTTATTGAACGCGCATTCGGAAGGTCGATGCTAGGAGTATCCTGTATCTCGCAAATGAGAGGAAGGATCCGAAGTACCGACCTACGTCAGCGATGGAAAGTCAGAGACGCCATTCTACACGCCAGGATATCGAAAATACGGTGAGCCGGACACGTGATGCGCTCAAGCAGCCCGATGGACGAGAGCCGTTACCGACTGGATTCCTCTGGTCATCAAGCGCTCTACAGGAAGACCACCGACCCGTTGTGTCCAATTTCTTCACGAAAGGTATAGAAGAAAGATATGATGCTCAACGAATCCCCAGAACGACGAGGACTTATTGGCTACTCTTGCACGCGATAGGAAAAGTGGAGTGATGATGGTACCCGCCTCGAGTCTCTCGACCACCAACGACGACAGGTGATACAGTGATAGGGAATCAATAGGTAATTGAATATGTATGATACAGGCCCACTAGAGTTTCGCTCGTTATCCAATTAAACCTAACAAATCGCTCTACCAGCTAAAAACGGCCATGCAGCACCAACCACCAAATCGAGTAAGGGCTTTCGATCTGTCCAATCCTTAAGGTGTCCAAACGGATTTGTGTGATAAGTACGTCTACGATCTGAATAAGGCAAAGTTACCGAGGCGTCAGCGATCAACTTTGGAAAAGATATGCTAACCTGGCGGAGGCTTTTGAAGAAAGTGTAGTTTGTGGGATAGTTTTTATTCTTCATAATGTCGTTTAGTAAGAGTCGGTCTTTTGATTCATCAGAGCTCTTTAATAGTCAAGCTTTCAGAATAAATGCGAAAGAGTGGGAACAGCGATATCACACATTCACCTCAATGGTTGTTCCTGGATCGACCCGACTTATCACTGAGGAGGGCGATCATGCACTTTACTCCGTTACTCTTTTCAAGAAAGTAATTGAAGAGTTCAAGACCACGGCAAGAGAAAACAAGTGAGTTAACTCAGCGCAAGTGTGTTGCTACGATTTCCTTAAGGTTTTGGTGCTGTCAGGTTCATTGTTCGGGACTTTGTCTACGATGAAGAGTCTCTAAAAGCTGGAAAAAACGAGCGCGACAAATTAGTGGCCGAGAA
>JAHQIW010000202.1:0-61313 GCA_019055375.1 Parelaphostrongylus tenuis | reverse complement strand
TGTGGAAGGTAATTTAGTTCATACTGATGCGATTAGGTGTACTTGTAAGAGACTCTGACAGTGATCGGGATTATAGGTTGTAGCTTGAGTTTTAGAGGAAATTTCATAGGTATGCTTACCAAAGAGTAAAGCAAAGCTCCACCAAAACAGTGCAGTATTGATCAGCATTGTTGAGCCACAAGCGTTTCATATTATCATTTTATTTCATTTCATATCACACACCCATCACCACACATCCGAGCGTTTCTTGCATTAAATTCGTTTCAGCCGAATTCGTCCTCCAGAAAAGTCTCCGAATATGTTGCTTCGGCATGTGCTCGAGGACTTCATCTTCCTTAGAACTATCGCTGAATGCTCAACGAGATCCTTCTTGTAATCTTGGAGGTGACCGAGCTAAAGCGTTTCCTAAGACATTCGTTGATTGATTCTGAAAGCGTGTTAGTGGAAATGGATTGAACGCAGCCTCAGCCCCTTGCTTATCATCTTGTATCCTTGGCAGTTACTGCGATTGAAGCAGTTGACTTACTTTAGAAGTTAATAATTTTTGTATTCTTCCGCTATTCGTCGCCATTGTATCTGTGTCTATTCGTGTATTCATTCGTTTGTCCTTGAGTGTTTTTCTCTATTGATGAGTGTTTGTCTCGTACATTGCAATTGTAGGGGATTCGTGACAGGCAAACGCCTGCCTCCTGGTCACAGAACTCGATTAATTTGAAGAATTCATCATGTTTTTTCTATAAAATAACGTTTTTCATCAGTCGATTCTGAAAGGACGCACAGTTTTTGGCACTAAAGCAGTAATCACCAAATTCATTCGCTAGAAGTAATCAAAATTGCTTAACAACACTATTCAAAATATGCGCCGTCAGCCTGAACACATTTCTGATCTTTCTCAGGCGAGAATTCAACACCACGCTCACACAACTCGTCATCCTGGATTCCAAGAAGGTTGTCAATCCTGGCCACAAAAGATTGATATTTCGGTACTTCGTTGCTCAAGAAGTGCTTCAGCAACCGGAAGGTGATAGTCGATAGTCAGGCTGCGAGATGTGAAGTCTGTACGGAGGATGATCCAGCAACTCCTAGCATTGTTCGGTCAACTTCTTCTCTGTCAATTTCTCGATCAACTTCGCGTGGACGTCCGAAATGCAGCTGGTTCTTCCAAGTTGATGTTGCCGGCGCGAAACTCGGCAAAGAACAGAAATGCTGTTCGCCTGAACACAATTCCTTGAGCCTAGCACAGTTGCTGTTTCTCGAAGGCGGTTTGTGCACCGCGTCCCAATTCGTACTTGTAAGGCAGCAAATTGCGATAAAGCTTTCATTGAGTGGTCGTGATGCTGCAAGTATGGACAAATGGGAAACTGTGTGCACAAAGCGGTATTGATTTGCTGCTTTAGAAATGGCAAAAGCATGTTCAGACTGATGACATGTACTTTGAATAGTGTTGTTTAGCAGTTTTAATTACTTCTAGTTATTGAGAAAAATAGTAAGATCCCGGAAAGAGTAAGATCTGGGCTCAAATCCCGGCTAACGCGAACGTTTTTGCACACTACTCTACATCGTCGGGTTTATTTAAACATCATGACACCGCAATCGACGGTCAAAAAAGACGATTTCCGATTGATTTAGTTGTTTAATTTAGTGTTTATTGCTCCAGTGCCAAAACTTATGAGAAGGCCTAATAAACAGCAAAGGAAATGCTAGTTTATAAGGGATCTGACTTCGCGATCTATAAAAATCTCACAAAACTGATTCAATTAAGAAGAACGTCCATAAAGTGTTTTTGAGGGGGACACTGACATTGATAAACCTCTATGTTATAGGTAAATGAGAAAACATTTCAAGCGTTCATTAATCGGGAGGGATTGCATCTGCTGTGGTCAGATGATGTTTTCTATAGTGTCCACATTGAGATTGAAATCTCTTGAAGAATCGTTATCTGACAAGTTCCAGTATTTTGTAGGTCATCGGGAAAGTTGCGGAGTGAAAGGAGGCCTCTGGGGAGTTACTTTTATCTCATTAATTTTTTTGGACCTGCACTTTTGTGGACTCCAAATATGCTTATTCGCGTTGGTATTTTGTAACGACCATATTGAACGTCGGCCGCTCATCTCATGACAATGTTATCATTGATATTTGCATGATTTAATCTATATTTCATCTACTTTATAGTTGTGATGCGAAGTGGTGAAATCTGATCGAAAGAAGAGAAAAGAAGAAGTGTAGACGTTATCACTAACAAACCAACCGACCGGCTGTGACTTGTCAACAACACCATCGCTAACGTGGTATGTTTTGTTGTTTGTGGTTTCTTCTTGTGCTCTCAAATTTTCTAGTCTTCAAGTAGCTAGTGAACCATTAATTTTTCCCCCTAACTCTTTTGTTAACGGTCTGTCCGCTATTGTTGTAACCATTTCGATTCTTTATGTTGACATAACATTGGCTCGTAATCGATGATCAACACTAGGCTGATCAAAAATCTAAAAACTGGATGAGTTGTAAAGCTCAGTTGCGAGCCATTGCTCTAAAAAAATGTTCTTATGGAGATCCTTGTGCTGTTATATTTTTATTTGAATTGGCAGGTAGCTATTATCAACCATTTTTCCTTCGAACGTCATTTTTCTTTTCGGTCAGTCATTGCTTACCACCTCTCAAAATGTTTTTTTTTTCTTAACATAAAGCTGGCTGGTTTGATATTTCTTTAAAAAACATTGACTATCGCGATTTCTTCTTCCTCAGAGCCCCTAAACTACTTTTACGGATGACAGAGGTCACCGGAGTGTTGTGTGCCAAACGCTATAAATCTTTCCTGACAGGTTCGTGACAGTAATTGGGACAGCTTTTATTTTTTGGCGGAGAGATTTCATGAGAGTCGATCTTTTGATTCACTGTTAATCTACAATTTTGATTCTGTTGTTTTGTTGGTGTTTTCGCTTTATCATTCGAAGAGAAACGTCTCGATGTCATAGGCAAATTTGAATTTTATTGGGGAATAATGGCGCCGTTTTTTTTTTTCTCACTTTGTTGAATGTATGGGCTGATCATCGGCACGAGATAGTGTTATAAATGCCGTCCGATTGTGTGATTTGTTTTCAAACATTGCAGAATGTTTGTCCTATTTGACTGGTTTACTATCGTCATACGAAAGGTCACTCAGCGCGATAGTCATTTGATGTAGTAAAGGAGCAGTTTGAAACAAGCAATAAGATAGTTATTTTGGAAGACTTGGGAAAAAATCAATTTTTCCGCATTTTGCTGAAGTTTTATCCTCCTCTCAACACTTTTCTTAGTAGTATTTAGCGCGTATATGGTTGACAAGTTGATATAGATGTGAATAGAAGATTAGCGTTGAAGCTAATGTTATTTGACTGCTTTGTTTTGAGTAGGTTAGAACTAATTTGTGGATTTGCTTCAGGTGGGTTAAGGTCAATGTTGTCCTGACCTTAGTGTAGGTGGCGCAAACTAATGCTATTCGGCTGACTTTGCTCTAGGTTTTCTTCGACGGCTTTGTTCAAGTGCTATAGATCATCTCATCCTGCCAATAGTTCTAATTGAATCTAGACGCTCGTCATTGGTGAAGGTTCACATTTCTTTGTGCATTCATTCAGTCGTCGGTAATCGGACACCTCTGGCATGGCATTAACTCGCGCCATGTCACCCCTATGTGCTTGATGGCACGACAAATACGGAGAATGCTTCTCATCTGACTACGATGAATATCACTTGCTATACGAAGACAGTGAGTATGGAAATGCAAAGTTAGCGATCGATCAAGCGTTAGTGGGTTATCGAACATTATTAAGCACGAGTTGTGATAGCGAGAATCTGAATTATTGGCTTGCACATGTTGTTTACAAGTAGTCTAATGTATGGATTCCCCATTTTGCGCAGCGTACGCGGTGTTCAGGGACTTCTAAAATTCGAAACATCACGTATCAATTTGATTGGTAAAATTTTGCTATTCTAGAATGCTTTTGATTGTAATGTTTCACTTATCAAAATCACTTCTTGCCTCTCGTCCTAAGTCCGTTCATCATCGTGTAACACTAAGAGAGCACCAATTAAGTGTCCATTCGTTCGTTCTCGCTGGCCGAATCCAATGGCGGCTGCTCATTGCACTCTGCTCGCTCGCGAGGGACCGAAGAGACCTACACTTTTGTTAAAAAGTCTCCCTTTTTGTCTGTTGGTGCTGTTTTTGGCAGGAAAAAAGGTAGAGAGCGTAGGGGGGGGGGGGGGTCTGAGATAGCTCTCTAGGATACCGTGACAAAGGTTTAATCTCAAGATATTTTCTGGATAAGAATGTGTCAATCTCTTAGCAATTGCAACACCAACGACGAACACTTATCGGCAAAATTGGATGAACTGTCATTGAAAACGAAGCCAAGTAGGTATGTGGCAAAACTTCCGGCGATTCATAATGGTTGCTGACGCGGCCACCTGTGGTGAGAGTATGAAAAACGCCAGTGACATGTGGTTCAAGTGATTTCAACGAAGGAGTCTTCCCTAAAGTGTTAGAATAGCGCATTCGAATAGCAAAATCTGCCTTAGCATCCAGTATCTTCGTGAAAATGTGCATTTTAGATGCCTAAGTATGTTAAAGCGCTAGGATCCATATTCCATCCGAACTCAACTTTTCCTTTTTGCTGTCGAAGAAAGAGTTTTTCTTCCTGCAAGCATATTTTCTTTGTTCATTAAGCCTATCAGCACGAAGTTGTAAATAGAAATTCTTCTTCGGCTAATATTTTAGCATAACAATTAGCTAGTCAACACACGCTTCATCTGTTTATGAAGAGTTCGCCAAGTGAGATTCTTCATTTGAGCGGTCCTTTAGCGAGGAATGTTCGCCTAGAATGGAACGAAGGCGAAGATCTGCAACGACGACGAACGACAGTGAACTATCGGCTCTAACTTTCGGATCTTAAGAAGACGAAATGCGACGAAATGTTGGCCGAATAAAAGTTTTTATTAATAACCTCGTGTATACAGGATTAATCAGTAAAGAAAATATGATCAATTGGTTATGCCGAGGTTAGAGCAAAATCGGTTCACTAAATATTATACCTGCAAACAGTTGGTCAAGTGTGTCTTAAGGGCCATTGTATAGCGCCGAAGTTCTTGTATTGAAAACAAACGTTCAATAAGTCTTGCTAGCTATTTCTGCTTTCCAAAAGATTTGCTATGACTATCGTCTTATGTTGCTTATTTGGAAAATTTTCCAACAGTTATCTTGTGTCTTCGAAGAATTCCTTACTCTGTTTCTCTTAGCAGTTACTTTTTGCAAGATTTTATCCAAAACTCAGTCCTTTTAGGAATTCAATTTTTGATTGTTCTGTCGTTGCGATTTCCTTTATGATTTTCCCTTTCATTGTAGATGTTCTACAAATATTGGTTTAGCTGTCCTTAGCTTTTGTCCATAAATCTATCTATCTAAATATCGGTTTGGTTTCGATTTTTTGATCTAAGAATTCTCCCACTTTGTCAGTGACATCATTTTGTCCTTATGAATTTATTCATTAGTGGTGTGCTGCAAAAAATTTCGTTCAAGGTGGTCATCGTTGCATTCAAGTTTCCCTAAGGAATTAACGCTTAGAAAATTGCAGAAATAGGCCAATCTAATTATTTGATTCGCCGATATTTCGTCTGTTTAGTTCTATTTAGTACCTGCATTACTTTTTTTCTCGAACTTTTTTCTTTCGAGGAAAGAGTTGCGAAAGTTTGAAAGAGGCCTCGCATCTTTTTTTTTTTCGGTAATAGTGCTAACCCGCTAACCCTTTTATAATATTTGCAACCATGCTTGTGGGCCATAATATTGTTTTTTTTTTTGGGAGTAAAGCGTAGTTCACTTAATTCTCGTCATTTCCAGTAATAAAACGGTCAGTCGCCACGTATGGATCCAGACATGGAATTCAACGCTCTATCGGCGTTATATCAGAGCGTCATACAAGACATGAAGGTATGGGCTGTTTATTGTAATATTTGAATACAGCAGTCTTTTTTTCTCATCTGAGCAAACGTAATTATCTGGTCTCTTTTTTTCGAAGCTCTGCAGTTAAACGGTTCTCACATAGGCTTTCTTTCAATATTAAAGTGAAGCCCAATATCTCTCTCTCTTTCCTCTGTTGAAATTGAAACAGTTAATTTGTTTGCTGGCGAATCGAATGAAATTGGCTTTTTTTCGCTATTAGAATTGTGCCATACTTGTACTATTTCTGTCTCAGTTTTCAGTTCATGAGGGAGGATCAATTTCAGTTGCAGTGGTCAGTTTTTCTTGGACTCTGAGAATGACTATCAATGTACTAGGAAATAAATTCGGCCGTTATGATACGTATAGAAACTCACTGGGTCTTAATTCCTTTTTAATCTGTGTATTTTGTGAATATAAATAACAGCCTCTATTAGAGAGGAGATGAACTACTTCCAGAAAATTGAGGCATTTTTGTCAGGTTCACTGAGTGCTACCATCGTATTTATTACGGGTATCATAAGAATCCAACATAAAAATCCATCTTAACGTTCGTAAGCGACTTTAGACAACATTTTTGAATTGAATGGTGAAACTGAAGCAATTGCTTCAGTTTATAGAGACGAGCGTTTATAAATCAATCAACTTTGAGATTGATACACCAGATCAGGCCAGCTAGAGATGCCAGTGTTTTTTTTTTTTGTGTTTTAATGTGAGGACGATGGTCGTAAGTGTTGGATCATAAAGTGCAAGGTGCTTTTTATATATTGTCGTGTATGAACAACAATATAAAATGCAGCAGAAGAATGGAAAAATGGAGACAGTGGAGTAAATATGGCAGGTCATTGAATGTCTTCACTGCATCCTTGAATGCTGTAATTGTTACTTCGTTTGTACTTTTTGCAAATGAAGTTTTCCGTCCCAGAACACAATGAGAGGATGTGTTAGTCTTCGTGATGTTTACGAGGAGAAGAGCATTTCTGGATGAGATTGCTGTAGAGATGTCAGCGGCACTTGTTAGTTTCTTCCCTTGTGACCAATAATGTATCATGTGAGGTTGTCTAATTGCACTAATGATTGACACTGAAAGGAAAGGATCTTAGATTAGTAAGCAATGCCGTCGACAAACGCAAATATCGATAGTCCCCCCAAATGACTCTTTTAATATACTACTGTTGTTACACATCCAAAGATATTGAGTGATGCACAAAAGTTCGAATATTAGGCGAAAGTTGAACCCGCGTTCCACTCATAGCGAAGATGCGTGCTACAGCTACATCGCCGAGGCACCGCTCCGATACCACTACTTTTGCTGTAAAAACGCATTTTTATGGAACTGTCGTATTTGACTGTCATCACTAAGCTTTTGAGGTACTTTTCCGTTAGACGGGAGGAAATGAAAAAACGATCTCGTTCACTGGACAAGAGCTTGTCACAACAATGTTGGTAATCATTCGAAAGTTCAAATCTTGAAGCAGTGCTGTACATGCTCGTTATTAAAAAAGGCCTTTTCATAGCGTTGTAGCATTCAAAATTGAATTATGTTTCATACCGCCGCGCGCTTTCATTTTTATGACGCTTATGATTCGCTAGAGCGCATGTGGCGCAGTGGTTAGAGGTGCCCTGCGTCGCACACGAGGTCACTGGTTCGATCTCGCGCTCATGGCTCACCAAGCCATCCATCCCTCCGGGGTCGGTAAATTGGTATCAGACAGGTCTCAGACTTGTCTGGGAGGATAGGCAGCACTGACTCCAAATTAGCGGGAGGTCACCGCGAGTCATTGTAAAGGCCAGATGTGCATTCAGTCACCTCAAACGAAGTTAAAAATTGAAGTCGAATGCATGGCGCATCCCTCAGGGATTGATTAACGCCGAAAGCTTTTTTTATCCTTTATGATTCGCTGGAACCATGAAAGCATGTGAGCGTATGGAGGGCGAGATCTTCAAGTATTAAAATCATACTTTCTGTCTGGAGTTTTTTCAAAGCAGAGCAAAATCCTAGATTGAATAACAAAATCGCAGTCCACATGTGATCGCGCCAGTGCAATCGATTGATCGCGTATTGATCTACGGCGAGCACATGGACTTGCGGACAGGCAAATATGCAGCATATGAAGAACTCGATGTTGTTTTCACTACTACAGTGGAGTAAAGTGGTCTTTCCAAAAAATAGCATTTCATTGAAATCGTCGAATGTTACACTGTTGAATGTTACACACAAATCAGCGGTGTCCTGGGAGAAATACGTGTGTGTGTAAAGCACGAATAATTTTTATCTTGTTCTAGCGCTATAAAAAGGACTTCCTTAAAAGCAAGCATGTTCTTTATTCTCCAGATTTGAGCTATCGGACGATCATCAGCAGCTTAAGTAAAAAGTTTCGTACTTTGAAATATAAGCGTGATAATGAATAATAAGCGTATGGCGTGTGAGGCATAATTTTGTTGTGAATGCTGCAGCGCCATAAAAAGGCCCTTCCAAGAAACGGGCACGTACAGCATTGCTCCAAGATTTACGCTTTCCAACGACTACTGACTCTCCTAAGAAAAGTTCTTGTCCAGCGAAACATATCGTTTCTTCATTTTCTTTCGTCTGACGATAAGCACTGTTAATGTTCCCAATTAGTCAGAAATCCTTCGTTATACTTTATTTTAACGTTGTGTTTTCAAATTATTCATGATTCTATAGAGCTTTTTCAAATTGAATAAGATTTCAATGTTGATTGGTGTAGTGATGTATTATAGGATTGTGCAATCTACAGCGATTTTTTATTTTTCCGATGCGTAACCTCCCACATCAGGCTCAAGTTGAACGCGTTTCTTTAGAAGTTTTATTCTTTCGAAATTTGTTCTAGATAACTGCCAAGCACATACTCTCCAAGACGTTTTTCTACAAAAAGATATGTTTGAGTCTTAGATTAAGATCTCGTAGAAACTTCTTTAGCGTTTTCTGAAATCAGTTTTTAGCTAAATACCCCTGTTCACGTTCTCAAATTTGTAGTATTCCCACTAAATACAGGTGAACTTGTCTCCGTTCTCTAATCTTTTTTTTTTTTTGAAAGATACGTTAAAACATACACACACCCGTGAATTACATCACGGCTACATGCAAAGTCAAGCAGTAACATTATCTTTTTTACTGAACAGCCACCAACATCCGGATGTGACAAATGGTGGTCGTCGCTCTAGGAGACGAGAGATGATGTGATGTAGCAACAATTGTCCGAGTGTTTGAGTTCGTTGGTGAAATTGCTCATCAGAAAACAGATGGGATGTAATGTTTCTCGATAGTACATCAATTTGCTGAGCATCACGGCTCATGCAGTAACAATGACTCACTGGAGAAGGAATATGTGGTTGTAACATTATAAATAGAAAATTGACGTCTCAAGATTAAGCTGAAGGCATGAGTACTATAAACTTCAGTCACTATCACTATCAATTTTCGTCTATCATGTCGCTTCATAAAGTCTTCGTCCTGTTGTTTCTCAAAAATCTTCCGTTCTCTTGATGAGAGGACACAAGGTTGTTAACAGCAAGGCTAATTCAATAGCGGGCCTGTGCAAGACCGCACGGCTGATTTCCTATAATAACTGGTGGACTGATGTGGAAGAAAATTGCTTTTAAGAAGAACTAGCCACTGAAACATCTTCCATTGATGTAGGAAATAATTCTGTTGTTAAAACCTCGTCTTTGCTAAGAAAACTATAGTGAGTTCTCTGGTGAGTGCCGAGGTAAGTAGAGTCGGTCGTGAGATGTGGAAGAAATTCTGTTATTTCTTTATGACACGATTGGGGTTTGCTGACCCACTGGTTTTCTGGTCCCATTTGAATTCAAAATTAATCATAACATAGCATAAGCCGCTGTACCCGAAAAATGATGCTTCCACTCTCAACACCTATGGTGTCATCTAATCTATTCAAGGGCTCAAGGTGCACAGGTGTGCAAACACATTTTATGTCGGGTCATAGGAATAAAAGTGTAGTGATCACCTTGTGGTTGCTAACAGCTGTTTTTTAAAGCTGTTGTTCGCGAAATAATTTGCTTATATACTATACGAATGATATTTGCAACTATCACTACAAGAGCAGCAACATGGGCATGCTGATAACGACGGCAGTGTAGTCTGTCCCGCCTAAGGACTAGTTGCCTTTTGTTCTGAGCTCTTGTGAGCACCATCATGGGAACAGCTGCCTTGAGCTTATTCTGATGCTTCCGAAGTGGTCCCATAAGCAGGCGAGCGATTATTGCTTTGTCTGTCGGGCATTGTCATCATTGCGCGGCTAGCGTGGGATTAAGAGAAACCCTAATGAAGTGCCCGCACAATTCATATAACAACTGACTTGAGGTTGACGATGAGAGCACGAAATGGTGGCTTTTATCGGGTGCGAGCTGTTAGTCATCTCAGTGGGGTTGAATCTGAATATTAACAGTGAAGTAGTATGCATCCTTTTTTGAATCTGAATGTAATTGCTGTTTTGATCCGAGATCTGTAATATTACATTTTTTGCGAGAGTAAGGGAGAATTTATATTGCGTATAGAAAAACAAAAGAAATAGTGAACGCGAGCAGATGAATCGCATCCTCTTAAATTTTGTGCCAAGTGCACGATTGCTTTTTTGTTTTCAATTTATAAGTTCATTGAAAATCAGCAGAAATGAGCAATTGAAAAGTTGACAGTGCAATTTTGTTTTTCAAGGCTTTTGTGTTATTCGATCTTAAAGCCCAGGCCACGTTGTAATTGTTCAACTTTTTTGTAACTCATTGCTATGTTTTCCTTTGAAAACACGACTCAGAGTAATATGATGCCACGTAAAACCTGGCCATTCTCTTTTCAAACGAGTTAGAAACGCAACCGAAATGCGTCATTCAAGAGGTGTGAGATTTTTCTGCTTCACCGGCGAGCAGAGTTCACTGAATTGCTCGGACGAGTGACAGGGATTACCGATGACATAGTGCTTGCCTGGGACCTTTATGTTATTTCGCGTTATAGAAAACAACTCATAAGTTTTCAAAGTTGTGAAATCAATTTTCACCTTGGGAAAGCGGGGTTGAAAATTTATGAAATTTTATGCAAATTGAGAATCAATTCATGAAGTGACTTACTACAGCATGTTAATATAAAATGAAATACAAAAGTTATGACTGCCATGAAAACAATGTATTGTCGATAGAGAAGGTTTTATGTTTCAAGTTGTATTGGTCGTGTCATAGAACGAGGGCTGTACCTGGTTGAAGAGAGCCATAGTGCAGTGGTTAGAGGCAGTTGTAGAACTCGTGTAGTTATGAGTTCATTATATTTGTTGAAGAATTAAGCTTTTTGACGGCAATAATTGCAAGTCTGCAAGCTGGTAGAAATAGCATTTGACTCCTTGGTAGATTGCTGCGTCATTGTACAAGGCAAATAGTATGCATATGCTGATACGTATAGCCAAATTTTTGATTTGATGACCCTTCTTCACATCTACTGTTCGAATTCCAGCACTTCTTACCTTTGGATCGTTTCCTCGCATTCGTTTACGCAATTTTCTTCAAAGTTTTCGCGTGTCTGTTCGGCTGCTGCTTGGAAATTATTGTCTTCTTTGTGAAGTAGAGTTGGTTCCCTCCAGAGAGAGGGTTGGCTGAAATAGTCGAATTAGAGCGGTATCACTCAATTTATATGGGGGGTAACTGTTTCCAGATAACTGTGGTGCCAATTAAACGATCCATCTTAGAAGAATGAGAGGCTTGGTGAGACCGAGACGTTGTCGAACCAGCACCGTATTTGTGTTGATTGGCATCCCAACCACTACGCCAGTCCTCCCATATAACCTGACGATACGTCAGATCGTCTGATTTTGAATGAAGAGTCGAGTGCATGACGCTTTCCTGTGAAATACATCAATGCTGGACATTTTATTACTTACACATTCAATACATTGTCACCATGTAGTTAACATAGTAGTTTCCGAAAGCTGTCTCAAGCTGATGTTCCATCAGACTGTGTTGACATATCATTTATGTTAGCTTGGCTCGCTCTATGTCTGATGCTATTAGGAAATGCAGAACTGGTTTTTTCCCTTATTTTTTGTGAAACGACAACGACGAGCTCTTTTTATGGATGTCGGCATTAGTGTTTTGCTGACGTGCATCTAGACCGTTATGTATATTTGCATGAATACATTAAAGGTTGTGACACCATCTATATGAAGAGTTTTTATAAGCGCGATAATATATGGCCTTTTCGTATAGATTCAAGAAATGAATGACAGTCCAAGTAGCAAATCGGTTAGCGACCAATGGAGGGATTTATTCCTAAAATCAGTGCCAATCTTGGAGGGAGCTCTTTGAGCAAATATGGCAGTAAATACGGAAAGAAATCTAGGAATTGTGACCAAACATTGAATGTTGCTGATTGATAATTATGTCAGTGAAAAACATTGCATCGCAGGAAGATCAGTAGCAGAATAAGAGCTCCTGTAATTCAGTGGTTAGCACGCGTCCACGCAAAAGGTGAGATGCGGGTTCAACTTTCGCCCGAGAATCAGAGTTTTGCATTGCACTCAAGATTATCGATATGTAATTGTGACATCCCACACTACTAAAAAATGTTGTCAAACAGCCATACCTTTTCGATTATGCAGTTGATTTATAGGCTGTCTAATGTTAAGTCGTTTTCGGTGAGAGCAAACCGGCAGGAAACTTGCACGATTACTATTTCAGCAATCGTACCCGGTATGGGAGATGGTCGGCCAGCGTGCACAAAAGCTGTCAGCACAACTGAAAGCTACTGCTTCTTGTCTTGCTGGATTTATGGATTCAATCCAAGCGGTTAGCGATTACGCGAACAACCTGAGAGGTGCGTTTCTGATTGAATATAGGGAAATGGTTTTTGTTTTACTTTAAGGCACCGCATTGTTAAAAATAA
The DNA here is from genome assembly GCA_019055375.1 of Parelaphostrongylus tenuis. Taxonomy (NCBI): domain Eukaryota; kingdom Metazoa; phylum Nematoda; class Chromadorea; order Rhabditida; family Metastrongylidae; genus Parelaphostrongylus; species Parelaphostrongylus tenuis. Next base: position 48,447 of record JAHQIW010000202.1, on the reverse strand, counting down.
ATTTCTGTCGTAGTTGAATCTATCACTTTTTGACATTTTCGACAACATCATTGTTGGCTCAAGAAACTCCTTTTGACTAAATACCTTTTTTTCAAATGAGTTGAGAAAAAGATGTAGGTGACCAACCTAGAGTTTCAGTGAAAGATCTACAATGAAACAGCTCAATTTTGGCACTTGTTTCTACCCTTCTTCCCTGTTTTCCAATTATTTCTGCTAGAGATCTTTAGTAGATTGTTGATCAAGTATAACATCGTTTTTCATTGCAATGAACATTCCGATGAGTTTTTCATGTAATTGTCAAGAGGTCCTTATGGACTTATTTTACCTAGCTGAGCTGTTGCATGAGCATTGATTGATACACTTTTCATTTCAGTAAAATTTCTATGAGTTGTTATTTATAGCGTGATGATTGAAAACAATGAAAAATTGTAAGCAATTATTACAATTAGAGTGTAGCAAAGCGGGCGGCCTTGATAATGTAGTGGTAATACGCGTCTCTGGTATGGTTGATACGCGGTTTCAACTTTCCCCTAAGCTTGGAAGTTTTGTGTTACCTGAGCATCCTTGGATATCGCATTTAAATTAATAAAATGGGAGACATATGCTGCAAATTCATTGGACTATTTGCAGTGAAAGTGTTTGTTTTCCATAGCCAATGGTTTAACTCAAAAGCGGCTTGAATATTGGTCGTTTGGCTCATCGGACAACTTGGAGTTTTCGACTTTTTCTAGGTGCAGCTCGAGATATGGGCGTATGCATGACGAGAGTATGCATGCGAGAACGAGCACTGGAGCACCGCCTGAGGGCCGTCGCTGATGCATTGTCTGATGAGACAGCCGTCAGCATTCAGCAAAGAGCCGCCTATTGGAAACAGAGGACGGCCGAATTGGATAAAAGTGCGGCGAAGCACGTGAAAAAGGTTTGTTGATGTTAGTAACTCCGATGAAAGGAGAAGAGGAGAAGGGAGCAAGTTATGGGCTGTCACGAACAGTAGACGTCTCCTATTGTGTATCAAGAAATGCTCAATTCTGTTCCCTGTTAAGATCAGAACACGAAAAGGGCGACCTGATCCAGCTGCGGTATCTGAACAACGGCAACTGTGTAGTCAGGTTCTTGGTGAACAACGAACACAATTTGCTTTTTTTATCGGTACACTGATGCCAGTGTTCGTAAGTGAATTTGGTCCACACAGAAATTAATTGTGGCTTGATTTTTCTTGAGTGACTCGCTTATTACATGTTATAATTATAGACAGCTGAGATTGCTCTACTTGATGAAGGCTCACATATTAGGCAGGTGGTCGAGAATTTGGACAGCACTGTTAAGGTAAGCTCTGAATTTAGAACTTGTTAGTCTCAATGTTTAGTCAAGAAAAATCTAAAACGTTATTGATGTATAAAAAAGGAAGAGTAATCGAAGGACACTGACAGAATTTTGTTTGTTTTGGAAATTCTATTGTCAAAATCTTGGCGCTTATGAATTCTTTTCCCTTTGCTGGCGATTTATAACAGTAAAAGATTAGAGATTGGATCAGGTTGATTAGCCTCAAAGACAGTGTAAGCAGTTGATTCCATAATAGCTCCAAAATTTTCAATGCTAGATTTTCCCTCATTATTTTTCCGGTAATTTTTTTTTATTGAAGTAGGCTGTTTTACTGTCAAATTGTACCTACTACTCTGCTGAATGACAACAATTTTAAAAGAATACAAGAAATGTCTGCAAATTTTTATGAGGAATTTCGAAAGTTGTTCTTTTTTTCAATATGATTACAGTATTTTTTGGTAATGAAATGTAGTTTATACGCTTTGTATTTTTTCATTTGAACTTGAAGATAAGACTACAATTATGCCTTCGCCGCCGTGAGTTTTAGGCATTTCTATCTCAAACGTTGTTCATAGAATCGATACCAGAGGGTAACACAGATGTAGCACTATAACTCTGTTTTCATTCCAGTTGGTGGATGGTTCCATGTTGGTGCAAACGATCCTCAGCGATCTATCTCAAGGTGCTGATAATGCATGGCGCCAGTGCTTGACGAATGCAGTTAGGGTTTATCGTAGTAGCGGTGGTGACTCAATGAACGGTGATGGAGGTGGTCTGTCTACTCGAGCCACTACACCTGGTAGCAGTTTTAGTCATGGTTCGTCTTTATTTCCAAGTAGAATTAGTTTTTATTATCTAATTTGATTGCTGTCGTCCTGAGGTGTGAGATGTTTCTGAAAATATCATGCTTCTCATGATTAGAAAAGGTATGACATTGGAGAAATGTAGTAAAGGGTAAGAACAATATCAGCTATTGAGTTTTAGATTGTCACAAAGTGGTTAGGAGCGGTATTTGTTCGGTTAATTATTGTTCAGCGGTGTTCATTCTTTCTAAGTGTTATAAAAGGTAATTTGCTACGAACTGACTCTGTCAAGCGCGTTTGATACTCTTTTTGAAAACTTTCCAAAAGAAGAAGCGTGTTTAAAATGCTATCACTAGCCATTCGTTTTTGTTGCCTTTGTGAATCCAAGAAATCTTTGTAGTTTTTTTTGGTATTGTTTCGTGTTCTTGTCAAAAGGGAGTATCGTATTACATACAACTTTGTGTCGACTTGCCGAGACGGAAACAATTTAGTGATTAGTGTAAAGGCCAAACTGAAGCTATTCCTGAAAGTCGCAAATTATTGCATCAGTTTTAATCTTTGAAGTAAGTTCTGCTCATTTACTCACATGCCATATTTTTTTTGTTTAGAAGACAATGATATGACACCTCAGGCTCCCAGACCAGCATACAATCTCCGCAGCGACGAGGTGATCTCAATTTTCTCGTTTTCAAATAAGCCTCACTCAATCATACTACAAGCGATTTGTGATAAAGGTCTAAATTCCGATGATTCAGATACAACTCCAACCACTGTAGTATCACTCCTCAGACTTTCATACCTCCTTCTAAACCACCTCTGCAACGACGGAATTAGTGAAAAGAATATCATCAAGGTGCATAGTAGTTACCGAATCAGAATGTTGAAATTCTGCTCCTGTCCATATCACAAGTTTCTCTTTTTAGGATACTTAATTTAACGTTTGAGGAAGTGGTTAAAAAGAAACTCTAGTAAAGAAAGCAGCGTGAAGAGAGTAAAGCTCTTGAGCTTGACAAGTAGTAAACTCATAGTGCTTTGAACTATTCATCCAAGAGGACTGAGTAATACGCAAAAAATCGGCCTCACTTGGGAGTTGAATCCGGCTGCGCATGCTACTAATGCATCACCAAGACCGTCGCTTTGTGATTACTTTTTCTTCGCTCCGAATTATGCTCCTACTGTCTGGGCAGAAAAGGGCGCGTATGCGCAGTGATCAAGGATGTCTGCGACACTCACGTTGTAAATAGTTCAGTCCTACGCATTTAAGGTTCACCAGGTCCTTCTGCTCTTTTAAAGGTCGGCGAATTGGTACCAGATTTATCTGGGGAGGATAGCAGCGCTGACATGATACATCAGTAGGCCACCGGGAGTCATCGTTAAGGCCATATATGCGTTCATTCACTCTCAAACGATTCTACATGAAGACAAATGCATGGACCATGCTCCAGGCATTGATCAGCTGCCAAGAGATTTACCCTATTTCTATTTTAAGATTTTTCAAGACAGTAAATATGTACCTACCTGAGTAGAGCAGAATATAATAAAATTTTAGTTTTTCAATAAAGGTGTTCATTTTGAGGCTCGTTATACTCCTCCTCTTGAAACACCGACTACTCAACAGCAGCAATCTAATCATCAGCATGTGCCACCGTCCTCGTTTCGACCAACAAATGGTTCTCAGTTTGACATAGGCTTAACTACAAATGGACGAATCCAGCGACCGCAGAGTTTTACTGGTGAACTGCGTACCACATTTGCTCAAGTGGGTTATTTTAACATTTCAGTCAAAGAGGCAATCTATATCAATACGCTTCAACTCGAGAATTTTTAGTACAAAAACAAATCTCTTTTCTGTATAACTTCTTCGTTACGAGTAGAAATATTGTATTGGTGCGGTATAGTTTCAGAACTCACCAGAAAGTTCAGTGCGAAGATCATTTGATATGCTAAGTTTTGCTCAAAATTCATAAACATTTGTTTGATTTGATTTGAATTCTTTCCTCCATTTTCTTTCATTGGACTGGGCTTTTCAATTAGCTCAAAATGTCTGCTTCTTCATAATTCAACTTGATTTACATTGAAAATAACGTGTCAGCTAGAAGGGTTGAGGATTTTGAGCACTTCCCGAAAACGCTAAACAGAAATTTTGGGACCACTAAGAGTCGTGAAGAATTTGATAAGCAAAGTAAAAAAAAGAGGGAGTGGTTGTCTTTCTGGTCTGATATTCATGGCTCCAATATCTCGGCGTCAAGGTTAGCGCATGCTCCAATTTTTTAGTAGAAATCAGTTCGTTCAGACGCCAACATTCGGCAGTACACCGCCAGTCTATCGTCCCGGAAGCAGTTCGTGTAGTAGTTCGGATGCAGCTTCATCGGCCGCACTGATAGCCGAGACATTGCAGCAAATCGGTAGGTGGCGCTCGTAAGGTTGTATGCTGCCATTCGTTGTGCGCTTTTGTATTTTCTCATCTTTCAGATCAACTTGGTTCCGATCTCGAGAGTTATTGTGTGGCTGCAGATCAGCAGAATCATTCTAATCACCAGCGAATTCATACAGAATATGCCGCGTTACGTGGTGTAATATCAAATGGATGCGATACAACTGCCGTTGTCGTCACTAATGGGAACACTTCCATCGGACCACCCGAAAATACCGGTTCTGTTTTCCAAAACGGCATCCGAATGAGAGCAGGTGAGTTGTATTGCTGGGAATTTTGGAAGTACTTTCTCTCCGAGTTCCCCAACTTTTAGTTTCCATAAAATCCATAAATAAAATGCAGCTTGCGCTGATCATCGATGTTTTCATTCTAGTGTTTTACATAAATACTGACGTTATTAGGATTATTTATACAATCTGATAACATATTTTGGACCTTTCAAGAGTCTGGTTAGGCACTTCCAGTGCTAGGCGTACTTTTCGGCTTTCTAGCAGCCCTCATCTAACTAAATATTGAATTTTGAGCGAGATCTCAGAAACGGTTAGATAGAAAGGTATTGCTATATGCGTATTTACCAGCCATGAGTAATGACTGGAAATCAACATATTTGGCACCGATACCTTTGGTTGTAGGGACTCGGTTGTAATGGAAGGCATGTGATACTGATATGCTGAAAGGAACGTTCAACACGAGAATGCCATACCAGTCTTCTGAAATGCTTAAAATATGCTGTCAGATCGCATTAACTTCAAGCGAAGTCCAAAGAACAGTTGAATAGAAGGAATATTTTATAGTTCCAGTCGATCATATGACGTCATTTTCTACAAATTTGTTTTTTGATTCCATTTTCACATGACTGTAGGAATACGTTTCTCTAAATTTTAATTTGTAACATTTTCTTGTGACTTGATTTTCGATCGATCAACGAAAATCAAATTAGAAAACTGATTTGTGGTTGCTTACATTTTACCTAAAGCTACTGAATCAGTGCTTCATGATTCACAATCTAAAAGTTTCCGTAATTTTCTTTTAGAAGGCTCATCTCGTCCACCACCACCAACGCGTCGAAGCAGCACAATTACGGCGGCGACACCAACTGCTCCATCAGTTGTGGAGGCGCGAATGGGTATGGGATCCATAATGGGTATGTTATGAGATAATTTCGGTGAACTTACAAATGTAATTTTGATGCTGTGACATCTGGCGTCGTGGTATGATTCGTCTATACCATGAAATTTGAACACGAAGAGCTCGTGAGGCGCAGTAGTTAGAGGTGCTCTGCGACATTTCCAAGGACTATAGTTCGATCCATAAGCTATGGCTCACTGAGCTTTCCATCCCTCCGGGGTTCCAGTTTGTTTTGGAGGGTAGCAGCACTGACTTGATATGTCGATAGTCCTCTGTAGGTTGTTGTAAACGGCAATTATGCAGTCAATCACCTCAAATCTTGCTTGATGAAGTCTAATGCATAACACATCTCTCAGAGATGGATCAATTCCGAAAGATTTATCTATAGTTTATTTTAAGACCTATCCATGGTGACCTATGGTCTTGGTTTGCTCAAAAATTGTCGGCATTTTTATAGCTTTTCTAAAATTGTTTTTTCCGTTGTTGAACGATTTTTGTAGTCGTTTATGACAATTGAAAAATCATTGATAACTAATGTGAATTTGTAACCTTCAGAAATGTCACATCAGTCATTTTTGATGTGCCGCTGAAATTTTATAGATCGTTAATCAATTCTTTCACTGTATATATTGATAATGATTCGCCTATATGATCAAAACAACATGAAGAATTTCTTGTACGAATGAAAATGACAAAAATCACACCGCCACCCGATTTCCGCACTGAACGAGAAGCGTTGTAATATGACGTGAGCAGCAATTTGACAATCGGCTCATATCTAAAAACATATTTATTAGTAGTAATTGTTTGCCGCAGCGGGTGGTAAAAAAATGAGTGATGATGGTTTAACGAGCGAATGACGACAACAATAAATCTAATGCACGATAGATGTTCGTTCGCGCATTATAATCCAACTAGTTCCCTACCTTTGTGTCTCATGTGCAGTTGAAATCGTTTGAGAAGAAAAATCAGAGGCGCTGACCAGCTGGCTTTAACTGAATGTTAGTTTTGTGATTTTCTTATCGTTGAAAAACTATCATTTGCTCTATTTTGAAGTGATGCGGCTCTGAAAGAGTTATATTACTTTGCAATGTGAAGCTAAACGAAGGCATTTGTTGTCATTTGCACCCGGTATGGGTAAGGTAAGAGTTCAACTCCCGCCTGGGGTCGAATGTTTTGCATACCACTCAAAGTTCTTACCTAGAAACCTGTTTCCTGTAGAAAAAAGAATTCCTATGGATATTAAACAAAGGCTTAAAAAAGATCTAAAATGACCAATAGTACGTGAGTAAAAAATTCCTTATAACTCTCTTATCTTCGTTAATCTCAATTTATGCTACCATTCTGTTGATTCTATCGAATCAGAATGGAAGAATTGGCTCGGAGCAAAGTTGATCCATACTCGAGTAGCTGGATATAAAACGCTATACATCAGTCGGGTCTTGAAGATGATTACTTAAGAATGTCATAAGATACTTCAAGGTCTACAGCAGTTTAATTTCTTCCCGTCCTCTTTTTTTTTGAAGCTATTAGAAGTTTTGAAGAGTGGCGCTGTTTTCGATCGCAAATGAAGGGGAACGAAATTCTTTTTGTAGATCTATTTCTCTGAGGTACATCACTTCACGCTTGTTACATCCAGGAGCTCGCTATGAAAAATTATAATTTTTATTCCATATGGGCGAGACTGTGTTTACGTTGTATGCGAGCCACGAAAGGAGAAAGGAGATTATTGGAATCTCGTCGTTCGTTGGGATACGTAGGAAGATTTAAGGTCGACGATAGCGCGAACGGCGTCACATTGCACCATCGAACTGTAGATGACCTAATTTCAAAAAGAGTCTAAAACTTTGCCATATAAATTGATACAAGGGAAAATTATATGTGTAAAATTTTTACAAGAACGTTATACTGCATCGTAAATTGTGTGGAGGCCTCCTGTCTTTGTATCAAAGGTTTTTTCTCATCGCCATATATTTCTTTTATTCATTGTAATTAAATCAAGCTTATTCTTTTAGGAAGTAGGCAGTCATTGAATTCTACGGGATTGTACTGTCCTCTCGGCTCAAATCAAGATCTTCGATACTCAAATGTAAACCCGTACAACCGAGCAGCTCCGAATTACAAGATCTGAGCTCGGAAATGAGGGGAGCAGGCTCCATTAATGTTGTGACAAAGTGATTGCTAAGATATTACATTTATTTGTCCATTGTTCTACATCGGTCAAGTGTCCTTGTCTTCTACTAGTGTTCTCTTTTGTTTTTTTTTTCCTTTCTTCGTTTTCGTTTTGTTTTGTGGACTTTTTGCTGCTCACGGTGGTGATTTCTTCATTCTCTTCCGTCGTTTCCTTCTTTTCCTGCTTTTGTTTCTAGTGTTTACCTTATCAATATCCACACAACTGTCTATCTGTTGACATTTTGGCAATCAACAACCGGTCTTTGGGGGTAATATTTTGCTGTTACTATGATGATGCGATGTGCTATGCGCATTTGGATGAATGTCATTCGTTCTGACATGGCGAATCTAACACTTGGAAAACTTGTCACCATCTCAATCACTCATACCGTTTATGATCTCGGTGTTTAGAGCACATCTGTAACACTTACAATCATCAGATATGAATAACATCAAAATTCATGGTCCTCCTCTTCCTCCTCCTGCTCCGGCTCTCTTTCGCTATAATTTTTCCTTCGTACAACTCATACTTGTGTTCTACAGCGAATTACTGTGACTCTATTACGTGGTACAATTCTGGCTTTTATCTCTAGTGATTCAAGTAGATATCAAGTTGTTTTTTTCCTAAATCTCGTTAATTTACTTTTCTATTCAAAATAGCGATATTGTTAGTGTGTGAGTGCATGTGTTTAGGCTGGTCGTAGCATTTGGGTATATTGTTCATGTCGAAAATGATCAGTGTTGGGTTGGCTATTTCTCTATGTGGAAGTAAATGTATCAAATTTTGATGTACTCCAGATGGCACTAATAGGAAAGGAGTAACAAAAATCTCAGTAAATGATGCAGTCGCCTCTTGCTAACAAGATTTCATTATTGCTACACAAATAATTTGAATATTTTTTTCTAACTTCATGCTACCTGCTATCACAATTTACCGCGAAGATCCCAGCATTTCCTCGCATTCGTCCTTCTTAAAGGCCTTCGAAAATTTCACGAGTTGCTTTGACTACTACTTAAGGATACGTTTCCTTCATGAATGTCGCAATATAGAACGTTAATGGAGACGATTTATGTTGTAATTTCGGAGGTCGCTGAGCTAAAACGGTCTTAGGTGTTCTATTAGTTGGTTCTAAGAGAGTATTGGGCTAAGAGGATTGAACCAGTGCATCGCTTATCACTTCACTTTCCAATAAGCTGGCATCACCAATCATTGTGCTGCAAAGGCCTCCCTAGTGTGAATATGTGTAATGAATTTTGAAATCATGGATGTGATTTGCAAATGCCGATCCTGCTGCAGGTTTTGGCCTTCTTTAGGCTTTGTTGTGTTTAACGATTGACGAAACCGATGAGGTGGTTAAGAGTGTTGATAAGTAGGAGCAAATCCACTCCCGAGTTTTATCGTTGTTTCACGATTTTTGAAAAATATGGACTGTGAGTTCGTACATCCAATAAAGATAGGTATGATTGTTGTCAAGGTTGGATTAAGCGATAGATCGGTCCACTGTTGCATGTGAGGCAGTGGCGTGAATGTACGGGGTTCTAGCGCACGTGACGCACCTTAACATCTGAAATGGCTATCCAAGCATACGGAGCCCTAAACGATGACAGAGTATTGCTTCTCAGATTTCTGAGTGATATGCAAACTCGAAACTTCATACGGTAGTTGAATTAGCTTTTCACCCGTTCCGGAGGTTGAGTACTAACCAGTTAATGGCTAAAGACCGGCTTTCCTACCCCTTATTGCTATATAATATACCGAAACATCAACGGCAACTGTCACCGAGGTTTGGTCTGACACACACATATTGGCATTAAACTCAGTTAAAGTGATAACTGTTGGATATACATAATTTACAAGAAATCTTTAATCGGTGGGAATACTCATACTCGATTTGAGTCGGACCGAGGACCTTCCGGATGAGATCCATAATTTTGCATATCATTTAGCATTATTTTTTCATAAATATGTAGCTTTAACATAGTTCCTGTAGAATGTAATGTAGTGCATTGTCCTTGAACTCTTCCTCAAACTCCGTTAAAATTTCAACTTCACAAAAATATTTAGAGTAACGCATTAACGATGATATTGTTCAGTACTTGATCCCTTTCCAAACCAAGTCATTTATCCATCAGGGATGGGAATGTTGAAGACAAGCATGTCTGATAAGCTAATTTGAATTCAACTCACAAGATCTTGGAATTGTCCGTGGTGAAATTACGAACTGGCGACTGTCTAGCGTTGGCACTGAACTAGCGCAAAAGTAGTTGCGGTATCAGACCGTGTTGAAATTGCTATGACTTTCGTGAATTGTATTTGAATGGCGAGAGTGGTAGAACGATCGATTCCGAGTTTTTCTGTAGCATCTAGTGCAATCTTGAAGGATCAGCTTTGATGATTTATTTCCGTTAACTTCTGATGAGGTTGGTACAAAAGTTATTGCGATTTATGTTTTGTTGAATTGGGTTTTTTTTACAAAGCTTCTCAAACCACCACTGCACCGTACAATCGTTAACACTTTTTGGATCAAAGGTGTTGCTGCTGTTGTGAGTTATCTCTGTTGCTCTACCACCCATTTTGAACTCATGGTTTTGAACCTTTGCACCGTAATTACTTTTGCACCGACTAACATCCTGCCGGTGGTCTATGATAAATGTAGAGTAAGCGACAAGTAATAAGTTGTTAGTAAAAAACATGGGACATGAAATACGCATTACGATGATGGATAATATGGCCACATTTATGTGAGAATATTTCCCCACTTTAAACAGCACATTTCAACATCGCATGAACCGCAACTACTTTTTCACCAATCCAGGATCTGACTATTATATGAACTGAACACCATTTCATCTGTACCCCTGTTCAGTGCACACCTTCAGTCTATTGCGCTTGTATAGAAATTTTGACAGTCTTATCAAAAACCTTAGCAATTTCACTTAGAAGTCCGTATTTCGTGCAATATGCAGGAGTATATCTAATGATAGCCATAATAACATTGTACTGAATCATCAAACACAGGGAAATAAAATGTATCATGAAATGCCTGATTGGTGGTCAACATGTTCCCACTACAAAACTATTAGCCACAGTAGACGCTGGAGAACTGAGTAAACGCATGGCGATGCCGTGAGCGTCATTTCGAGCAAACCTTGAAATCAACGAGTATCTGTAAGCTTCACATGCTGCTTGTTTTTGTTAAAAGGGTTCGTTAAGGTGGTAGGTAGAGGGTGTATTACGGTACGCAGATAGTCGATAGTTCAATCATGTGCGCTCGGCTGAGCAGGTCTACGCTCTATTCAAGGATGGCTACTAAACTGGTACCATATTGGTTTGCGAGGTTGCAAAAACACTAGTATGATAGACTGGAAGACATCCACAGTTATCATAAGGCCTAAATAAGCATTTGGTGACCTCCGCGAAGCTTGACGAAAGCATATTCTGAACACTTTCATGAAGATGATACCAATACGCCTCATTTACAATATGCCATAACGAGTACTTTACTAAAATTGTTAATAATTATATTACCTTTAAAATAGTTGATCATCGAGTAAAACGAGCGATACTCAAAGCTGTTCTGCTCTCTTATCACTCACTCATACTATCAACTGGCTTAGTTTGCCTGAGCGATCGCGGAGTAGAGCACTTTTATTAAATGAAATAACCAACACACATTTTTTGACAAAAGCGTCCACATACCTGCATTGTTGGGTTCTGTGGTGGATGTCTGACTGAATATATGGGTAAGTGTTTGGCTTCTCAAGGAGTTATTTAGAAAGTTAACCTCAGATCACTTTGCGTGTACCTTGTCCGTCGCGTGATTATAAGCTTCTTTGCCGTATCGACAAGCAGGGAACAAGATTCAACCCACAAACGGAGAAGTGAAATCGAGTGCCTCCACTTAGAATTCTCTTCTTTTCTGACACCTCACTGATACGTCTTCACAGTGTTTTGACTACGCATATCCCAGTACTTCTAGCCTTCAATTTGTTCTTTCACCTTGTTCTCTAACGCCGTAGAATGCTGAATGAGTGAGTCTCCTAGCAGTCTCGAGGACAACCTGGCTGTGGCGTTCCATGGGTGGAGCGTGCCTCCAGCAACACAACCATCTGCCACGGCGTTTCAGAATTTGCAATTAAATGTGAAAAAGATTCCTGAATAAATAACAGAAATCGCGCCCATTTGAGGCAACATTGAAGTCTCCGCGTAACACGGTTAGACGGATGCGTGATAATACGCTCCGAAGGTGAAGGCTTCTCCAGCGCATTGAAAAGTCCTTTTCGGAAAATAAACGTTCTTTCAAACTCGTCGAGATAAGCCATCGAGTGATTACTAAAAGTCATGCAAAGAGCTCTGCCCAGCAAAAACGCATGGAACCGTACCGAGTGTGAAACTCACTTATAATCTTATCGCTACAGCATGCTCAAGAGGCGTTTCTGAGAAACAAGTATTATTGGAACTTCTGAGATTTGAGTATTCGAATGGCCGCTGATGGTCTGTAGAAAAAGGAAACCATGTCCTCATAAGGTGAAGAGTGGTTTGCGATAACCGAATAGTGTCTAAATCTTAGCAAAATCCTCTCTGTTTAGGTTATGAGAAGGACAAATTCGGTCTTTATCTATCATCGATGAATCTATTACAAAATAAGATATGTAAGAGCAAAACTGGTCTTAGAGCGGAAGTCGAACTTTGTAAGCTAACACAAAATAGTATATTTTCATGAACAGCAACCACATAGGTTGCTAAGTAATTTTTCTTCACTTTCACTTATCCTATATGCCTTTTCTAGTTTATTAGAATTACTCAGAGCTTTCAGAGTTGATCGATTCCTTGAGAACGCATCAACCTTCACATCCATTTTGATATTGTGAAGGTAATTTAGTTTGACTTCTACAGTGTTTTCAGTGTTTACAAATGCATCAAGTCAGGTTTAATACCGCCGGTCTTGTTTTCGATTCTTCTCGGCAGAATGAGAGGATCAACTTGTCAAAACATGGGATGGAACTAACGAGTGATTGTGCATTGCAGGGCATGTCCCACCACTGAACTACATTCGTCCATTTAGTTTTCTATATAACAATAACTGCGAAGGATAAGAAAACATATTCAGAGCTGATGAAATACTTCAAATGAAGGTTGTTCTCATGTCAACAACTCATAAATGATGTTGCTCGGGATCCACAGACTTTAGATCGTGACACCATTTCAAAGAGGCTCGCAAACCGCGAATGAAATTTTAGCCTCAGACCACACTGTTATGTCTATGACAGTCCGCTCGACAACATAATTGAACGACGATTATCTTATGATTTCCGGTTCGTAGGAGCGGTGAGGCGTTCAATTCTCATTCTGGAAGGTTTGCTGACGTTCTGGATGATGGGACATGGAAAATTCTTTTCGAATAGTGGCGATAGTCCATTTTTTCAAAATTTTTTGCTGGCAAGTTGTTAGTGGATGTTTTTGCTTTGCTATTGTAATAGCATTACACAAAGTTGAATGGTTGGATAAATGCTATCAGCAGTTGACAGTATTGAAATAGATCTTGTAGTAACTACTATGACCACCTCCGAAGTAATTAGAAAAGGAGATTGCTCTCCATTGAGTGTTCTGATCATGGTGGTCCCTCGACTTGAATATTTCTGATTTATAGAAATGCGGGTGACATTTCTTTGGTTCAACGGATATATGTGAACCAGAACACAATTCTCCTTTTTTCTTTACAAATTTTATAGAAAGATTGCTGAGGAAAAAATCAGCACATTTTCAAAACATCATTCAATCAACTTTAGAGCGATTAATCATTACCATGGCGTGCTGAATGATTACGAGTGTTGTCATAGTTTCGATTTTAGTCATAACAAGAAATTTTAAAATCTATTTCGCACAGACCTACCATGAGTCGACTTTTTTGTAATCGTTTTAATCAAATTTACTGTGTGAACGCTAACGCCTCATAGATTCTACTTGTGTAATCGCTTTCATCCACTTCTAAGGTGTTCGAACATTTCGTGTATTGCTTGGACTGCTGCTTGAGGATTCTGTTTCCTCTATGAATGTTGCCAAACGCTGGTGTAATTGATTTTCCTGGTATTCTTGGAGATTAGCCGAGATAAAGCGTGCTCACCGAGAACACTGGAAAAGGGCAAAGCTGTTTTTTCGCTCCTCATACACTGCATCGCGAACTACTCCGCCGTCTTCCCTACCAGCCATTGATCTACTTCATTTTAATGACTCCTATTGTAGTGTGCGGGATGATGAATGGCTTACTGCTCATTACAGTCTATCGGTGTTCTTTTATTCCCTAATTGAATATTCCGACAGCAGTCTCTTTAATAGCAGTCTATCATTCTGATCAAGCTGGCCAGTGAGGAGTAATCATGTACTACGATAGAGTTCAGCGATCTGCTTTGGCTATTATTTTCTTCCCTTAAAGACACTAAAAATTCCAATTTCAAAAGTGTGATTGATCCACATGTCTCTCGGGAAATTGGAACACGCTCAGTACTAATGACGCATGGCGGGGACGAATGGAGACTTGAGTGATACGTGTATGAGTTAACCGATGGTAATGTGACGTTAAGCCGCAAACAACGAGTAATCACTAATCAATCGGTAAGTGGGATGTTTGTAATGCATGGCGTAGAAGTCTCTTGAAATGTAGGCATAGTCGCTGGTTCGATCTCACGTTATAATAGAATCAAGTTTACCATCTTTTTGATGTTGCCAATTTAGTAGTAGAGTTGTCTGCGAGGATATCGATACATCGATACGTCTTGGTAAGTCTTTGCGTACTCCTAATATACATTCGACAGTGCCGAAAAATTATGGAATGTTTTGTTTGAATACATTTCAATTCCAGTGTAGATTCAATCGTCAGGTAAGGCGGAGATAATGAGAATTTTGTTTTCAAAATCACATAACAATAGGAGTAAGTTTTGTTTCCGTATGCGGCTAATGTCAGGGTGCAAACCATTGCGAAATAACACGAGACATTTGCGCATGATTCTCAGTCCAAATCACTTACTAAATAACAATAATAGCTACCTTATAGATGCTGATGGATGGAGAGTTAGATCAGGAGTATTCTCCAATCGAATCAAAGTACCGTCCAGAGACAGCATGTAAGTCCGAAATAGGGTGGTAGAGGAAGATGGGGGAAGGGCAAGGGGCGCGGCTTCCGTTGTTGGGGATATCCCACTGTGAGACACTTTTCCACTCTCATCATGCGATAACGTTGGCCATCCTTACATGGGCGCAGATCCGCTCTCATTTATTGAGATGTTGCCTATGGATCATTCAAGTTGTTCTTAGAGTCCATCGTCGTTACTCTGTCTTTGTAAACTCGTTAGAAACTGATCCTAATTTATTGTTCAAACAGAATTTCTCATTTTTCTGTCGTCGGCAGCCATCCTTACGCTATCTCCCACAAACTTGGATGCTTTAATCTTTAATAAACTTAAACCGTTTTTCTCACCTTCTATTTTGATTCAATGGGACGTTTCTGTTTCTGCTGGGACACATCATATACTGTGTTCTTCATTATGAGGCTAGATCACTTATTCTTCTTGCTTCACCTGTTTTGTATTCTTAAACTACTCTCACATGCGGGTGCCGATCTCTTCGGAGTATGTCATATAAATCGAGATGGCCTGACCTTGACTTGAAACGATCACCGTGATAGGCGATATCATCATTCCCATTTTCAATGTATCCTACATGGCTGAACTCTCATAGGACTCACACAGATTCCTCTTTCGGACTGAATTTTACGTCAGCGTTAATATCAGCGGTTTTGTTTTCATCTGGCACCTTTTATGAGCCGAATGTTTTGTAAAAACATCTAAAAAGTTGTTTTTTGTTGCTCGCAAATGTACTCCATAATCGGTCAACCTCCCAACCACATATACGGTAACCCCGGATAGATCCTAATGCTCACTAATGAGAGCTGTCTACGGCGGTAAGCATCTTGTTTACACTGTAGGTGATGAAATGGCTAAGCAAAACAGCAAAACATCAACTCCATAATTGTGTTTGGGTGATAGTTTACTTCGGGTACACGGTAGTATCAGCCAAATATTATCACTAAACGATCGGTGGAATGTTCTGAAGTAGACATTACGCTCAGCTTTGAACGAATGAAAGAGCAGGGTAATTTATACCGCTGTAAACTCGGGAAATCCACTCTTTACACAAAGTTTACGATGTCATTGAAAACATCCTAATAGTCAGTACTCAATGCCATGTGTGACGATATGCGCTAAATTTGGACTGTAGATGACCTCTGGATACTACTGGGACACGCCGCCAGCTCCGCTCCGCAGCACGCGGCGAGCAATCCGTAGTGTTGAGTGGTTGATGATGCCGCGTGCGACGAAACAGAGGTGCGGCGTGTCCCTGTCGAATCCAATGGGTTAGAGGATAGCATGAGTGGAAACGCATTGATTTCGTTACAAACCCTGAGAATGAGAGGGTCTGGCTCCCTAGTCTGCTCAAACTATACTAGTAGCTCAAACAACAGCCTAATTTCCACTGATGAACTCTATCTCTCACGATATCCACGAATTCTCCGACCCTATGCGACTGTAGACAGAACCATAAGCAACTGCGAATAAACGTCTTCGTTACGAGCACTTTCATTGGATTCTATGAGTGTAACAAATGAGTCTGCTTCATAGCGTTTGCTTTCCTTTTCTTTTGCAAGATCTTATCTAAAAAGGAAACCGTTATGATCCTGTTCCGGTCCACTTCCGTTCCTAGTCTTCTCAAATAATGAGAAATAAATGCTGTCATGTGGAATTTGGGAAAAAGTCCACTGGGTTTAACGTAACTGCTAACTTTTCACAGCGTCTTGAACCTGCTGAGATTTTGAGAAGTTTTGATAGCACATAAATTTATCAGCATAAAAAGCACTTCGAACACAAAGTGCATGGTAAGAGCAAACACGGAAGATGAGAAAAAAGGTAAAATCTTGATTAAAGGAAAAGTATCTCATGATTGACTATCGATCAACTTCGGCATTAAGTAAATAGTTCCTAACTCCTTGTTGAGCGAGCACGAGGTTGTTAACAATACGGTCCATTCACAACAATACAGACAATAGTAATGGTTGACGCTTTGGCGATTTCGTCTTCCTTAGAGTCTGGAAAGATCAGGTTGTCTACAATGCCAGTCAGCCAAACATCAAAAATCAGTCAAACACCGGTGAAAATTAGAGATCAAATTCCATCACATTAATAGTAAAAAATCATCAAACTTAGATTTCAATTGACCGAAAGCACAACAACTTTTCCATGTACTCACCGCTTCTTAGAGAGTCATCCACTCAGTAGTCCAACTGGAGATCAACCGCGCACAGTTCGCGTACTAGATGAATATTATGTACTTTGCCTGCTCTTCCAACAAATCAAGACATCTGTCCATTGCCTTTTGTGTGAAACAAACAACAGACAATAGATGCATCAAGAAGTGTTTTGTTATCTGTTCCACATTAGAGAAGATGAACAGATGTTTTGTTCCGATGAACGGCTAGTCCAAGTCCATAAGATTCACTCACCACAAATCGAAGGAAAGCTGGCTTTCAGTTCTGATAATGCAAATAAAACGACGGAGAGTAGTACACCACCAAGTGTTACTGAAAGCAAGTAACGGAAACATTTGGTTCATTATCTTGCCTCTCGATCCTCGCATACAAAAGCAGCTTGTGAAAAGCACGTTTCTCACAGCTACCAGTGTGTATACAAGAAGGAAACAAAAGGTAGAATTACAAAGATTGATTCGGATCTTTATCTCCTAAAGATTAGTTCAAAAGTATTAAATCGCCCCGAAACGATAGTCCAACGAAAGCAAGCCTGCGCTTATTTTGCCTTTTTCAAGAGATATAAGTATAGCAAGCAAACGCTGTTTGAAGAGAGCACCTTGAAGAAATCTATGGCCATAACTGAAATGCTACCGATTATCCTAAGGCGCCAGGTAGTTCGCAACCGCTTATACGTCAGTCTACTTGAAGCATGAAATAGCTTAAAATACTCTACCAGTAAAGACAGCACTTTCATTGGTATGGGTACAGATTACCTATATCTTTATAAAGCGTGCAACGACAATTACATTAACGAAATTGGAAGCCGCTATGGATCCGTAAGAAGGGAACTTAGCTGGCAAGTTTAAAGTTAAACTAATTGCCTCACTAGGATCGCAATGGACACCAACACATGACAGCAATGATTTGGCTGTAGAAGTCACCATCTTCGCACAAGAATATTAAACATTAGCGTGCTATATTCTCGAAAATTCTTGGATAAATTCGATGAGTCCGGACATCAAATACAGGGAGCAACGTTTCGTCATCAAAGGCAATGTGGAATAGTATATAGGACTTAATTTGAAGTGGTATGTGCGTTTACACTCCAAATAATCTCTGCACGGTTGGTCTCCAGATGGACAACTCAGTGGTTGGTTAACAAAAAGCAGTATGTGGAAAACATGTTCTGCTCCTGATGCGATTACAATCTAAATTTGTTGATTTTTTATTGGAGAAAAGGAGGTGACTGGCTGACTGAGTTTTAAAAAACCTGCGCTTTTCATTCTCTGGATAAGGCGAAACCTCCGAAACGTCAGCCTTTACTATTGTCTGTACCGAACTTACGAAGTCGTAAAATTAACAACCTCGTTCCCAAACAGCAAAAAAATGGGAGAAACTATCTATCTCACTCAGTTCATTATAATCACTTTCAGATCAAACTGGCTTGCTTTCCTTTTCTTGAAATCAGAGTATGTTTGACTCCCTTTATCATCGCCGGTGCCCTGAAAATTAATGGCCAATCATTTTCCACAAAAAACTTATTGGTGGAAATACAAGGAAAAGTAGGTGATATGTGTGTGTCTTTCACCTATGAGAACTTATTGGAAATATTGAGGTCTTAAACTTGAAACTACACTGCTGTTTTGACGTGTGGGAATTTACTGAATTTGCAAAGGGCCATGCAGATGCGACAACAAGCGGTAAAACTCCTGAGATAGGCGTGTGTCCCTATGCAACTTTCCTGACGATATAAACCAATTTGTAGATGCCTTCGACGATGGTATGTGCCTGTCTAGGTGCGGCTCAGCGTATGTATATGTGTGTGCATGTATGTATGTATGTGACTACGTATGTATGTATGTATGTATGTATGTGTGTATGTATGCATGTATGTATGTATGTTAAGTGTGTTCAAATGTGTTTGTGCATATGCGCATGTATGTATATATGTGTGTACGAGTGCGTTGAGTAATATGTGGCCATCGAATTTTTTCATACGCTGCTTAGTTGCAGAAGTGGAAACGCTTTTTCGTTCGTTTTACACCTCTTAGGATACGATTGGATTAATTTGGAGCAGAAAAATAAGAAATTGCTTTTGCTTGCTTCTAGCCTGTCTTAAAGTAATTCTGGTAGCTTCTAGTTCGTACCAAACTTAGTTGACAGCAAGGGTGTGCCACGTCTGTTTTCACTACTGTAGCCGAAAGCTTCTTCTTGTCAAAGCTCAGGCTAATTGGGCAGTTGGAGATGTTTTTGATCCTATAAACAGCGAAAGAAAAACGCGTTTGAAACGGCGAATTGAGGATGATTTTCAGTGGGCTAAAAATTGTTTTGTTGTTTCAAATGCTTGTGAAATTTTTTTTAATGTTGCCGTTGAAGTTTTAGTAACTAATTCAATGGAACAGTTTGCTATTTCTTACAGATGGTCGCCATTGGTGATTCTTCACTGGTCACCGTCAACGTCATTCAGCCGACATCAATGAAAACAAATGAATCACGTTAGTCAGTTTGTGCTCATTGTCAAAATTTATCATCATTTACATCTCACCGCAATCAATCAAACCGCTCTATGCTTGAGACATGCTCGATCAGGTTTACAAATATTTTTTATTTGTTAAACACATCACATAATCTACTTGCTCTATTTGGTAGGCGACAAACTCACACTCACTCATTTGTCGTGCCGTAAAAGATTTCAAAGACTTTCAAATTACTAGAAAGCTACGTTAGTATTTTACATTATACTGAAAGACGCCGTAATCCCCATATAAGAATAAAGCGACAAAATTGGCGAGTTGAAATCTCATTAGTTTCTAGGAATTTAAAGGTCTGCTGTGCAGTCAAACTCCATTTGTAGGGTTCTAAAAATGACTTAATACATGTTTGGCTTACACAGTGACTTTGCAAGGCAAATTAGAAAGCACTGCTCGCTAGAAGGAACTAGCAGTCGGTTATCCGCTTCTTTGGACATCTGTAAGAGCCCGTTTTGAAGTCATGACAATGATGATACGTCAGTAGGACCAAACCGGAACAAGCTCGCAAGCTACGATGTTAAGGACAAAAGGACAAAGGACAAAGCTTCAGGCGTTGATCAGTCCCTGAGGATGCGCCATGCATTCTCTTCAATTTTAATTTCGTTTAAGGTGATATAATACATATCTGGCTTTTACAATGACTCGCGGTGGCCTCCCGCTGTACCGGAGTCAGTGCTGCTTATCCTCCCAGATAAGTCTGATACCTGTCTAGTGCCAATTTACCGACCCCGCGGTATTGGATGGCATAGTGAGCCATGAGCGCGAGATCGAGCCATTGACCTCATGTGCGACGCAGAGCACCTCTAACTACTCCGCCACATGCACTCTTTGTGTTGAGGAAATACTAGAATAAAGACAATGTTGAGCGAACACTTTGTCTAAAGCATTAAAAAATACTCAGTTTTCTTATGAAGATCATTGTTGGACCTCAATTTTGGAGGCAGAAGAGTAAAAAAGTAATGAAGAAAACAATCAAAAAGTAGAAAGATAAAAAGAGGATTTTAGAAGTAAAGCAGACCCGTGTGAAAATTATGTTTCATAACTCAGACGTGTCTAGAAGTTAGAGATCTATAAAGATAGACAGCTCTGTTGTAAACGAGACGATATTCCAAAGGCTACTTTCAGTAACCGGTATAGAAATAGATTATTTGGCAAAGTAAGTAGTTTAGCGACTAATTTTCACATTTAATCCAACTTCAAAACCTTTGTTTGACTAAAACTCTACTGATTAGCGATTCCATTTGATAAATCTCCAAGTCAGAACTCTGCATTTTCGTGGTCACCATACCAAGCCATATTTCTACTCAATCGTGGGAGGGCCCGGATTGCTTTCTTCATGAACTCATAATCTATAGCACAGATTCGTCCTGAATTAGATTTCCTAATGGAAGTGTTTATTTTCCAAGTGCGAGTGATTCTTGCTATGCGAATGAACCGCTTCTTCATCTCTATATAACGACATTTGAGGACACCCCTCTAGCGTAGTGAGGAGATAAACTGTGGAGGAGATTGATAAATCGTGAATAAAGAAGCAAGCATATAAGACATTTTAGTTTTTGAATTAGAAACATGTTGAAATTAAACCAGCAATGCTACTGATTCTCTAATTTCTACTCTACGTCAGACTGAAACCCTATTTTATCAGCAATATTGGCAGTGCGTGGTTTTTTTTTCTCTGCAAAACTAGCTTAAACTGCAAAAATTACTATGATTTTAGAATTTTCGAAACTTTTTGCAAAGTCTTTGCCGTACTTTGCCGAAGCTTTGTACTTTGTAATATATTCCGCTCTATCAACTGAGATTTGCAACTGAGAATTGAGATTAATGCTAGAATGTGCTAGGAGGACATTGAGCAATTAATATAATATTTATATATTATATTAAGTATATTAAGAAAAGTATTTCTGAATTGACCTAAAAGTCCGTACTTTATTTATATTCTATTCTGTCCATATTTCAGGAAAGGATATAGCTTTGTAATATTTTGTTGTATATTAAGTCCTTGCATCGTGAATGTCTCGGTTAGTCGTGAATAATTGAATGCGAAGATTTTTTACACACATCAACGGATCTTTTTGGACGTTTTTCTCTGATCACTTCTATAAAAAGTTTTATAAATTTTATACATGACTCAATGAATCTTTCAGGTAATACGAAGCGATCTGATAAAGAAAGTTCGTGGACCAGATACGCGGTGTTGTGCGCCACCATTATCTGCTTGTCGGCGATAATGGCAAACATGGTGTGCTTCAACTTCACCGTCCTCTGTATGCCGGCCACTCACGAAGTGCTCGCTGCCAATGAGGTACCGCTTAAAGCGAGTCGATACCTATATTTTATATAAAAAATTATGCGTGAGAATTGAAAAAGTGCATACAGTATGGTTGAAATGCTATAGGCAAAGAAAATGCATAAATGCATAGTCAAGATGATGCTGCCATTATTGACTAGTGATAGTTAAGAATAAAATTAGCAGAATCATTCATAGAACGTCGCAGTTAAAGGAAATTTACTTTGATCTATAGGCCAACGAATGAGATTGAATTTCAATAGTAAACGCAAACTCAACCCTCTCTGGAGAATGAGGATCATTTTACACCTCAAAATTTGGAATGGCTTTTTCGGTGGACAATTTTCAAATAAAATCCTAGTTGTTTTTCGAAAGTTTGAAGTTCGGCGGTTGAATATCATGTATTTTAAAGGAATCTTCTCATTGAAATACGTCAGAAAAAAATGAACTTAGGTTTAACACTGGGAATGTCTGTTGCACGGCTAGGGTTTGTGGATGACTTTTCATGAGACTATTCCAATAATTATTCGATAGTATAGATCTGGCAATGCGGAAGCTGAATCTGGTTTCTGAGAAGGTCTTCATAGTGCACTAAACGAGCAAAAATAGGATTGAGTTGAGAAAATTGGAGTGTTGGAGCACCACAAGAAACCTGAAGTTTTACCCGATACGAAAAAAAAACCTGATTAAATAACGAAAACCGCGCACCGCGTGCCATATCGACTATGTTGCCGTTCGGAAAGAGTTAATTCATGGCTTTTCATCTTCAACTCGACACAGCTCCACTTTATCGGTAACTGCTTGAGCTCACTGCTTAAGATTTTCTCCCCTCTTGAGCGTTATGGTAGTCGCCCTACGGGTTTCTCCACTGGTTCCTTATGGGTAGTTGCGGGCAGGCCTAGAATGAAGGGATATTTGCCACTTTCAGGCTATGTCAAACCATGTTGGTAGGTGTTACTTGTAAATATCTGATTATTTCGTTTCCATCATCCCCTGCGGATCCAAGCAGGTTCATATCCAACCGTTTCAATATCTTGCCAGCGTTATCTGAAGAGGAGGGCTAATTACTGCAGAACTTCAATCAGCTGCAACTTCAGCACTTGTGGTTTGACCTCCTGAATGACATGTTGCAGAACAAACGTTTTTGAATCGCTTTGTGGGTGTGCGCTTCTTGTTTTCATGTTATACTTTCAAATAAACCCACTACAAAATCTATGCTCAAAGCATCCTAAGCCTAGGAGTGTTAAGCGCAATCTTCTTCTCGCTATCTCAGCGCTCTATGAAACCCTTTTCAAAAACATGCTTAGCTTCGGAGCCATCTGAGTTTATTCTATGAAGTGACTAATAAAAGTCTGTTAGGAGACTATCCAAATACCCTAGCCGCGGCGGTGTCGTTTGTTGCGAATCTTGTAAAATCTCACTCGCAAACCCTAACAAAACAGACACTGCGTTCCTACTGTGTAACTAAATTTATTTGTACTGCTACAGCGCACTCAAGAGGCCTTTTCGAAGTTCACTTACAGTACAAATTCACCGAAATTCAGGCTTTCCAGTAATACTGAGCGTTTAGAAGGAAAGTTTATTTGCCTAAAACGCGCCAAGTGTGAAGCATGATTGTATCTCTACTCTTGGAGCGCTCTAAAAAAACCCTTTATATAATAGAAAAGAACACTGAAATTGTAGAGATGTATGCTATCAAACGACAGCATATTTCAAAAAAAGCCGAGAGCAGTTGTCCTCAAACAGTTGAGAACGCTTACCAATAGCCGAATAGCATAGGATAGAAATAAGGATTAGGTGATTTTAAGAACATTAATTATTATTATATGCTTACTAAAACAAATGTTCAAATATATATATATATATATCATCTTGATTTCCTTGTTAACTTACGTGCAGTAAGTTTAGAAATCATGTTGAAGCAAATTTCACTCGAAGAGTAAACAGAAAATAGCATGACATCAATTCCTGTTGCATAGAGTAATTACCAAATTGAGGTCAGAGAAAAATTAAGACTGATTAGTAGATCTTGGCAACATATTGCTGCAGGATTGAATTCTCTGAAAGTCGTGGGCCGAATCAGGGTGCAAGCGGGTGCTCACCCAAGAGCACATAACCCTTCCATCTTGGCTAAAATTTCCATACGGTTAGAAAATATAATTCCAAAAAAAAGAATTATTTAAGCTCAAAAAAGGGGTTGGTAAGCCCAGGGTCATACACCGGTGTTTCGGAGGTTCGTCCTCCTCATCAGTGACCCCCGCCCCACATTCAGCCCTGCATTGAAGCAAGGAGGGTGGCGTATGTGGTGATGGCACAGTGTACTATGACACTGTACCATCACCACCTCTCAGTCGATAGATTTTTGCTGTTAGATCAAAACTATATCAAAAGATCGACTGTTTTTGAAACCCCCAAAAAACATTCAATATAATTCCAAAAAAAAGAATGATTTAAGCTCAAAAAAGGGGTTGGTAAGCCCAGGGTCATACACCGGTGTTTCGGAGGTTCGTCCTCCTCATCAGTGACCCCCGCCCCACATTCAGCCCTGCATTGAAGCAAGGAGGGTGGCGTATGTGGTGATGGCACAGTGTACTATGACACTGTACCATCACCACCTCTCAGTCGATAGATTTTTGCTGTTAGATCAAAAACTATATCAAAAGATCGACTGTTTTTGAAACCCCCAAAAAACATTCAATATAATTCCAAAAAAAAATAAGAAAATAGAAAAGGTTAGATAGGTTAGAAAATAATCCTCAAAACAACAACTTTTTTGGAACGCTTGTAGCTTTTTTGAAGCGCTTGTTTTGAGATTCAAGAGAGCATGATCATACATGAAGATGCATCGGATACGTGAAATGTTATCGCCCTTTTTTCTTATTGTTCCTGCTTTTCTCTTCATAGCATTTGTTGTTAATTGATCTCAGATGCTCGCAATTAAGAACAAAAGAACTAACTAAAAGTTCATTTAACTTATGTTTATAAAGTGCTGAACATGTTCATATCTGTCCGATTTGAGCCGCCTATATACTTCATTTGAGAAATCAGAAGTTTAGTGTACATGAAAATATCTTAGTTTTGATGCAACTGAACCATTTAGCCAGCGAAGGAATAAGCATTAAAGCAAATCTTGAGTCCGGTTAGAATTCTTGTAGTGACATTTTCCATGCACTTCGAATAAGTCATCAAGTGATTATCAAGTTTTCTACGATTTTTGAAAGATGGCAAATTTTCTTTCTTTGTCTGTAAACGTATTCTTCCGCCGGAAATGATCGCAGTGTGCGGGTGGCGCTTTCACCATACGGACGTCCATCAATCACCTGCTGAGAGAGTGCCTTATCCAGATCTGAAGATGCAATCAGTGGCTGATCAACATTTATTTTATCGCTCGGGAGATGCTGATGGTTGTGGTGATCGTGGTGATCGTACTGTAGGTGCTGGTGGTTGTAGTGGTAGTGTTGGTGAAGGAAAATCAGAACTACCATTCTGCCTGAAGATGTTTGCAATGAAAGCATTGCCATGGATGTTTGGCGTCATCATCTGCTTACGTGCTAAACTGGTAAGAGCGGAAACTAAGAAGAGATTGATTTCCGTTAGAGGTGACTAGTTGGGAGATGTATGCTTGTTAATTTAGAAACATTAGTGTAACTTCGTCAATAAAGAAATCTCCATTTCCAGTTTTGAAGATGCTCCATTGAGCAGTATCGACCAGGTAACGAAATCTTTCATGTGATTCGGTAACTGCTAGTCACTTGCATAGTTCGATAACCCGTGTCTATGAGTTGCTCAGACCGCCTACATTTACCATTTTCTTTTCCTTTTGATCGCCGTCCATAGTAATGGTTCGATTCGAGTATCATCGATATGGTGGTGTGAGTTTCATTCATATCACTGGTAGGAATAGGAAACAGGTGGCTCGAAACGTCTTCAGATGCGAGCTGATTGATTTCAGTTACGAACACGTCCACCCAATACGTCAGTGGTCGTCCTAGGAGACTATTGAATCCTCGTGTAGTCTACTATGCAGCTTTTCAATACACGTATCGTCTCAATGTACGACCAGTACATCCGTTTCACCCGAAGTGTGTTCTCTTGAGGCTCAAGATAGGCATCGAGATAGCGCGCTTTGCATTCCGACTAAATGTTCGCTGGCTACTTCTCAGTACACAGCATTCGAGCGCTCTGTGAGTGGTACACAATATTCTTGACGTGATCGAAGCATAACAGAGTCTTGTGAGGACTGTCGAACCAACAATTTTGGCCAGGTTTTTGTGTAATTTTGCTGATCGTTAACTTCTTTGACAGGCTCGAATGAGGCCGTACTGCTTACCTTCTCTTAATTTCCTCCTTCATGCTGTTTTCTTATTCTGAAAATGCTTTCGCAAATAATATCAGACAGGGAATCTTTCATGTGATTAGGCAACTGGCAATGAATTTTTGCAAGCTGTCCCTTTATGTTTATCGCCTGATATACGAATGAACAGAGTGTATATCATTCACCCGGAGACTTAACTATAAGTGATTTTACTATTTCTTCACCTTGTTATTTCTTCAATCTTGTTATTTTTCAACAGCAATACGTCTAACAATTCCGTTTTCGGGCACAAAAGACTGCTATCATGTTAGTGTTGACCAGTGGCAAGCAAGTTCCTTCTTACAGTCAACGATCAGCGAAGAATTGCATGTGATGCTCCTAGCAGTTGGCTTATACGAATATCATCAAAACAAACAATTGAGGGCAAAGTTTTTAGTGCCTGTGTAACTCTTAACCCTCTGGGAACCACGTGCTATAGAACGTAACCTCGCCAAGCGACGTTGGGCCTCACTCAGCTACTGTAATGGCTGCGTTGCCTCTCGTGGCAAGGGAAGCAGGCAGCATCTGCATATCGATTGCCTCTGCCTGAGACTGCCGCGCGAGCGACGAGCGCGGCGCTTCCTCTCAACGGCGGTTTCAAAAGGGTTAAGGATGCGCGAGGCATTCAACACTACTTATAACGACGTGGAGGTAATGAACGTTTGTTTGGCCCATACAAATACTTGCAAAAACCAGTCAATTCTTCAATTTCTAACGTTTTTATCGTCCAAGAAAAAGCTGGTACCATTTTGCCGGTTCTGAGAAACAAGGCTTGGGCCTGCCCAGGACACTAAGTCGCCCCAGCAACTATAGGTACAATTCAGGAATCTTCTAGGTGTGGCAATGCACGCACCCATCCACACGATATATATATATATATATATATTTGTATGTATACACATATATATATATACGCATGTATATGCACGAATATATATATATACATATACATGAATGCTTATCTTCACTTGGATCTAAATAGGGGCTAAGAGGGTCTCAGCGCTGAATCCACATGACCCAAAGCTTAGTCAAATGCTTGTGTCAAAACATTTTCCTACCGTAAACAGAGACCTTTATAGTTCCAATCACTGTTTATTATAGACGTATTACCACGGTTACAGCAAGAAGGATCGTACCTGGTTATTCAGTGCCGTAGCTGTTGGCGCTCTCATATCTGTCGTACCGACGTCGCTCGCCATCGCCACCATCGGAACACGTTATGTTCGTAATATGATCAATCAATTGGTTATTTTACTGATTCAAAAGAATTTCCACATTTTACCGATTATCTCATTTCTTTGTATGGATCCCAGCACTTCCAGCATTTCCTGGCATCCATCATTCAAAACGTCATCGAGCATTTTACCTGTTATCTGAATGCCGCTTGCGGATTTCGTCCTCATCATGAATGACGTAAAATTGCTGGTCGAGTCGATTGTCCTTCCATTCATCGAGATAACTGTGCTGATGTTCTCATGTGATTGCAGGAGGGGTTTAGAGAGGAGTCTCACTAACACCTTCTTTCTCAAAAGCCTGGACCACTCAGCACTCGACCACTGCCCCCTTCCACCTCTTCCAATTGATTAAAATTATTTGTTTATGTAGGCAAGTCACTGCTAAAGGCTTTCAAAAGTCGAAAATTTTACTCGACTAAGAACATGAAGTTTGGAACTAACTTAGGTATTCTTCGCAGCCGGCATGCTAACGGCAGTTGCTACAGCACTCATACCGTTCGCTGCACACAACAGTCTTGACGCTTTCTTGGTGCTACGCTTTCTTCAGGTAAATTTCTTTGCTTTACAATGTATTAATATTTTTAAACTTTGAAACTTCGGTGACGCGTATATTTAGGTAAGGTTTCTAGAGAGGAAAGATGATGACTAACACTGGAAGTTCACTGCTTGCTTCATTTTGCTCAAAAGCCTTTTTTTTACCCAAGTTTCATGCTCGTAAGAGCATGCTCTCGCTTATCTGGGACTGCCAAAAGCATGCTATTTTGGGGGCTGATCAACAATAAGCAGAATCACTGCCGACTTCTACTGTAGGCAACTCCGGAATCTGGTCACGAGCGAGAGAAGCGTTCAAATTTACTCAATGTCGTCCTTCTCCAGGATAACGCCCGACTTTACATTGCAAAGTCGACTGGGTACATATTGGAGAAATTGGGATGGACCACGGTACCATATCCACTGTATAGATCTGATTTCACTCCATAGGATTGTCGTTTTTCCGCACCTTGAAGCAGCATTTGCGCGAGAAAAATGTAGACTACAACCACCTCGAAGATGACCTCACCAAATTTTTTGATCGCCAGCCTCATTTTTTTGTGGTAGGAAGGCGTCAATCTTTGCCCAGCAAATAGTTTATATCGGTAATCATGATAGTGATACTATTAGATTAGATTACAGCTGAATTAACAAAAGTGTCCAGATGCGAAAACCACGGGGCAATTTAAAATCATTTTGACGAAGCATGTAATATGCTAGAGTACACTTGATCGACAGAGGCAAATCTCGGAGAAATTGAGAAATTTTGATTAAACTTGTTCAAATGACGTGGAATATAAATAAAGCGATTAGTTGAGGGCGTGTCGTGTGCTGCTTGTATGCCAACTGTGGGTGCAGTGACTGCGTCATGGGCTTCATTGAAGCAACACGGTCTGTTCATGTCCGGTTTGACCACGTTCGGGCAACTAAGTGCTGTGTTCGCAATGCCCGTGTCAGGTGAGGTGAGGAGGATTTCTTAAATTATAGAAATACGCTTATGGAATGGATAAAGCGAGGTGCTTGGAGGTATCCCGCAATACGTAGATGATCGCCGATTCGATTCCGCTTCCCAGAAAAATATCGCTTCCAGCTCTCCGAAATCCATAAATTCTTGACGAACAGGTCATGGCAAAGCTCTTTACCTAATCAAGCGACAGCGCAAGATAATCACATGTGTAAACAATAAAGGAGAAAGCTTTCGACGTTGGTCGATCATGGCGGATGCGCTATTTATCGTCTTCATTTTTTAACTTTGTTTGAATGATTGAGTGCAATATCTCACCTTTACAATGACTCTCAGTGGCCTCCCGCTATAGCTAGTCAGTACTGATTATCCTCCCAGACAAGTCCGAAACCAGCACACAGTTTTTTCTTATCTCGCTTATATTTCTTTGGGCAAAACTTCTTCCTTAGACTGCTGATACTCCTTCGATACTCGAAGAACTCGAAAATGTGTTTGCTTTCTGGAAAAGCTCTTTTGATAGCGCTGTAGGAGAAAGAAAATAGTTGTGTATTACACCTCGCCGGACAGAGTTCTTCCTTTTGACTGTTAACAAACATTTGATAACGTAAGTTTCAATGATTCCGACGCTGTGCTTAGTTTCTGGAAGGGCCGTTTCATGCAGTGTAGCAGAAGAAATAAGATCGTGTTTCACATATTTAGCGGCTTGCTTACCGGTTAATTCTAGAGACAGGGGTTCGGAGCGATCGATCGATTCCCCTACACGTTAGATGTGTGGGGCGCAACTTGTTGTCCAATTGGCAATTTTTTCCCCTTGAAAGAAACTCGAAATAAAATGATTGACTGAGATACTGTGAGATTTTCTCTATGCGTTCATATGCTTTTCATGCTTTCCAGCGAATTATACGTATGATAAAAATGAGGGCGCGTGGCTCGTGTGAAAACATAAATCTATTTTGTATGCTATAGTAATCTAAAAAGTCTTTTCGAAAAACGTCCGCATCGCGCTTTAGCCAGAGATTCAAACTTTCGAATGATTACAAACACAGCTAAAAAAATTCTTGTCCAGCAAATGAGGTCGAACATTCATTTGTTTCCAGATAACCGAAATGAGCTGAATTCATTTAAGCTCACATTTGTGATCGTTGTTGAAATAGTAATTTCTTCGTCTACGTTACATAATCTCGCAATCCGTCCATGGATTTATTTACCACTTGGAAAGTCTCTCATTGAAATATGTTATAAAAAAGGCTCACTGTCACCTGGCTTGCGGTCGAGCGCCAACCGACTTGAGCGGGCGCTAGCTAACTTCCATTTGTCCTATCGCGTGCAAAAATAGCTCTGTGGGTCCTCCTCGCAATACGGTTATGTTGAGGCATCATATTTTTCTTCTGATTTTTCCGTGAATAAATTGGACCCATTAGGTCGGTGATCTTCTTTTTATTTGTTTGATAGACCTTCAAAGAGATTCAAGTGGTAATGGCTTTCGTCCATCTAATGTCATCAAAAAGTATAACGGATCCAGCCCACCTGATTATCTATAGGTTAGCGCATAGGAGGCAACTCTGATAACGATCATTGGCGTAAGGCACAACTTTGCATTGTTCTCTAATTTACAAGGCAAGGAAAACTCCTAGGATCAACCTTGAACGATCTTCAACATATTTACGTAACGTCTACGTTTCCGAAGCATATGCTAGGATATGGACAATCTTGAGTGGAAAAGATGAGCACGAGTCGAGTGTTTTTCGTCTTCTTCATTACGATGCCTGACGGCCTCAACAGCTCATTCAATGAAAATCGCTCACTTCCTCCTTCTTAATATTGGAGCTAGGTCATTCACCATGTTGACTTCCCGACCCAAGTGGACGTGACTGAGTCACTCGGAGATGCTTATTTCGTCAAGCGTGAACTGGATCACACGGAGCGAATTTGTTGTATATGAACTTCGTTTTAGTGAACTTTAATTAAACTAACTTTTCTGCAAGAGATGTTTATATCGGTCATACTTCGTTTTGCCAAATTGAGGTCTGGTGTCATAGGAACGATTTCATCAGCAAAGTGAAAATGATGTAGTTGTCGACCACCGATGTGCACTCTTATATTGTCTTTATCCAATGTTCTCAAGAGGCTCTGAAGAGTGGCATTAATTAATTTTGACGGAATGGGAACACTTCGTCGTACCCCTTTCGTTTGGAGATAACAATATCGATATCGAATAAGATATCTTCACTGTGAATTTTTCATGAAGGTCACGAAGAATTTCTTATGCAATGAGTACGACGTCTTTGTTGTCCAGAGCTTCTCTTTTCTGTTTCGACCGAAAGGCCTTATTCAATTCGATGGAAGTGATTCAGAGCAGTATCTCGTACTCTCGCAACACTTCAATGAGATTTATCTCTTGAATGTGGCTTATAACAGCAAATTCTTTTCGAAACGTTGATCGGTTGTGAGTAAGACTTCTGTCATTATCACTCATCATAACTGCTCTTGTACGCCATCAGTCAACCCCTCACTCTGTTCACTCCATCTGTCCGTGGCCTCCATTTAGACATTGTTCAGATTTTCTTCTAGATCCAAATTCTGTGTTAAGATCCCTATAGCCCTCTATAGAGTATTAATATGCAAGTGTGCGTGCACTATAAGTACACCGTAGCCCATTGCGATTTTAGCAGCTTAGTTTGTCTCTGGATTTCAGCAGCTTTTCGTGCTCGTCATTCTCAACGCGACCATATCGGTGGCTCTTTCTGAACGGAAAGTCATGCGCGTAGTTTGTAATGTGCTTAGCATTTTATATCGAGAATATAGCTTGCAGAGCTTTGAAGGTAGAGCTGATTATTTATTAGTGCTTTTCCAGTCTTTCCCGTATACATAGTATTTTATTATTTATTTGCGGCGACTCTAACCACCTTCTAGGTATTTCCTCATAAAATTACTCGTTTTATTTCCGTTGATTTGACTTCTAGAAAAAAAGTATGCCATATTGGTGCAGCAGAAACACGTGTCCATCTCCTAAACTCTACATGCGCTTCAGGTGTGAGGAGGCACGCGATCGCCTTGATCCGCTTTAGCATCCCGAATCGCCGCCTGGAGGCGTACCACGTGCCCTAAGAACAAACTGCGCAGAGATCCCTCTATAAGAGAGATCAGCGTGGAAAAGAAGAGAAAGAGTATTGTACAAAAGCTGAGCATTCTTTGTACATTACATTAGGTCTATGCATGGTTAGCCAGGGTCTTTAATCTCTGCGTATCATTGTAGCAGCACAATATTTCTGTAATTTTCTCTTATGGCAAGCTACACAATGGCTTCAGTCATTTAAGGAACACAAAGAGCATGATAAACTTCTCCGAAATCTCGTGTTTTCAGAGACGGTGAACATGGTCAGAGTAGTCATGGCGACGTGGGTTTCTAGACGAAAACGTTAACATCCTTATTTTTTTGAAAATTCCGTTGTTGAGATAATTCACCCAATCTACATAGCACTTTGATTTATATAAGAATCACTCAACTGCGCTGAGGAATTAAGTACTGGTAGGACTTCGCGATTCTGAAAAAAGAGTAGAGTAGACATAGTTGTTAGTAAAAAAATGTGTGATGAATTAAATTGGATTTATTCGCAGCTGTGCTCTTCGTCACTCGGTTGGGAAGCGGTGTTCTATGTTCATGCTGTCGTCACATTCATCTCGTTTATTGGATGGTTCTTCCTCTACACCGACAACCCTGGTGAGATTATTTCAAAATATCTAAGTAGCTTGTTTCCTTTTTACCACTAGATTTTCTTCATGAAGGATTCTCTACCGTGTCACTTATTGGGCGATCGAGACCTTATTGTACTGCGAAGTCCAACACATAGAAACACTCAGAAACATTTGCCAACAACAACGCCCTAGACTGACGGGTACTAAAGGAACTGACCATGATTTCACCCATTCTTTTTTTCAAAAGGAAAACAATCTTTCAAGCACTCGGCTAATCTGTTCACGTATTTTCAAGCTACTTTTGTTGTGGGACGTACTTTTTTTAAAATATTCCACGAAGGATAAGGATAGGTTTATATTTGTCAACTATATCCATTTACACAAAAAACTGATGGAAGAATTTTTTTTTACAGAACACCATCCTCTGGTATCAAAACACGAACTTTCCGTGATCAACGACGGAAAGCTGGCTTCTTCACTTAAGGTGGGCACAAACATTAAACGTTAAAACATACCTCCTACGTGGTTTTAACTTTCCTTTATGGAGATACAACCATGATTATTGGCCTTTACATGTATCATAGCATCTGAAAAGTACTACGTTGATGGAGAGTAACTCGCTAATCTAGAACTCTTGTATTTTATTTTTTAGTTAGAGTTTTTACAAGAAATAAACATGAAAACTAGAATATGGAGTCATATCTAAGAGTAAAATTGAAAATCAGTGACAAGCTTCTCAAGCCACTCTGTATCGTTTGATTTCACCGCAGACTTTCGTTGGATGTAATGAACATCTTCGTTTATTTCCTCCAGCTATTTCTCTCACCAAAGTCAAAGAAAAGAGATGTACAGTGTTAAGCCAGGGCTTCTGATTACTCAATCATGCGAACCGCGGCAAACCGTCCGTCTTCCAAGGAATTACGATTTCAGCGCTTTGTGAATACCAACAGTAAAGTGCGGAGAAGCATCATCTTGCATGAGAATAAAATCTTCTATTTTTCCAAGCGTAATTAACCATCTTTTAGCGAGCTGATGTTTTTTTGAACATTTAAGCCATTGCGAAGGATGCATGATTCGACAATCCTATCTGCGGAAATACAACGAAGACCCTTTTTCTAAGGCTCTATTGAAGATACTGTAGCCATGAATTTTCCTTGTTTTGGGTCGACTTGTAGTCAACTTAAGCAACTCTTCTCAATGGTCCTTCACCGTGCACTTCTAAATTTCGTAACGTGCAGCTAACTGTGCACGTCCTGCAGGGTAAAACTTTCAGCGATGTTTGCAGGGTTCCCCACTCATAAATACAGTAATCATTCTAGAAGAAAACCGCAGCATGGTTTGATTTTTGAAACAAAGAGTAAGCACCACCAAATATGTGTATAGCATCAAAATATATGAATGAATTAAATTATTTTGAAAAAGGGAGCTACTTTTTCCGGTCAGATTACCAACGTTTTGTACTAAACCTCCTACTTACGAAAGAAGTCTGTTCAAAGTACCGCATGAAGTGGCCTTTTCTTTAGATAACGCTTACGCTAGATCGGTATTTGTCCCTTCGATATCGATGGCTAACGTTTGGCAATTCTATCTCCC
Source organism: Parelaphostrongylus tenuis (assembly GCA_019055375.1). NCBI lineage: Eukaryota > Metazoa > Nematoda > Chromadorea > Rhabditida > Metastrongylidae > Parelaphostrongylus > Parelaphostrongylus tenuis. Next base: position 14,094 of record JAHQIW010000202.1, on the reverse strand, counting down.
TTAAAGCCTAAACATAATATACCATACCATGTATAATAATTCGATCAATATATCTCATGATTATTATTTGAGACATGTAGGGGACCCTGAGAGGATGACTAGAGACGCAGGAGCCTGCCCGACTTACGAGGCTGCTCAAGGCCAAACACGTTTATCGAGCTGTACATGCTCCCATAAGTGACCATATAACATTTTGGCTCAAATAATAATTGTGAGATCTATTTTTGAGCGTGATCCTAAGAAAGTATTCGAAGCAAACGTATATTATTCGGTTAGTATTTCGAATTTTCAAAAAACTGCCTCCTTTCTTGAGCGTAGTATTGGTGCACCATATTCCTTCTCATCCCTCACCCACGAAAAAAGCACTTGTCTAGCTCAAGTGCAGAACAACCGTGCACAGATTACAAGGATCGCTAAAGTACCTCTCACATAGATATAACATTCTCGTATACTGTTTCATATGACGTGCGAATACGAGGCATTCCTCTTTGCGGTCCACGTTCGGATTTATAGAGTTTATCCACAAACTTTCCCAGGACCTTACACGCTGAGATTATATGTTGTTGTGCGAGGATGATGGCTTCTACTTCGAAATCCTCCCCGTTATGCGTCTGTGTCCTTTGAGAGCCTAGTGGAGCGTTTGGTTTAGCGTTATTTTTGTAGACTAGGTATTCATATGCGGATACAGGTTTATCGTCGCACGCTCTACAAGAGATTAGGTTATCTGTAGTCGTACTGATGCAATCACCGTCTTCTCCGTTAAATTATGTCATGCACTCTTGAGCCGTACAATGATGACCACATGAGCGATTGCAAACGAGTTGGCTTCTCAGAGTGCTCGGTGGTGTTTAAAGTTGTTGCCGAATTCTTTGAGGCCTGTTCTTTTCATAAAACGTCTTATTGCTGTACTTATTTCGCTCGAGAAAAAGAGCAAGATAAATAGGTTAAGCTTCAAACTTGCCGATTAGGTGTTCGTTTACACGGACACAGATTGGCCACCCACTTTGCAAGAATAGTGCCGTTCGTAAAATATTTTCCGCTCGCTAAGAGAGTGAGGCAAAAAAAGAAAGCCCCCAGAGAAATCATGTTAAATTTTACATGGTTTTACCCTATTATAGTATATCTCCTTCACCTTGCAAATGTTATAACTCAGCCTATTCTAAGAGAATCCATCTTCCAGTGGCACTTTCTAATATCTCGCATCGAATCCTATCTAAAAAGTCTATCTAAGTCGTCTGAACATGAAAGATGATGGCGTCATATTTTACGCTCATATTCTACTAGTCTGAGTAAGGGTTCATTTTCAACAGTGTGTCACAGCATACCGGTAACGTCTCTCACATACGTAACCTAGCGGTGGTCTTCGTGTAGCAGCTGGCCATTTGATCTGATTTTGCATTAGATCTCTGATACATATGCTAAGATATGAAGCGAATGACTAGATGACGCTTGAGATAGTACGTTTAAGCTCTGAGAACGGCGAAATCAGGATCGTTAGCCAAAATTTTGAAGGGAGAAAAAGCAACCTGGGGCAACTTTTATCTGAGGAAAAGAGCGGTTCGCAGGATATTATTCATTACTCATTGGCATGCACTTCAATGAAGATCAATCTTTCAAATTCATATAAAAGTGTCCAAACGATTTTGAGTTCTTAACAGGCTTCAATTGTTGTATTCTATTTTACTAGAATGCCATGATGTGGCGATTTGAGGGTCACGAAAAAAGGTTGAAGTTGGGATAAACTACTGTTACCTTTATTAGTCGTCTCCTCTCTAGAGGATATGCGCAAGTTTGTAAGAGAGTTTATTAAAGTCCACAAGGAATTTCATGTGCTGTAAAAAATGATAGTTGTTAGTTTTTTAGGCAGAGGACTCGAAAACCTCCATACCGTATTTGGAAATTCTTACAACACCAAGTGTATGGGGAGTTTGGATTGGTGCACGTGGAGATCTGATTGCAGTGCAGGTAAATTTTCTTTCGTAAAATTTTGTTATACTGTAACGATGACATAATCTGTCAATTAAAAATCGCTCATTAACATAACTTTGTTCTCACTTTGATTACTATAACCACTTCGTGAATGAACTAGTTAACTCCTGAGTGATTCATGCAACAGTTGTTCTCTCAGAAGAAGACTATCGGAGGTCAGTCAGTGAAAGATCGCCATCCATTTTATCCATTCATGGCCATGTACATGCGATTCAAGTTTTATTATCCATGGACTGATATGCGGAGCATGTTGTTAAATCAAGTTTTGCCATAGCCCTGCCAAGCGAGTTCGATGACAATCTATTGATCCATGTGAATGTGAGGATGGCATTGTCTGAAAGGGCTTACCTCTCCATTTGACCGCTTTTTCATAGACCTTCCTCAAACAATGATAATCTGTTGAATATTAATATATATAAATATAAATATAATATAATAAAAGGTAGAGCTCTCTGAAGAGCGCATGTGACGCAGTGGTTAGAGGTGTTCTGCGTCGCATGCGAGGTCAATGGTCTAATCTTGCGCTCATGGCTCACCAAGCCATTTATCTCTCCGGGGTCGGTATATTGGTACTAGACTGGTCTCAGATTTGTCTAGGAGGATAAGCAGCACTGACTCGGTGTAGCGGTAGGCCACCGCGAGTCGTTGTAAGGGCCAAATATGCATTCAATCACCTCAAACGAAGCTTAAAAAAATTGAAGACGAATGCATGGTGCATTCCTCAGGGATTGATTAACGTCGAGAGCTTTATCCTCGAGCTTCCTCAGAGCTTTTTAAGGAATATGTTTTGGGCTATGAAGTCTAAGTGCTATGCAGGCGCCTTTTTCGTCCTAACGGAACTCATCACTAACAGTCCTCGGTTTAGCCAATTCCTTGAGGCTATACTCCTCGATGAAGGAATCGACGCCAAACAATAAATCACCGTAAGTCAGATGATGGAATTACTTAACATTGTAGTGATCGGCAGCCGAGCTCGTGATTGAACCAAGTACGGTCTACCGATGAGTCCTGGTAGGACGAAACAGGCTCCCGTATAGCACTTAGACCTCAATGGCTCAAAACATGTCATATCTTTATCAGACTATTATTGAAAGGGCTTGCACACATTTATGAGAAATAACGATGAAACCTTCGTATAGTGCAGTGTCCCACTGAGGGAACAGATATCGAGCCAGTTATGTACAATCGTTATTCAGAAAGACTCACATCAGTAACATAAATTCAAGTTCAAGTTTTCAGCTCATTCATACATTCTCACCGCTTTATATTCGTGATGTTCTGCAATACTCTGTAGAGCACACAGGATTTGCTGCAGCTCTTCCCGTTCTTTTTCAGTTCTTTGTCAAGGTAAATTTATAGAACTCTGAGCTTCATGTCTTATATAGAGCCTATTTTGAGTGGAAATATGGCTGAACTGTCTGTATTAGGTTGGTGTCAATATAGCTACTGCTTTAGACCTGTTTGGAACCTTGAATACTTTTGCAATTTGCTTCAAATGGTGAACAACTGTGGGATCGGGGCTTGAGTTCAATTGCTACATCTCGTGTATACTTAGGAGGATCAGCTTCGATGAGTGATCTAAAATGGTCTTCTCGACGTTTTCAAAGGCTCTCGCCTTTTATACGAAGCTTCTTAAAACACCACTGCTCTGTGCTTTCATTGCAGTTCCCGAGCCAAATGCGTCGTTGATGTGCGAGTTGTCTCTGCTGTTTTGCGACCCATCTTGAACTTGAATAAGAAAATTGCTCAATTCTCACACCCTTTCCGTATTCTATAATAAATATAAATCTTATATTAAGTGATTTGTCACTAGCAAGGAAACTTATAGCGAGAAATGCGCCTTAAGACGATGTGAATAACCTTATTCAAGCACATTCCATTTCATTGACTGTCTTCCAACCTCGTAATCATTATAATTTTTCAAGAATGTTTAAAGCCTTGGCAAGGTTGTTATGCCAGAGCCATATACGTATTTCCGAGACCTCGCCCTCCTCGTCAGTGGCCCACGCCCCACATTGAGCCCTGCATTATAGCAAGGAGGGAGGCGTATGTGGATGGGCGAGACCTCCGAAACACGTGTATATCTCTCTGACGTAACAATCTCGGTAAGACATCAAAAGCGCATAAACCGCAATTCCTTTAATACCAACCTAGCAAAAACACTCTTAGCACCTGAAATCTTTGATCATCGGGCAAATCGAGAGACTTTTAGTAAAATCCTTGTTCTTCTCGCTCTGGATTCACGGCTTTATGGTGAACCACGCTTGCTGAAGAGTCGAACTAGCGATATGAAATCCTTCGTTCTCTGTGTTTTAGTAGTAGAAAAATCGCTCATTGCTCATTATCGAATTCCTCAGGGATTGATCAACGCCGAGAGCTCTATCCTTCATCTTTTCAATGCCAATATATGTGATACGTTAGGTCTACTACGCACTTGTTGTTCGGTAGACGTTTACACTAGTTTGCTTGTCTTGCAACGTTCCTGAGCAGAATATAGAATTTGAAGTTCAGTAGTAAAAACTTCGTAACTACCAATAATGCGCTACAAGTCTGACTATATTACTTTTCTACAAGAAAAGCTGTTCTTTTACTTGCAAAATTAACGGTTTTTCTAGCAGAAAAGACCTTTTCTAATGCATCAGTTTGATATAGTCATTCCTTATTATAGGTATTTGCCGGTCATAGTAGCGATCAGATTCGTCGGGTTTCCGAAACGACAAAAATCCGAATCTTTAACTCGATTGCGTTGGGAGTCAGTGCAATCTTCCTCTGTGCTTTGGCATTTGTTCGTCAAGGTAAAGAAATCACCGGCTGGAAATGCCGTAAACATTAACACTGAATGATTTTTGATCGAATTCAAATTTAGGCGATGGAATTATTGGCATAATTTTAATCACTCTTGCCACGGCTATGTTCGGTTTCAACGGTGGAGGTTTCAATAAGGTAAGTTGGACCATATAGCTATAAAAAAGAAAGCTCTTGGCGTCGGTCAACCCCTGAGGGATGCGCCATGCATTCGTGTGCAATCTTTAATTTCGTTTGACCTTATTTGAATGCATATGTGGCCTTTACAATGACTCGCAGTGGCCTCGCGCTGTGCCGAGTCAGTACTGCTTATTCTCCCGGACAAGTCTGGTACCAGTTCACCGAGCCCGGAGGGATGGATGGCCTGGTGAGCCAGGAGCGCGAGATCGAACTATTGACCTCGTTTGCGACGCAGAGCACCTTTAACCACTGCCTTAGGCGCTCCGTTGAACATAATTGAGCAACTACATTCGTGAAGTCAGTCGATAGAACTTCGCAAATTATGCATGGAGTCCGCAAGACCGTCTAGTACTGCATAGTTATAAAAACTGCAGATGAGCTTGTTGTCTTTTTCACTAGAACACTGAGGAAAGTTCAAGTAATAAATTTGATAATTTCTATGTGGGAAGAATCTTTAGTAATTGAGAAAAACAGTTCTACACCAATGGTTAGAAGTGCCCTGGGTCACACACGTAGTTGATGGTTCGATCTCTCGCCCATGGTTCTCATAGCTCACTAAGCCTTCCATCTCTTCAGAGGCAGCAAATTGACAGCACATTTGTCTAGGAGGATAAGCAGCACTGATCTGATAAATCGGTAGCCCAGCGCGAATCATTGTAAAGGTCAGATAATGCAATCAGTCACCTCAAATGAAGCTAAAAATTGAAGGCGAATGCACGGCACATACCTTAAGGATTGATCAACGCCGAGAGCTTCATCCTTAGTTTTATGTGTCATGAACTTCTCGTCCAATAGGTGTGAAGCTCGATCTATGCGCCAATTAAATAGCCTGAAAGATCGCCCTTTGAACTCTGCCTTATATAGACGAAAAAAATTTTTTTTCTAAGGATGAAAACCAAGCCGTATAATCGTACGTGATTCTGAAAGCCAGTTTGTGATATGATGCTTCTCAAGCATTTTTCCAAGGAATTTCGACAAACTATTTCTCTTCTATCAAAAATACTTAGTAAAAACCCATTTGTATTTAGTAATTCGGCAGTCTTTATTTCAGTGTGCGACGCTGGTATCACGACAATACAGTCACTTCGTAATGGCAAATATTCAATTCATTTGGTGTTTATCGTTGCTGATTTGTCCAATTTTGGTAAGTGGTGTTTCAACTGCTTTCTTGGTTGAATGCCATTTGTGCATGATGTGGATGTATTGTCTTCAATAGATTACTAACTCTCATCCACCTCTTATTATCAAGTTATTGTGTGTTGACAGCAGTACACAGGAGAACGGTCATACACTTACAAAAGTACCTGTGCTGGTTAAGCATTCGTTTGTTTCATATAAAAATTTAGCTGCCTTTTTATGGCTAGAAAAATAAAGGAGATAGAGCAAATAAAGGAAAAGAACTAATTCTGCTTTAAGTATCACGTCAATTTTTTCATAAAGACCAGCTATCCGAGTGTTCAAATAATTATTGAGAGAAATAATTTTTATTCTTTACGCGATCGAGTTATATCATTAACTCAAAACCTCTGAAACGCAAACTGAGATGTGCAATTGATGCTTTTCTAATGTTAATTTTGTCTCATTCCAGGTAGCGTACCTGCTGCCGACTGGCTCAGTGGAGGAGTGGCGATTAGTCTTCTTGGTACACGCGGCCGTGCTTGTTCTTTCGAACGCAGTATTCTGTCTGCTAGCCACCGCAAAGCCGGCACCGTGGACCGATCCGTCGATCACAAATCCGTCAACGCGTAACACACCGGTTATCTCTCGCAGACTAAAGGTGTAACCTGTAGGGGCAATGTGATGCCGTCGTCTCAGTGTATTTGAAATATATCACATCGTTTTTTTTTGTATAAAGGGAAAGAAGTCGTGAACAAATCACAAAAACGTATGAATTTTCGTTGTGTGATCTCGTTTTATGCTTAATGTTTGTTACAGTATTCCCGTGTTGCCTACACTAATTAATCCTTTAGGTGCGAAAGGGGCACACCGAAGCCCCGCCTCGCCGCGAGCGGCATCAGTTACCACACGGCACTACGAACTATATGCCGCCGAGGGGAGAAGGGGCTGATGGCGTGTTTCGGTCGCACTCAAAAGGTTCAACTGTACTTTTTTAAAGTTTCATCGTGTGATCTGTTACAGTAGTCTGGGACACAGCTAAATAAAGTGTAAAGCTACTGGCGTTGACTACTTTGAGGACTGCTTCATACAATCGCCTTCATCAAACATCGTTAGAGGTGTCTAAATGCAGATTTGGTCTATACAATGGCTGAGGTGGCCTATTAATGTATTGAGTGAATGCTGCTATCTCTCCGGGCAAGTATGGCACCGATTTGCGGACCGAGAAGTGAGCAAGAGCGCGATGAGCATAAGACGCAAGTTTGAACCAGTCATCGAGCGAATGTTGCAGTACAGTTCTAACGCTGCGCTATACTCGTCTCAGTATATTGCTAATGCCCAAATTTTGCTTTAAACAAGGCGTCTTGATTCTATGGCTTATCGGAATTTCTTTTTAGTGCATCTCATCGCAATATTTCCATTTGAGTGTGTTGAATAGACCACAAATCCGACTTTAGCAGATACAAATGAATTTTCTAATTATCAGCATTGTTTTTCACTCTATAACAGTATCGTAATTGTTTTGATATTTACACAAATTTTTCTATAAAAGCAAAATCATTGAGAGAGTAACAATTGTTCGTTCACATTCGAACTCAACCATACAAATAGAGTATGGTCTCCAATACGCTCAGCTCAACCATGGGCAAGAAGAAGGATAAGGACAACAATAACGATGGGGTATGTTCGTCGTGTATTCATTCGCTGAGGACTCAATGCTGATAAATTGGAAACTTTGCAGACATCACAAGGTGAAGATGTTGTTTCTATAACGGACGATGTTCGAGGAGCAGAATATTATCACGGACTCATACCACGGTAAATGAACAAAACTTGCTATGACTTCAGCTGTCGCTCGCCATTCTTGCAGCTACGATTTTCTATGCGAATTGGGTCATATCTTAGTTTTTACATGATATCTGGTTAAGAAGGAATAGAGAGCAGCCCTGACATGTAGCATCATTGATATCATCGCGCTGGGAATTTTGATGGGAACGATGCATGCTCAAGTTCAAATTTTTGATATTCCACTGTTTCAGAATGGATGCAGAACCACTACTCAAAAAGGACGGCGATTTTCTGCTTAGAAAGACTGAACACTCGCCAGGTGGGCATGAAGGATGGATACAATATTATTCTTAAAAGTCAGCACTGAGCACGTAACACAACCAAAAATTAAAAAAACCCAATGAACGTATCTTGATTAGCTGACGCGAGGTTGGGGTGAAATGGCAGTAGTAGTAGTTCGGCTGACGTTTTGGCGACCCAACCCTAAGGCGGGCTACTTTTACTACCACTTCATCAACTTCGTGTCAGCTAATCAGTATAGGTTTTTTCGATTTCCATGTATCAAGTAATAATGGCGAGGTTTATAGAAAGTCGGACTTCTGAATCTATAAAACCAATAATGCTGGCGGATCATGGAAACAATTGGGAGAGACCTCGATTGACCCAGAAAAGCCAATTTCACAGAGTATAAACCGCTTCACCTGACTGAATTCGCCAGACTGCAATAATGCCCACTATCATTTGATATATCATTTGACTAGCTGTCGTTTCATTTCCTCAAGTAAAATACGGAGGTCGGTTGATCACAATGTAACCCTTTCTATGTGATAAGGGATAAGTGGATATAGCTCTTTGACATTATCATTCTCCGAATGATGCGCCATGTATTCATCTTGAATTTTTACCTTTATTTGAAGGGATTATGTGCTGAAATTCACAAGTATCACGGCGGCCTACCGATATATAGGATTAAGAAAAAAGTTCAAGAGAAAATTTTCGAAAGTTTCGTTTTTATGTAAAAATTTACAATAAACGCAACAATAACTATTCTTCAAAGTATAAGCTACTATTGTCCACGGCTTTCTGCCATCGTTTTACAAAATTTCCGTTCTGTTCAAAGTACAACTCCGGCTCCTTTGGATCGAAAAATTGCTTCCTCAACTTGATTGAATGATTCAAGTCGAAGGCCATTCAAAAAGTCTTGCACTGATCAAAAGAGGCAATAATTGGATGTAGCAATGTCTGGGGTGTAGGCTGATGTAAAAGAACTTCGACTTGAAACTTACCCTTGGTCTTAGCCATATGCGGTTTGACAATGTTCTTCTGAATTAAAGAACGCTCTAAAACGTGGGGATCGGCGAACTGCCCGCTGTTAGCGGTGTCTTATAGTACATTCGAAGAATGAGTCAATTTTTCATCAAAAAATTTTTGAGACAACCGTAGAAATGAAATAATATGATAATGAAGCAAATTTTGCAAAGACATATCCGATACATACATCCGTCTGAAAAAAAAGGTGAAGCATAAACTAACTGACATTGCTTAGGTGTGATCGTGCTAGCACTCTCATGTAGAACAGAAAATGGTGTCAAGCACTTCATGATCAACCAGGATCCGTCCGGAACATTCTACCTCGAGCATCACCACGAGAAGAGCATTGCTGATTTGATAGCATGGCATCTGTGAGTGAAGTTACAATCTGTATAATATTGACCCCTTCACTCGTGTTTGTCCCTTCGATAACTTGAGGCAGTAAGATCTGGCTGATCCTGCAGTTTTCTACCACCCTTATGCGCGATTCAACAATGAATAGCAGCTTGTAGATTGTGTGTATGCATGTGTACCTATGCTTACGCATATCTAATATATATATTATATATATATACATATGTATGTGTGTGTTAGTGTCTCTTTGTGGAACTGGATACACTCCTCAAATAGTATTTTGATTATCCCTGACTTTATTCATGTGAATAATCTTCATGAATAGTAGCCGAATTATTCCTTTTCGATAACTCTCCTATCACGTATTAATTTTTCTCGAAAATCACTGAGTTCACAAACATGCTCCATTAGAGAATTTCTTGCTAAACATCACAAGGTGGCCGCTGATGAGAGGTGATATTGCGCGTTGTGGATTAGCTTATGATTATACACGCAGTGTCAAAGATTCCATATAATTGAATAAACGCATAGAGTAACCGAATGGGCTTCCCAGATGATCTTCTCCTCTCCTTCTCCCTTGAAAATAAGGCAAATCTCTCCTCTGAAACGTAGATCCTAGGAACATTGCACGTTCAGAGTGAAATGGATTGAGTGTAGTGAGGATGTTTTAGTATTTCACTGATCGTACAGGAACGTCGCCATTGGGGAGGGAGTCATGTTGCTGCTATAATCATACTGGTATCCTTAGACTATTGCTGGAATTAAACAATCTCTCATCAAACGCAAGCGTCTATGCGATGGCTTGTATGAGTTGGATCAAGAAGCGATCGTCTTGAAAGCAAGCTAAATTCTTTGCTTTTGGTCTGACTTGCTGTTGGAGACTATAGTGCGCAAATGACCTTAACTGCTTTGACTCTAAATTCTTGCTCTGCTCAAAGATCTGTATTCAGTGCGACAAAAACTCCTTTGTCAGCAGCATCCAATGCAAGATTGAGGCGGCCTGTTGAACGGACACAGTGGCTTCTTAATCATGACTCAATATTACTCGTGAAAGTAAGTCCCTCTCATATCATTGTTGAAATTTGAATACATTGGAATACGTTCTGCTTTCAGAAGCTTGGTGAAGGAGCTTTTGGTGAAGTATACCTAGCTGAATACGGTAGCGGAAAAACAAAACAAGAAGTAGCCGTGAAAACTATGAGAAATGAAGTGAGCTTTGATAAGTAACGAAATTCGCTCTGCGTTACTCTCTGTCACGACATCACTAATGTTCTCGTAAAGATTGTGTAGATCATGAAAAAATAAAGTGGAGCTTTCGTTTTGCATCGATGACGTTTTTTTTGACTGTATTCACGTTAGGGTGTAAAAGAGATGAGGAAACAAAGTTTGACAGAGATAATAGTGATGCAAAGCACTTTGAAAAATTGGTCGTAATGCAGGATTACTGTAAACCGAGCACTAGTTGTCCATTGTGCGACACATTCCTCGTCTATGTCCACTGTTATTTCCTCAAATTATCTACTTTTAACTCAAATGTTCTATGTTTTTCAGGCCACACGAGACGCTCGCTTGAAATTCATGAAGGAGGCACGACTTATGAGAAAATATAATCATAAGCATGTGGTAAAAATACTTGGTGTCGCTGTTCACGAGCACCCGCTCATGCTCGTTATGGAAGTGTGCCCAAGTGAGTACGCTCGTGGAATATTTCTGGAATAGCAAAAAAAAGATTAATCAAGTGTGATCTAGTGAGGGGATAGATACAGCTCTGGGTCAGACTAATTATCAAGTGTCCAGAATCCTCCGCTGTAAGAGTCTATGAAACACTGTGAACACGTCAGAAACTGCAAGCACTGCAGTTGTAAATTGGTCTTCAATAGAAAATGTAAAAATCCAAAAGGATGAAAAATGTCTGTTTTGAAATATTATATCATACGATCGTTAGTTCTACATAATACATGTGTTTTTATAAACAAAGAAGTAGAGAAGTGTGTGCCACCGGAATTTGCTTATCGTTCCACCGATGGGCAACGAGTCCTAACCCTTTGAGGACTCGCGTGGATAGGCAGGCGGCATCGCGCCGTCGCTTACGCGGCTCTTTCAGGGACCGCATCTGCGTGTCTGTGCAGGAATGTCATGCTGTCTGTGTCTGCGTTCTTACCCCCACGATACGAGACGCCCCAATCACAGTAGCTGATTAAGGCTATGAGAAAACTGAGAGTCAGCAAAAAGTCGAGAAGAGTGCGCCCTGGGCACGTACAAGCATGATGAGAATGCTCCTTCAGAATCTGTGTTCGTTTTCCTCGCATCCATCATTCTTTCTGCACCTGTCTTCTCACGAGATGCGCCAGCTTCCTAATGAGGCGCGACGCCGCTATTATAGTAGCTAAACGAGACTTGATGTCGCGCGCTGAGAAGTTAAATGCTTCTCATGGTCCTTGAAGGATTGAATGGCAGCTAATGAGAGCGGCAACCAATCACCCACACTAATCGGCGTAGCCTGTCGATCGTGGTGACATTTATCGCTCAATCACTCGTTATTATTATCGCAATAACACAAAACTTCAAAACTATAACAATTTTGTTCGTTTAAGATGGTTCACTTGTTTCGCATTTACGAAAAAATCGAGGAAATGTGTCATTATCGGAGAAGCTTCGATTCGCTTTGGAAGCGTCCGACGGTTTGGCGTATTTGGAAAAGAAACTCTGTATACACAGAGATATAGCAGCTAGAAATTGTTTGCTTGGACCAAAATATGTATGTAATAATGTGTTAATAGAGTTTTTTTCTGTATAACACAGTTTCTGAGGGTTTATTTCTCATATAACAACATTTAATCTTTTTCAGGAAATTAAAATTGCTGACTTTGGAATGTCAGATGATAAAGCTATAGTTCACGACGATACACTTGAAAAGGTTACAACTTCATCTTTTACTTATCACATTTAGTCACTTATCGATAGTATGTATACTGTACTTATTTATGTCTAAAAATATACTGTATCTCAAGTACGAACACATATTTGATTCTGAAGAGGTGCTTACTCTCTCAAATGGCTTACCTCTTTGTACTTCAATGGAAGGATGTTCATAGATTTCGAATTACAACACGATCCAGACTCGCCTCCTATGAGACCCACTGAAGCGGGGACATGGTTTATATACATCAGCTTAGTCAGCAATGAACCAGTGCTAGCAGTCTTTAGTGAAACCTAAAGTGGGCCGGGCGAATTTACTCAGTGATATGACTTGAGAGAATCCTAGTACGGCTAATACAAGATCTGAGGGTGAAATCTTTTTCAAATCAGTGATGTGATGGTAGAGAGCAACTAGTTTTTTCGAAACTGACATATTTCTTCGTGACGACAATCAACTCAATTACTAGAATTTTTCGACTGCTCCTTAATTTTTCGAGAAAACGCGAAGCAAAGTTTAAAGCGTATAAGTTTTTTGATGTTATAAGAATTCTATTTCATTTACACATATATTCTACTTCAGGTTCCAGTAAAGTGGCTAGCCCCAGAAACACTTCAAGATAAAATTTATTCACTCAAAACGGATGTTTGGTCGTATGGTAGGAAATATTTCCTAGTGTATTCAATTCATAAGTAGAATAATTTCTGAGTAGATAGTTTATGCTACTCTTTTCATTATTTGATATTAGGCCAGAATTTATCAAAGTCCATAATAACAACACAAGAGTACCAAAACAAAAAATCGATTTATTCTTTACAGGTGTTATGGTCTGGGAGATCTACGCCGAAGGTCAAGAACCGTATCCCGGTTTAACGAGACTTCAAACTCGAGCAAAAATTGTTGTTCAAAATTACAGAATGGAAATGCCTAAGGTTGGAAATTCAGATACGTAAACACTTCCTCAGGTCAAGGGTGCTTGCCTCATCGACTTGGTATTCGGACACCAATGGCTCTGTGAAACATGGCAAATCGTAGACAAATTCTTTGACAAAGGATCAGAGAGCAAGCGAGCGCTCGTTGCCGCTTGTGTCAGGCGGACGACTTTCCACATTGACCATCACCGTCACGGGAATCGCTACCGATTTGGAAGAATAATCAAGGCAGACCTCTCTATCACCTCTAACAGCCGGAGATCGTTTGTAATAAATGGCTGAAAGCTTTCGTATGATGAATATCTTGAAAGTGCTTACGAAATGATGACAGACTGGTGCCTAGCGCTCAAGGAGGTTATTTCAGTGGCAACGTCTCAAAGTAACTGGTGCTAATGCCATGATTTACTATAAACTCAATATGCTGAGAAGATGTCACATAGTTCAGTAACTTACACGGATTGTTCGCATTCAACGATATTCAAAGCCCTAATCAACTTCTTATGGACCCAGTTTACGTTGATCCTAAAATGCTACTAAATTGTGAGTGCCAAATAGGGGCTGATTAGCCTTGACTGCAGCACGTAATGACCGTTAGATGGTCTATATACGCCAAAGGTCACGCTAAGCACTGTATATTCAATGTTTTAAATACTCAGTTTAACTATTTAGGATACACCAAAAAATATTGCTGAGTTGGTGTAC